>CAXAMN010007202.1:164671-238847 GCA_963970005.1 Durusdinium trenchii
AAAGGCACCTTCCCCAATGTGGGTCACTGAGTCCGGGATGGTCAAGTTCACTAAAGAGCTGCAACCACGAAAGGCACAATCCCCGATGTGGGTCACCGAGTCCGGGATAGTCACCTTCACCAAAGAGCAACCAGCAAAGGCACTGTTCTGAATGTGGGTCACAGAGTCTGGGATGGTCAGCTTCGCCAATGTTTTACACTTGTAAAAAGCAAACTCAAGAATGTGCGTTTCACCGTTGGGAATTTCGACCACTAGCAGCAGTTCTGAGTCAACGATGCCACCAAGACTGGCGATCGCATCCTTGTTGGAGCATATCACCTTGTTGGTCTTGAAGACAACACTCACAACAGGATCTTCAGCAATTCCAGCGTCCAATACCTTCGCATCATTGGCCAGCAAGTGGTTGTGTCCGACAATAATCTCCGCAATTGTGGTGTTTCGAGTAAGCTCGTCCCAGCTCGGCTTTCGATCCTTGATCTGCTGCTTGAGCTCCTTGCCTGTTGTCTCAGGCGTGACTTCGAGAACTATGACTTCACCACTCGGCTGCCGTACTGAAATCATCTTTGCCATGGCTCAAAGATCTTGCGCAAGACTGGAATTTGAACAGATTTTTTCGCTAATTCTTACTTTTAGATGTCTGTCTTCAGTTTGCTCGCAGCCATAGCAGCAGCCTAGCATGCAACACTGATTCTGTAAATGGGTTGGCTTCTTTGCTCTCACTTGGGAACCATCAACGTCTGTGTCAGACATAAAGCACCGGAACCAATCTCCACCGCGCCAGGTGCCTGGCCGCGCCAGATTCAGAACACCCATGGCGACAGATTGCTTCCACCCTTCATCTGATTTCAGTCGGTTTTGCTTCGGGGGATGTTGTACTGAAAGCGGCCGATGGTCCTCCACTTAAGCCCCCCTAAGAATCCACGCCCCCTCACCAACAGATAGGGGCTCTGCTTCAGCTCCGGACCCTTAAAGGGTCGGGTCCGACCCTTGGCCCGGACGGATTCGCGGCTTCGCTTCCAGTGTCGCTTCCAGTGTCGCTCAAGCGCTTCCGTCGGGTGGGGAGTGCCCCTCCTGTTCGACCTCCGGATCCAGAGACGCCGCAAACGCACGCTGTCCGCATCCAGGCAGGCAGGCAACCCACGAGAGCGAGTTGGGAGTCCCAGTGGTTCCACCAGTTCGACCGGTTACTAACGGGCCCCTCACTCGTACTTGTGGGAACTGCCTGGGATGCACTGCCAGCTGGGTGTGTTTTTGCCCCATCTTACGATGTGTTCAATATCTATACCAGGACCTTCCGACAGGTGGTTTTGGGACACCCCGAAGCACCTCTAAGGGCTATCAGTAGACACCTCTTGGAAGGTCCTGGTATAGGCCTGCGGTCTTTTCTAGACCAAGCCTAAGCCTAAGCTGCTCAAAGAAGCATCTAATATGGTCTTAAATTGGGTGGGTCTCCCAAATGGACCTGACCTTGCTTGAACATTATATATTAAAAAGGAGCTGAATCGTATGGAATCATCGAGGGACGTACGGAAGACGCCTCAGACGCTCACACTCTTTCCTCACTTCCAGAAAAAACACGCCCTAGCTACGGCCAGTTCGCCCAGGTCTCCGTTCGCCCCGGGAATCTTCGTGCCGCTCGGACCGGGGGAACACCGAGCCTTTTCCCGTTCCGAGTCACGCACGGCCGGATCCGAGATGAACCGAGCGGCTTCTCGGCGGAGAGCGTCATGAACTGCTCACACAAGTCACCGTCCACACCTTTGAGGCCGACGACGCCGACGGAGGCCAGCCGACCGGCCGGACGACGACGTTCGGAGAGAAAGAGGCGACGCGGCGGCGAGAAAGGCGTGAGACTGGCACTGGGGCCATGATCCCAGGTGATGACATTGCTCTGTCTGATTTAGAAACCAGCCGAGCTTCCACAATGCCTCGAAAGACCCATGGTGTGGGAGTTCAAGACTAAATGAACAAAAAATGGTCATTTAGGTTCCCTAAAACGGACTTTTCTGTATACTTTGGTCCCAACATGTGGCCCATCTCCCTGATAAAGGTCCCACCTGGTGTTTCAGACAGGTCCTCCATGTGTTTGGAGGGCCACACGGGTCATTTGCAACGGGGAAAAACAACATTGAACATCATCTCCATGTACCAGGACCTTCCGAAATCGCCCAGTGGTTTTTGGAACACCCCTTTATGTACCAGGACCCTCACTGCCAGGTCACCACTTGCGACTTTTAAGTCTACAAAAGCCTCCAGAGGAGACCTGTTGGAGGGTGCTGGTATGTAGTTCTTTTCTGAGCACCTGACTCTATACAAGTCTCCTTGTGATTGTTGCTCCTTGTGATGTTCTTTTTCTTCAAATTCATGTAGACTCAATGTAGACTCTTTGCTTGCATGACATTTCAACCCCTCCAAACATGGGTTGTGAAACCTCCAAACATGGCTGAGCTTGTTGATTGATCAACAGATATCAACAGATCTACATGATACCAGGACCCTCCTGTCGGGGTGCCCTGTCTGGAAGCCGAACGGCCGGTAGTGTGGGGTAGTCCAGCCAGGACACCCCGAAAACAGAGGGTCCAGGTATAATCTCTGATCCCTAGCCTGCCAGATACGTGGTTCGCATGATCTCAGTACACATCACCGCTCCATTTCGTCCTCACCGCTGAGGACCCTCGGGATCTCAAGTCATGTGTTGACCCGTTTGGCCGAACCGTTTTCGTACCGAACCGGGTCGGCTCGGTGGGACGACCGGGGACCGGGTGCCATGTTCCGTCGGCTCCAGTCATACCGAACCGGGTCGGAGGTCACCTGCTGGAGGTGTAAGGTTATACAGTTACCCTGGGAGTCAAAGACCATCAAAAGAATGGTCTTTAGGTGACCCGAGTCCAGGAATATGCTTTACTTCAGTTGGTCAAAATATAGTCGGTTCCTGGACTTCTAGGGGTTATACATCTCTTAAGTGGCCCCGATCGATCAATCCTTGCGGTGCTTCGTGCGGTCTCCCGAACCCACGTCCCGAACCCGTCGCCCGCGCGGGGCCGTCCTGGCGGGGCGAGCCTTCGGTGGAACCGAGCCCTTCCGGTCGACGGATTCCGGGGCCATTCTTTCGAGGTGGTTTTCGTGACCAGGTCACGAGTCGGATCCGTGAGTCACCTGGGGCACCGGTTCCTGGGATCGCCGGTCACGTTCGGGTTCGCTCCCCACCTCTGAGTGGCTCCTTTTTTGCGGGTGATGAGTTCCTTCCACGCTCGACGGCTCCGTGGCGGATCCGCGGCCTCGCCTTGGGCGTTGGAACCACCGCGCGACGTTCTCACCGGTGTTGGGTGCGTTCGTGGGTCATCGATGGAATGGTCAAAGGGCTCAACGAGCTGCAATTGCAAAAGGCCTCCTCCTCAATGTGAGTGACCGAATTCGGGATGGTCAAGTTCTCCAAAGCACTGCAATTCTCAAAGGCTTTCTTCCCAATCGAAGTCACGGAGTCTGGAAGAGTGAAGGTGACCAAGGAGTGGCAGAATCGAAAGGTGCCATCTTCAATGCGTGTCAAGGAGTTGGAGATGGTCAAGCTCGCCAAGGAGCTGCAATTCTCCAAAGCGACTGGCCCGAGGTGGGTCACCGAGTCCGGGATGGTCAGCTTGGTCAAGGAGTGGCAAAACGCGAAGGCACCCTCGCCGATGTGGGTCACGGAGTCTGAGATGGTTAAGCTCGCCAATGAGCGGCAGCCCCAAAATGACCCATTCCCAAGGTAGATGACTGAGTCTGGGAGGGTCAAGGTCACCAAGGAGCTGCAATCACGAAAGGCACCGTCTTGGATATGGGTCACTGAGTTTGGGATACTTAAAAATGCCAAAGCCCTGCAGTTGCGAAAGGCACTTTTTTCAATGTGGGTCACTGAGTCCGGGATGGTCAAGCTTGCCAAAGCACAGCAATTCACGAAGGCATCTCTCCCAATGTGGATCACTGAGTGAGGGATGGTCAAGCTCGTCAAAGAGGTGCAAAAGCCAAAGGCACCATCCTCAATGTGGGAAACTGACTTCGGGATGATCAAGCTCACCAACGCACGGCAATTCTCAAAGGCCTCCTTCTCAATGTGTGTCACTGAGCTTGGGATGGTCAAGCTCGCCAAAGAGCTGCACCCCGCAAAGGTACTTTCTGAAATGTTGGTCATAGAGTTCGGGATGATCAAACTCCCCAAGGAGCTACAATTCCAAAAGGCCCTCTTCCCGATATAGATCACTGACTTTGGGATGCTCAAGCTCGCCAATGCACTGCAATTCTCAAAAGCACTCTCTTCAATCTGAGACACTGAGTCAGGAATGATCAGCTTGCCCAGCATGCTGCTGTCTTGAAAAGCTCTCTCGCAAATACGATGCTCGTGGTTCGGGATCGCCACTACAAACAAACGTCCTGGGTCGGAGAGGTCCAACAAGTCCCGCAAAGCACCTTTCTCGGAGCATGTCACCGTGTTGGGCTTGAAAACGACATTCACCACCGTGTCATGGAGATCGGTCACCTTCGTGTCATTCTCCAGCAAGCTGTCTCCAACAAGGATCTCTATTGAAGTCGTTTTGTGAGTAAGGTCATCCCAGTTCCGCTGCAGTTCTTTGATCTGCTGCTTCAGCTCTCTACCTGTGGTCTCTGGCAACACCTCCAAGTCGAAGCTCTCGCCATTCACTGAGAGCGCTGAAATTCTCATCGCCATGGTTCCAAATCAACGACCAAGTTCGAGGGGTGCCAGCTGTTCAGTTCATGAACTAGGCTGCTAGGGACACCCAGGTTTTTGATGGTCTGCAGGGCCCCTGGTAGACCATAGAGGTCGACTATGAGTTCGACTACATGTGGCACCACCCAAGTAAACAAAAGCTGCCCTTCTTCGGGTCACAGGAATTGATGGACCATTTTCAATAGTCTTGGGCTTCCAGGGTAAGGGTAGATGTCGTATCTGCTTTTCACATCTCGTTGGCGTACTTGATCGATCAGATCGATTCTATGGCTGCTATATGCTGCTATTATAAAGAAAGGGCCCATTTTGAGCCGCCAGGCCAACGGGCCGTCGGACAAGGGCTGAGGGGGGAAGTTCGCCTCCCGCCATTTCCACCCGTTCGGCGACTTGGAGAGGTCAGCCGTTGTCGGAGCTGTCTTCTCCATCGGACTGGTGGACTCGGACCTGGACTCGGACAGGGAAAAGAAGGAGTTCCTGATCTCATGATACTCCAGGAGTTCCTGGTCTCTGAGTAAAACTGGAGTTTGATCATACAAGTTCACACGACTCAACAGCACCTGGCTGGATCTCGGGGTCACCTGCCTGGAAGCCCCCCCATAGTCCCTACTGACTCGGGGTCACCAGCCTAGGATGTACTCTTAAGTCATCATTCTCTGCGAACTCGTTCGCTTTCCACACTTCTTTTCGCAGCGTTCGTTCACCAGACCAGGTACTCCATGTTCACTTCTTCGTCCAGACAGGACGGAGCCTCGCTCTTCGCGAGCCGCCCGCGGGAGCTGGGCGCCCCCGGCAGTTCTGGACGGGGAAATGGTAGGAGCGGTACCTCGCCCGAAATCAGCGGACCACACGGTCGACCAGCACGGTGACCGGGTTCGGATGGAAGAAGGGGTGGAGGATGGTGGGCTTCACCGGGAGAGAAGGCAGGAGAGAAGCGGAGGGATGCATGCTTGAAGCTTCGAAGTGGAAGGAGAGCGGAGGTTTTTGGGACATGAAGTGGAAGAGTTTTTGGAACATTCAAGGTGACTTACAATCGTTGGAACTTCCAAATTGGAGTTCAAGGGACTCGTTGAAATATTAAGTCGTGATCAATTATACGATATTAAGTGAGTCTTGTAATTGTCTTCCTTGAGCACCCAGAGTTACGGCCAAGCACCACTGCAAGAGAGTAAGCAAGGGATAACCTGAATGCTTCAGGTGGTGCTTCTTTCTCCAAGTATGTCCTTGATGGTTCAGTTTGTGGGTTTCCAAACGGGTTCGCCAAGTATTTTTTTTCTGACACGTGCAATGCTACAATGCCGGTGGATCATGTTGCACACAGGACCCTCCGAACTCCTCTTGGGTCTATCAAGAACGCCTCTTGGAGGTGATGACCGGGGTGCCCCAAAAACCACCGAACTTGGATGGTCTTGGCCACAAAAAGGTGACATATAGGTCACCTACAGGATCCGAACTTGGCGGTCGAACATAATTGAACCCAGAAAGACCCCCAGTCAACCACCCCAACTGATCGGCAGTCCCATGGCAGTCCCAGACAGGTCGTGTCTGGGCCTTTTAGGATCGCTGTGCTGCAGATCGTGAAGCGAGACATCGACCGTGTGGGTCGATCGAAGTGATTAAAGCGAGGACATGGTAGTCGTTCTTAAAGCGAGGACACGCAAGACATGGGTGCCAAACTGCTGAAGATCACCCAAGAAAGGAAGAACAAAAACAACAAACCCATGCCAGGGGTCACAAGAAGACGGGGTGGTGTTTGGTTCCCATCCAGGGGCCGTGGATGTGTAGCTGGGCACCTTGTTCGGCCATATGGCCATGACTCTAGACCCTTGGAGATGACCATGTTTGGACTCTCCACTTCCAAGAGAGGTTGAAAGACCACTTCAAGTTCGGACCTTAGTCGGCCGTAGTGGTACAGACCAAGGATGGGCAAGTTACGAGACACGGCGGTGAAAAACCTCGAGTCCAACTTCCTCTCACCCTAAGAATCCGAACGGGCTCTCCATGGGTTCGGGGTCGGACCTTCTCCACCGAAACGCGGGGGTCCGGGGCCGAACCAGGGCCCCTATCTGTTTGAAGGCCCGGATTCTTAGGGCAAAACACTTCGGTCATTGGACTCAAAACAGTTCTGTGACCAGACTTGAGGAAGGCCTTGTGACGGCGCCACACCTCATGACGGACCCGGAGGACCCAACCAGGACTTGCAGGCCTTGCAGGTATCCAATGGTCAGACAGTAAAGTTGCAAGATGGGCTGAACGAAATGGTGCTTTGAGCGAAATGCTAACATAGGGTGTTGTGGTCTCGTTGGTTGCGAGTTGAGACTGGCACGAGCTCTAACACCTAGCAGGCTAGCTCAAGGATCCTTTTTGATTGCAGAGGGCTCAGACTTCATGAATCATTCCAAATGGTGGAGGCCGCAAAAAAAAAGGCAGGTTTATATAATGATGTCTTATGACTTCTCTTTTCTTGGGCCATACTCAGGATCTAGGGGATGACAGCCATGCAACCGACCTTACACAAACACCTCTTAGACTCTTAGATCTGTAAAAACGAGTCTGTTCGTCTTCAGCTCGCACCTCTTTTCCGCCGTGTGGGCCCAATCACTGAGATTGCGTCAGGCTTGCCAAAGACCCACAACCCTCAAAGGCATCAATTCCAATGTGCGTCACCGAGTCCGGGATGGTCAAGTTTGTCACAGAGCTGCAACCCAGAAAGGCACCCTTCCCAATGTGGGTCACTGAGTTCGGGATGGTCAAGTTTGCCACAGAGCTGCAATTAGCAAAGGCAACGTTCTCAATGTGTGTCACTGAGTTTGGGATGGTCAAGTTTGCCAAAGAGCTGCAACCCATAAAGGCACCAGTCCCAATGTGGGTCACAGAGTTCGGGATGGTCAAGTTTGCCAAAGAGGTGCAATGAGCAAAGGCACAATTCCCAATGTGCGTCACCGAGTCTGGGATGGTCACTGTGGCCAGTTGCTTGCATTCTGCAAACGCCCAAGCTGAGACTGTCGTCTTGTCGCTTGGGATTTCAGCAATAACCTGCAGTTCTGAGTCCATTTCCCTGCAGCTCGCAATATCACCTTTGTTGGAGCATCTGAGGATGTTTGGTTTGAAGACAACGCTTACAACAGTATTTGCAGCAATCCCTGCATCTGCCAGCGTCTCATCATTCCCCAGCAACCTGTCTCCAACAATAATCTCCACCACGGTAGTACTGCGAGTCACTTCGTCCGGAAACTGCTCAGCTCTGATTTGCTGCTTTAGCTCTCGACCTGTCATCTCTGGCGTGACTTCAAAGTGAATCATGTCACCATTGACTTGCAAAGCTGAAAGTCTCATGGCCATGGCTGAAGATGTTCCATGTCCGATTCTTGTATATGTTTGCCATGTCTCTCCCTTTAGGCATTCTTGTTTCATGAACTTTTTCGGCAAGAACGCATAATAACAAAATACGCAGGAAAACTACAAAACGGTATAGGTCTGTTGTAGAAGTGGAGACCCGTATGATCCCTGATGTTCGAATGAAGAAGAAAAAGCACATGTTCCCCGCGCAAAACACAGGCGTTTGGGTCGCATTTCCCAAAGAAACCAGGTCTTGAAGAACCGGTCTCCTGAAAGGAGGAAGAATAAAACAAACTGAAGAGGGAGATATCCCAGACAATCCGTGTACATATGGACTAGTGACGAGTGACTACTTAAGCTGGCGGGTTTCAAGTTTGAAGTCTTCAGGTGGTCACCTCAAGAGGGATGGTTCAACTTGTGTGACTTCAGTTCTGCTGGCCGAAAAGGTTTGACTGGGTGCTAGACTGGATTCCAGCCGGTCAAACTGGGGGTCAGCCACTCTTCTATACCTTTTAAAGAAGAGATCTAGGTGGAGGAACTTGGAGGGTCCAAATACCTTATGAGGAGGTACTTGGAGGTGTAGGGAGTCAAAAAGAGATCTAATTAGGCCGTCTAGACCCTTGCAAAATGGACATCTTGGCATTTGTGTGCATCATACTTTGACCAGAATGTGTCGATAGCTATATAAAGCCAGGCTGCAACAGTCTGGTGCACGATCAAAGAACACTTGTAACCCAAAAAACATGGCTTAAGACTCTCCCACTGGAGATGGGGTCAATATATTGCGATACATGGAGTGGGCTGGCTTAGGATTCTCCCAATCGAAGAAGTTTCAAACCCTCTCCAGCCCCATCTCAGCCATGTCAGCCTGAAAAAAGGAGTCCTTTTGGCTTCGGTGTGACCGACGCCCTTTGGCTCTCTTTCGACTCCCTTCGGGGTGGAGGCCACCCAAAACCGTGCTCAGGCTCATCACCGGTGACCGACGCCGGTCTACGGAGCTTCCCCGGGGGTGACCATCGAACAACCGCGTACGTCGCAGAAGAACACAACCACGAAATGCCAATGACTGGTGCGAAATGAAGGGAATGAGGGTGGCTGGATCCCAAGGAATCGGAATCATTCCCTCATTCCGCTCCTGAGAACCAGTCATCGTATGTCGTACCCGCCACTGAAACACGTGACAAGTACAGCAAAAACTGCGGACTGACCAGGTGTCTGCTCAAGAGCTCACAAAAGTGGACCCGTGAGGGAGACGGAGAAGCCAAGGAGGGTGACACATGGAGAGTAATGTCCTTCATTCCTGACCTGACCAATGCACCAATATTCATTCGGCGCCACAAGGCATTTCCTAAAGTCCTAAGCTTCTCATTTACACGATCAGACACAAGACTATAAATCAAAATAGGTGGGTTTGCTCGTTTCAACGAGATGAAACGAGCAAACCAGTGAACATCCAACCCTGGTGAGCACCAAACGAGATGAAACGACGAAACCAACAAAACCGGGCTCCAAACCGGTCCGAAGAACCGACCCACAATCCACCGAGCCCCGTTCAGGTCAGCATCTCGCGCATGTGTCCGACCATGACCGACCGGTCGTGGCGCACATGATGTGGTCCCGGCCACAGAGCGGCGGCTTCTCCGCTCGGACGAACATCTCCAAGTGTTGGAAGAAGTCCAACTGCCAACAGAGGTGGAGAGTGACCAGGTCACTAGGACACTACAGGGGTACCTAACTGGGATAGCCTATAGGGTCTTTCAACCTTCGTTGGTGAACCGAAGAACACGACGCGCGGCCGATGCGACGCGTCGCCGGACAGAGACGTGGTCGTGGTGTCCGACGCGCGGGCTCGTCGGTCGAGTGTGGAAGACACAGGACCGACGTGGTCGGCGTCTCGACCGAAGGATAGACCGAACGTGAGGTTTCGCTGCGTTTCGCATCGGCGTTCTAACTTGACTTCGGGGGGGCGCCAAAGGGGTGGAGGTCCGAAGAGGGCGAGAACGGCGTGGGCTCGAATGGACAACTGCGCTCAAGTTGAAAGGGAAATTGGGGAAGGAGCACAACATGTTAGGCGGCTCAGATCCGAGTCAAGACTTTCTAACATGTCCTGGTTCGAAATACAACCATTTCAGTCCGACCTCTTTTCGGGTGGCGGATCTTGGAACAAGACTTCCTACCTGGCTGGTCGTGCCTTTTTCTTTTTTACAGAGTCTCAGTGCGCAGTGCCTATAGATAGACCCCTAAATGGATAGAAAAGCGAATCCCCACTATGTATTGGAAACCGTGCCACTTCAAAGAACATCACCTTTCACTGGATCATTGAAGGGTATCTCTGCAGAAATCGGAACCCACGCTCCACTGCACGGCCGAGCTACGCTGCCATGCAATGCTCCCAAGCTACGCAGAAGTCATCGCCCCTCCGACCCCCACGTCCCTTCCAAACCGTGTCCCTTCGACACGGTGTTCTCCAAAACGAACCCAGCTCGTGCGGGTGCGAGAGGGTGAAGATGGTGGGTGGGCCGAAGAAGCGGCCTCATCCTTTCCTGCGAAAGGATAGAATGCACCAATGGCGCCTGGCAGCGAAATCGGCACTTCTCGGTGGCGAGGATCGGACGGCACCGGTGGGACCCAGTGCCCAGCCAGGTGGGTGAACACATCCCACCCGAGGGAAGGGCAGGGCCCTATATGGCGCAGGGCCGAGGCCGCAAGGAGTGGACACCCGGTGGACACACTTGAGGGGGGGGGGCAACAAACGATTCGGATGACGCTCCGATGGAAGAGTAACAGGTCATACATGGGGTGAATATGTATAGTTTGACTCTATACCTGCATGGATCTGGAAAACTGTGCAACATGTCTTCATGGATCTTCATCTATAAAGCAAGCCAAGGACTTGGCAAACATGTGACATAGTTGGAAGATCGAGTGTGTGCCAATATAAGTATCCCATGCCAGCATCCTCACTGCAACGTCATCAGACCTGGGCACTGCGCTTGGAACCATTTTGAGGCTTCAACGTCAGAACTTCTTAGCCGATACACTCCATGTATATGCCATATATGCTGCCCCAACTGATCGGCATATATTCAATACATGGAGCCTCTGGGTTGGGGTGGTGTCTATTTCAGAGGTCACAATCTTAGGATGGGGCATCACCGTTCGGCTCAGACGTTCTTTTTCAGGGCGAGAATCTCATTTGTCCCGCCCGAGGCACCAGCTCAGACCTCCACGCAGGTATGCACGCGCCCAGACTCCGCCAAATTGCGGTACTCCTCGTCACAAGTTCGGGCAAGCCCAACAGCTGTTTTGAAGCGCTGAGCCCAAAACCAGAGCTGTTGCCCAACTGCTCTGGACTGGTTAGTTCCCAGTCACATTCTCAGAGCTGGTTCTGCTGTGTTCTGGCACGAAACCAGCAAAGCTGCCTTTCTCGAAGCAGAGCTGAGCTGTGTTCTGCCTTTCTCTCAGCAGGGTGCTCCGCGGCCTGCGAGGCCTCCAGTCAGGCATCCAGTCACGTTATTGTCTGGGATAGTCAACTGAAGCAAGGAGCAACCCTCAAAGGCACTCGAACCCATGTGGGTCACCGAGTCTGGGATGGTCACGCTCACTAAGGAGCTGCAAGCCAAAAAGGCACGATTTCCAATGTTGGTCACTGAGTCCGGGATGGTTAAGCTCGCCAAAGAGGTGCAAAAGCCAAAGGCACCGTCTTCAATGTGGGTCACTGAGTTCGGGATGATCAAGTTTGTCAAGGAACTGCAATATTCGAAGGCACCGTACCCAATATGGGTGACTGAGTTCGAGATTGTCAAACTCGCCAAAGAGCTGCAACATTGAAAGGCACAAATCCCAATGTGGATCACAGAGTCCGCGATGATCAAGTTCGCCAAAGAACTGCAATCTCGAAATGCGTAGTCCCCAATGTGGGTCATTGAGTTCGGGATGGTCAAGTCTGCCAACGACCTGCAACTGTGAAAGGCACCATTCTCAATGTGGGTCACAGAGTTCGGAATCGTCAAGTTCGACAAAGCACTGCAATTTCTAAAAGCATTGGTCCCAATGTGGGTCACAGAGTCCGGGATGTTCAAGTTGGTCAAAGCACTGCAACTGTCACAGGCACCATTTCGAATGTGGGTCACTGAGTCGGGAATGGTCAAGTTTGCCAAAGAGCTGCAACTCTGAAAGGCACCATCCCCAATGCGGGTCACAGAGTCCGGCATGGTCAAGTTTGCCAAACAGGTGCAATTGCTAAAAGCGTAGTCCCCAATGTGTGTCACAGAGTCCGGAATGGTCAAGTTTGTCAAGGAACTGCAATCCGAAAAGGCGCAATCTCCAATGTGGGTCACAGAGTCTGGAATCTTCAGATTTACCAACGAGCTGCAACTCCTGAAGGCAGCACTCCCAATATGGGTCACTGAGCCCGGGATGGTCAAGCTCGCCAAAGAGCTGCAACCCAAAAAGGCACGATCCCAGATATGGGTCACAGAGTCTGGGATGGTCAAGTTTGCCAAAGCGCTGCAGTTCCAAAAGGCACCAAATCCAATGTGTGCCACTGAGTCTGGGATGGTCAAGTTCACCAACGAACTGCATGTCCGAAAGGCATCGTTCCCAATGTGGGTTACAGAGTCCGGGATGATCAAATTTTCCAAAGCACTGCAGTTCAAAAAGGCACCGCGCCCAATGTGGGTGACTGAGTTCGGGATGCTGGAGGAAAGCAAAGAACAGCAACTAGCAAAGGCCCGGCAACCTATCTCGGTGACTGAGTCTGGGATGATCACTTTGGCCAACATGGTGCAGTCTTCGAAGGCCCCTTCGGAGATGCACGTTTCGTGGCCGGGGATTTCAACAATGAGATAAAGCCCGCTATCGCAGTCGATGTCTCGGCTGTCGGAGCACCTCGCAGTGAACGGTGGTTTGAACACAATGCTCACAGTATCTGAGTCAATCCCCGCATTCGCCATCTTCTGATCATTGCCCAGCAACCTGTCTCCAATCAGAATCTCCACCAGAGTGGTTTTGCTGGTAAACTCATCCCAGGTCTGCATTTCTTTAACCTTTCGCTTTAGCTCTCTGCCGGTCATCTCTGGTATCACGTCCAAACAAATCTGCTCGCCGTTCACCATTGATGCTGAAATTTGCATAGACATGGCTGGCCTAGTTGCCAACTCCCCAGTTACGATTCCTGGCATCAGTGATTCAGTGGTCTTTACCTAACAACGGTCTTTCTTCCCAGTGGTCTTTGCATGGTCGTTCCCATAAGCCCCTCCCATTGGTCCAGTCCTATCTCTGTGTGAAAACGTGTTCAAGCAGCTCTGGTCGTCGGTCAAGTCTGGTGGTCGGTCAAGTGAAAAAGTGTCCGCCATTCGACTTTCACATGAAATACCGACCTCATCCTGGACCCCAGACCTGCCAGCTCACCACCTGACACTTTTAAGTTTAAGTCTGCAAACGCCACCATTTCGGAGACCTGTTGGAGGGTGCTGGATGATGTCCTTTGGAGGGGTGGGTCCATCTCAAGCGCCCCAACTTGGGGCTACATGAAACCAAACTGACCAGTGTGAATCAGTGAACCAGATGATGGTGTCCCGATTGAAGTAGTCCCTGTGAAACAGGATGCCGAGCCCAACAAACCTGGCCGTCAAAGACCAAAAGACATTGTGTTCTCCTAGTCTTGTAGACTAAATCCAATCAAAATCAGAACGGTTCGGTGCTCCATGCTTCTTCGGGAAAACCGCCCGTTGCTGGGCGACCGGTTTTGTTCAAGAAAAATGACGACCAGTTGCACTCCCCAAATGACGACCAGTTGGCCAAACGACCCGTAAAAGAAAAGTTGAAAATCCCTGTGTTGACCAACGAAACACGTGCATAAGCGCAAGCGCTTTACCACCATGTCTTGATTGGGTTACAAATGTTACACCCCCACGTTTCAGCAAGCAGAAATGGAACGCCAGCGAATGGTCGACGGATTTCTCCACCAAGGAGTCGTGTCTCAAAAAAGGCCGCGCCTAGCAAGGTGGAGTAGCAAATCAACTCGCTACCTTAGGGTTTGCTGGCTTTTGGAGGCCGATGGACGCCATTGAAAACATGGAAGCGCTTTTATCTTCCACGCTCCAGTCCTGACTCATTTCACCTCCTAAGTGGATCATGACTACGAGCTGGGGGCACAAAGAATCCAAACGTCTTTTCCAGGAGCCTGTTCACTGCGAGATCAGCGAGCTAATTCGATTCTTCGGCGCCAGGTGACCGCCCTGTGCCAAGGTCGTCTTCTCCAAGGCCGTCACGGTGTCACCTGCGCACGCACCGTGGTTGGCCCGGAGGATGTCCGGAGGATGTCCGGGGGGTGAAAGAGGGTGTGAGGTTCACCCGGCAGTGCTGTAAACAGTGCCATGGGGGGGGGAGTAGTGACATGAGGTGTCTGAGGTGTCCATTGACCATGCACAACCTGGGGGCCTAAAGTTCCTGGTGTTCACTTGCTTGTGCTAGATGTTGTGCCACAAGGTTGGAAGGTTGGAAGATGGTGAAAGAAAGGGACACATTGGAGCACCACATATTCCAGTGACCTAAGATCCACAGTGACATGAGGTGACCCAAGCAGTTGTTTTTATCTGCAGGGGTTGACCCTCGAGGCTTCACGCGGCTCCGAGGGGATCGATGCCAGTTCCAAGTGCCTGGACCCAAAACGCAAGACACGGAGCAAGACGCAAGACGTGGTTCTTGGAGAAGGCTTTCACCATCGGACCAAAACCGCCAAACAGGGTCAGAGACCAACCAGACTTCCTGACCAACCAGAAACCTCTTTTTCCCCGTGGTCTCGACCTCTAAACCCCCCCAACGCACCTTAAAAAATCAGAAACACCTCCGGCCGTGGACGACCGGTCGGCATGCCATGCCCCCGGGCGTCGTTTTCGCGCCGCGGCATTCGGCCGCCGCCTACGTGGAACTGGACGATGCTGTCTAACTTCGGGGTGGCTCCCGTCAAATACGCGGTGTCCGCCTCAGGGGGGCCCCGCGGGCGACGGAAAAACGGGAGAGACGGTGAGAGCGGAGTGTTGAAGCATGTGACGACACAACCTGGGACTGGAGTGGACCTTCTTGGAGGTGGATCTGGAGGTCGAGGTCTGTGGGCTGGGGCGGCGGCTGTTCGCCAGGTGACCCCGAGTTCCTGATGCTGGGAGTGTCTGGGGTGGTGCCTGAGGGATTGAGGCGGCAAATATTCTATGGAGTATAGAGGTGGTTAATGGGGTATTCTATACATGTTCTGAGGGGTTAATGGGGTGGTTCTTCGCTTGAAGTATTTGGGGAAGCGGAAAGGTCGCAAGAGTGGGGCAGTGGTTTGGGGCAAGAGACGTGTGGTCGAAAATAGACATTGGGATGGAGACTGAGCAAGAAAGATCAGGAACGGTACGAGAAAAGACCACCTGCCAACCCAAGATGGGTAATGAGTAATGATGGAATCTTTCATTGGAAATGACTTGCCAAGACTTGCCCAAATATGACATGTACCAGCACCCGAGACCTGCCAGGTCACCAGGTCCACCTTTAAGTCTCCATTTCAGCTACCTCAGAGGAGACCTGGCAGGGAGGGTGCTGGTTTTGGGACCTGTACTAGCCATTTTGGATGGAAAATGCGTGGTTGGGATCTGGGCACCGTTGGTCCAAAGCCTGGTGGTTCGACCACTCTGAGTCACGTCGATTCCTGATTCCCACTTCAACTCCTGTGACCGTCGACCCTTTTCAATCCAGCAGTACCCATACACGCCCGATTTATGCCGCAGAAAGACCTGGCACCTTCCAGTCGGTCGCGTCTGGGTACGGATATACGGATATCCACTCCCGAGTCAACTCACATAGACCCTGACAATCAATGGCCCCCTGGGTCCGATGGTTTTCCTCTACCAACCAGTGGTGACCCCAGGGTCGAGATCGTCGCCACCAGGGTGTACCGTTTTCGGACCTGGACCACTGGACCACTGGACTTCTGTCCGACTGGTCAACGAGGCTGGCGTGAGCGCTCGACCGGGGGTGATTAGACCGGTCGACCGGCGCTGTGGCGGCGTGCAGCTGGGTATACGCACCCATGACATGCACCTACCAGGACCCTCCAACAGGTTGTTTGGAGACCCGACCACAGGTGGTGAACCTGGGCACCTGTTGTCACCAGGACGCACCTGTAGAGTCGGGTGCTAGTACATGTATACAGCTATACCAGGACCCTCTCTTTTCGGGGTGCCCTGTCTGGAAGCCGAACGGCCGGTAGTGTGGGGTAGTCCAGCATGAACTGTTCTCGATGTTCTCGAAGCCATGATGAAGACACGTCTGACAATATTCCAGAGGTCACATGGAGTTGGGTGGTGTGGCTCGTCCCATCCAGTGAGTGGAGTAGCTGGGCACCCCGACTACCTCCAAGTTCGGCACCCCGTCTTGGTTATAATATTAAAGATATTTAAAGACGCTCCCAAAAATGGATGGTGAAACCTCGTTGTCGTATCCCAGACAACGACCCATGAGACTGGATGAAACGCCTTCATTTCACGGCTTTCGGGGTGGTGTGAGAGGGGGGGGTCAGACTCTGGGGCGGCAGTCCTATGCCAGTCCCATGGACCAAGAGAGGTAGCCAGTGACCTGAACTAGGACCTTACTGGGGTACCGAACTGGGATAGGCTAGTTCGGGTCCTTCAACCTCTGTTGGGAGTGTATGGGGCCCATGGGGGTTATATCCAGCCATGATGCCGCACCCGCCAACTGGGCGGCGGATGTGATCAGATCACTCAGATCACTCGCCAACGGCGCCAACGCCCAACCGCGCCCAACCCGCGCCTTCAGTCGAAGCCCCGTATGATCGCCGCCTGGAGACATTGAACATAAAACCCCTGGTTTCGTCCAGTCGACTATAAAAAGAATGGTCTGACGAACGGGGAACTGAGTCCGGGAACTTCCTTTACTTCAGCCGGTCAAAATATAGTCTTTGGAGTCACAAAGGGGTGGTGTTTGATCCCCAAGTGAGTGGAGGTGACGACGGGGCACCCCGACTACCTCC
Source organism: Durusdinium trenchii (assembly GCA_963970005.1). Lineage (NCBI taxonomy): Eukaryota > Dinophyceae > Suessiales > Symbiodiniaceae > Durusdinium > Durusdinium trenchii. Next base: position 181,762 of record CAXAMN010007202.1, read on the forward strand.
ATGGATCGCACCCCGTCGAACGTGACTGCTGGCAATTGGAAGTTGTGGCCCACCATTTATAGCCTGTTCTGAATTGAACAACCGAGCTGTTGTACCAAGGGTTTTACAGTACAAAACCAGATCATTCCCGTTTTAAAAGACGGACTTCCTGCAGCGCACGACACGGCCTCCACCCACTCACCTTCCATCCCCAACCCATGGCACCTTCGTCATCCCGAGCCTTGCCAAGGCGCCAGCTCGGTTTCGGAACACATTCCTACTAGAGGCCCCAGAAATCATCCATCGACCTGATTTTCCTGTTCAAAAACATGGTTACAGAGTGGGGTCCTGACTGTACTGACTGGTGATAGAGTCGGGTCCTGGAAAGCACTCCATTGCACTGGATACCAGGACCATTTCCTATCTATCGTGAGTCGGAGGACCAGCTGGAGAGGCAGATCCCTAGGCCTTTTTTCCAGCCACCAGAGTCCAGTAAGGTCCCTTGCAACTCGCGGATCTGGATCCGTCCATGGTCATACTCCTGGCCTGGCCCGGCTCTCTTCAGGTTTGGTGCTTGGACCACCCCCATAGCACCCCCCCCCCCCCCCCCCCGACCCCCCCATCGCCCCGAAAGAGGGGGGCGGCCGAGTTAGGAGCCCCGCAGGTATGGTAAAAACGAGGTAAGAACCATAGACTCACGGCCAGGGGTCACAAAGGGGTGGTGGTTGGTCCCTAAGTGAGTGGATAATGGGCACCCCTAACCTCCAAGTTCGGCACCCCATCTTGTGACTCCTGGGGGAGGCTTGTTTCCATTCACGGTTTTGGATGCGGGTCGAACTGGACTCCAGCCGGTTGATAGAAAGCAGCCCATCGGCTGGTTTTCGCCACCAAATCCGCCACTGGCTATTTGGTTTCTGGACTTCTTTCGTTTCACATACCTCGTTCCCAATGTTCGGACCACACCCGCGTGGCACACACCGGAACACCGGAACGAAGGTGGTCAATGATCCACGACGAAACGCTACCAGGACCCACCACCCAAGTCGGATGGTTTATAGAAAACCCCCGAAGAGGTATTTTTCATCCAAGAGCCACCCGAACTGGGTGGTGCTGGTGTATGCCATACTTTGGGTGCATCCCATTCCCTGTAGCAGTGGACCATGATGGTTAGTAAAGGCCTTTCTCAAAAATAGTGATGATCATTTATTGACTGTTATACAGGTCATGGGAAACACGCAAGCCATACTGTATAATATGCCGCCCCATAAAGACCCCTCTGGCACCACCCCAATGTATAGGCAAACCTGGCATTCCCGATGGAGTGTCTGGGTACAGGTCTCAAGGACCTCGTTAAGGACCTCGTGGGACTGGGCCCGGGTCATTGCAAGACCAGTCTGTCTCTCTCTAGAAGTCCAGGAACCGACGATCTTGAAGAACCGACTGAAGGTTTCAGGAAGTTGGACTCGGATCACCGAGTCATCGTCAGACCGTTTTCAAGTCATGGTCGACTGGACGAAACCAGGGTGTATACTCAATGAGGTCCAGGACCCTACCAGGACCCAGCCTGAACCGTCCTGGACTACCCTGGACTGAACTCCCCGAGGTCTCCAGGATGATCCAGAGTTCGGATTCCTCGATCAACGCATATATGCAGTCTGGCTACCTGGCTACCTGGCTGGTTCTATACCAGAGCCCACGGGCCAAAGGTGTCCAATTCTAGCTCCTTAGAGGTATCCAGTCCATGAACCACCCGCTGGCACCAGGGGCCCTGGTAGATGAAGCTTCGGCAGATGAAGCATTGGTAGATCCATGAAGGTCCAAGTCCAGCACCCCAAGTGTCGTCCACTGCCAGGTCCCCACCAGGTCCACTTACGTAGGTCATCTCCACTTCAGCTACCAAACATCGGAGATCCAGTTGTCGACCTGGTCCAGGTCACCTGCCCTGACCTGACCGAACGACCCCGTGGTCGGCCGAACGACCCAGGGCTCCCTGATGCTGTTTCCGACAGACCGACCCGCACGAAAACTCCTAGAAACAGACCGAATCAGACCACCCGACGCGTCGGGACAAGCGACGCGACGGATGATTCCTCCCACCTCCTCAGGTATTCTGCAGACGAAAAAGTTGTCGAACTTGTCAGCACCTCGTCATCCGGTCGGGGTGGTGGCTTCGGCGTCGAGTGGACGGCGTCGTCGCGGTTTCGACCGCGGCCGAGTGCGGGGTATGTGCGCGTGTTTTGACCGGGAGACGCCCGGTTTGGGGGTGGAATAGGTGGGATTCACTGAGCGAAATGGCGATAACATCCCTGAACCAGGACCGACACCAAGTCCGGTGGTTTTTGGGCACCCCTTAACCACTAAGAGGCTATTTATAGACACCTCTTGGAAGGTCCTGAAAGTATTCAGAATGTTACTCGAGAGTTGATGCGACATGTGTATATTTGGGCAGTCAGTGGGATGACCTACTCCCAGTCCTAGTCAGTGGACTACGGAAATGGCGGGTGAAAAGCTTCATCTCCGAAGTCCATCGACCGGGATGGCAGTGGGTCCTCTACTGAAGCCACAAAAAACAGATTCTCCTGCGAATTAATTTGAGGTCAAAAGGTGGAAACAAAAGAATCATTGTGCCGAACACCAACAGCTGCCAGCACGCATTTTCCCAACCAGAACTGCTTTAGCCAGCCACACTAACCCCATTGAGTTGGGGACCAAACCAGCTGTATTCGCATTCATGACATGGTATCATTCATGACAATGATGCTTCTTTTGCACCTCTCACTGCTCACGCAGTGTCCATGAATTTCTCGACCAGGTCGCTGCAGGCCAGTGACAGGTCGACGACGACAGCGATGATGCAAAACGACAGGGAACAAACCCAGCCGTCCAGAGTTATTCTTTAGTTTGTGCCTCTCAACACTGCTGTCAGCCCTATGCCGGTCACTGACTTCGGGATGTTTGCCAAAGAGCTGCAATTCTCAAAGGCACCATCCTCAATGTGAATCGCAAAGCTTGGGATGGTCACGTTCGCCAAGGAGCTGCAACCAGCAAAGGCACCTTTCTCAATGTGGGTCACAGAGTCCGGGATGGTCAAGTTTACCAAAGAACTGCAATCAGCAAAGGCACAATTCCCAATGTGGGTGACCGAGTCTGGGACCGTCAAGCTCGCCAAAGAGGTGCAACCATTAAAGGCATCATTCCCAATGTAGGTCACTGAGTTCGGAATGGTCAAGTTTGTCAAAGAGGTGCAACACGCAAAGGCACTGGTCCCAATGTGGGTCACAGAATCCGGGATGGTCAAGTTGCTCAAACAAATGCAATCCTCAAAGGCAGAATCCCCAATGTGAGTCACGGAGTCCGGGATGTTTAAGTTTACCAAAGAGAGGCAACTCGCAAAGGAAGCATCTCCGATGTGGGTCACAGAGTTTGGGATGGTCAAGTTCGCCAAGGAGCTGCAACCAGGAAAGGCACTGTTCCCAATGTGGGTCACAGAGTCTGGGATGGTCAAGTTTGCCAAAGAACTGCAATTCACAAAGGCATTATTCCCAATGTGGGTCACAGTGTTGGGGATGGTCAAGCTTGCCAAAGAGCTGCAATCTGAAAAGGCGTATTCTTCAATGTGTGTTACTGAGTCCGGGATGGTCAATTTCGCCAGAGAGCTGCAACCCTGAAAGGCAAAAGTCCCAATGTGGGTCACCGAGTCAGGGATGGTCACGTTCACCAAAGAGCCGCAACCCTTAAAAGCGCGGTCCCCAATGTGGGTGACTGAGTCCGGGACCGTCAAGTTTGCCAAAGTGCTGCAATTCAAAAAGGCACCTTCCCCAATGTGGGTCACGAAGTCCGGGATGGTCAAGTTTGCCAAAGAACTGCAACTCGCAAAGGAATAATTCCCAATGTGGGTCACAGAGTTCGGTATGGTCAAGTCAACCAAAGAGATGCAATCTAAAAAAGCCCGGTGCCCAATGTGGGTCACTGACTCCGGGATGATCAATTTGGCCAATCTGTCGCAATGTCTGAAAGCGCATTCATGAATTTGAGTTTCATCGTTGGGAATTTCGACCACAAGCAACAATTCGAAGTCAACGATGCCACCAAGACTTGCAATTGCATCTTCGTTGGAGCATATGACTTTGTTGGGTTTGAAGACAACCGTCACAGCACTATCTTCAGCAATTCCAGCTTCCAATACCTTTGCGTCATTGGCCAGCAACTGGTTGTCTCCGACAATGATCTCCACACCCGTAGTGCTGTGAGTAAGCTCGTCCCAAGGCTGCCTTTCCTTGATCTGCCGCTTGAGCTCCTTGCCTGTTGTCTCCAGCGTGACTTCAAGAACCATGACTTCACCATTCGGCTGCCTTGCTGAAATTCGCTGCATCGCCATGGCGACCCGGCGACCCCGGGGTATCCAGGGTCACGTCTCGCGAGTTGGGTGGTTTTCGTCGTCACATCGGAGACAAGTTGGTCCCCGACTTCCTGCCATGGATAGCACTTCGTCCATGGGGACTTTAGGAGCTAATTAAGTGATTGTTGGCCTTGTTTGAGCAGTCTATGATCCTGGAAAATATGTATGACTCTGTATGACTCTATGAGATATCTGTTTGTGGAAAAAAAGACTCGTTGAAACGACGCTCGACACCGGTTGTTGATGGTCCGTCCACGATTGGGATGTTGCATCTGTTTTCTTGCTCGCTGGCCAGTTGCGGGTCCCAGCGTGCGGCACACTTGCTGTCATTGCAGCACACTTGATGCTCAGCCAGGTTGAAGAACCCGAACGTTCGACTATCCTAGTTCGGTACCCCTGGTGACGGGTCCTAGTGACCTGGTCACTCTCCACCTCTGTTGGACTGGCATGCAGGCACTGCGGCACCTCTCGTTCTCCTCTCTGTAGCTCCAAATAGGCGAGTCTTAGCTACCGAACCCGAGCTCGGGCTCTCCATGCAGGTCGGACCAAACCTCCCCGGGGGAAAAATGGACCCGAAGCAAAGCCTTTATATAGAGCAATGGGCCCGAGGCCACCTCCAGTGGCACGTGTTCTTGGTGACCAGGTGGACTGAATCTGATAGACGCCCCTTCCCCGCCTGCCATGGTCGTGCTATCTAGCACTGTAGCACAGGTCCTGAGCACAGGTCCCGTTCACGGTGACGGACGCGAGTCTCTGCGCCCCCCCCGGTCTGTATACAAGTATCAGTGGCCCTCAGTGTCCAATGCAAAATGCAGCTGATGTTCAAATACACAAAAAACAACATGTGTTCATGCTAGGGAAAGCCAGGTTCCAGCACCTTCAAAGAATTTTCCGGGAGACTACTCTATACACTAAACTTGTGGATCTCCATGGAACACCTCTTTGAAGGTCCAGGTTGTTGAATGAATGTTCCCTAGGGCTCCAACCATATCCTCAGAAGGTGGTTAGACCCCCCAACCATAACCATCCATCACCACATTAGCAATTAGGCCAGGAGCCCTAAGGGGTTGTTGATGGTTTCACTGCTGCCGGCTCGGCCCGGATCCTCTTTCGGCCCGGCATCCTCCACCGGACTCGCCCCATCCGCGCTCCCTCCGCGCTGCCGAGGCCCCGGGCATCCACCGGGGCGCCTGGTCGTCCGCAAGCACGAAGAGCTGGTTGTCCGTGCGCCGGTACCTCGAGGACCGTCGCACCCGCCACGGTGGGGGGCGGAAGGCGGAAAGCGGAACGCGGACGGCTGCGGGTGAGGACGATCCATGTCCGGAAGCACGGAAAGGGGTGGTACCAAACAGAGTGAAGGATCACCAGGAGCACGGAAGGGGTGGTGGTTTGGATGGAACATACAATAGGAAAGGGGGTGTCCATCAACCATCCGAACTCCGTGGTCCTGGAATATACTTGTTTACGTATACCAGGACCCTCCGACAGGTTGTTTTGGGACCCTGACAGGTGGTGAACCTGGGCACCGGACTTGCCACCAAGAAACACCTGTAGAGTCGGGTTCAGGTAGGTGTGGAGGTGTTTGGTGATTTGGTGAGGATCAACCATGTCGAACGCATGAGTTCCGACCGAAAAAGGCACGCCGAAGATCGAACCGGCGCTCCGCGCTCTCACCCGCACCACTGCGACATGAAACACTGGCTGTGGGTCATTCCTCCGACCTGTGGATATCAGGAGAGCGTGTGTCGTGTGTGACTAACGTGGGATATCGGTGACCGTCGCCATGGACGCGTCGCCATGGAGCGTCGATTTGGAGCATCCGGATGCCATGAACACGCGAATCCGTCTCACCATCTCTCACCATCCATCGATACCCCTATAGGCGTTACACTGCAAATACTACAAACCTAGGATTTTACACTACGAAAACCAGGTCAACCGTTGTTTTAATGGTCGAACGAAAGTCTACAGTTTTGGGAGGTGTTGATGCATCAACACCTGCGGACGACCAGGAGTCACATGGAGGGCCGGGCCGTGGGGTGGTGTAGCTAGTCCGAATCCAGTGAGGATGTGACGACGGGGCACCCCGACATCCTCCAAGTTTGGCACCCCGGAGCTCACGTGACAGACCTGGTCTAGCCGTATAGTTCTTTCTCTCCCAGACGCTCCGTGAACGACGCCCGACTGGGTCCCTCAAAACCATATAGGTTCGGGTCCAGACCCCTGACCAGTTCGGATGACCGGGTCCGACCCCTGCACAGGTTCGGGTCACGGGTCGTGTCTGGGCTAGGAAATTATGATGAGACTGACTGCCAACAGTTCACTCGCTTCCCAGAATTTGCATACCACGTCGAGCACGAAAACGAGCAACGGAAGTATCAACGCCCGCTGAAACAAACTGCTGTGACTAGGAAGTCCAAGAGTGATCGAAAAATTGCCCTTAAAATGTGACTCGAGTTCAGGAATGTCCTTTACTTGCGTGGTGCTAAAATGTGCTACAGTCGAACTCACTGCACTTCCAATGACCCTGGGAGTCAAAGACTATATAAAAAGAATGGTCTTTAGGGGAGCTGAAAGGGAACTTCCTTTACTCCAGCCAGTCAAAATATAGTCTTTGGACTTCTAGGGATGATATATGCGTGATGCCGCCACAGCAGGACGAGGACTTTTCCTTTGCGCACTTGAAGATGTGGAAGGACTCTCGCAGATCTCCCGCAAAGATCTTGTCGCCCTTCACGTGCCTGAAAGGATCCCAACAGGGGGCGGTCCGCAGTTCCAAGGAACTTCCAATTGGCATGGCCTGTTCACGTGGCTATGGCGCTTTTAGCATCCGAACCAACCCTCCAGTTGGCAGAAAAGATACCCAGACACTCCATCATGGGACTGCCATAGGACTGCCGATCGGTTGGGGTGGTGCCAGAGGGGTCAATGTGGCGGCATATATGGCAGTCCCATTAGTCGTGTCTGAGATAGTTTGGACCTTTCGAACAGTTTCGCAGGGGTCCGACCCGAAGCCAAACCCCTTAGATAGTTCACCTCCATCGAACGCACGCTTGAACTCACCAGGATCGGGGACAGGGACCAAAACCTCTCCTCCATATCCCAGACGCTCCATGGGGCGGCAGAACTATGGCAGTCCCGTGGGTCGCGTCTGGGTATTAGACCAGCTTTGGGAGTTCACAAAATCCCATGAAATACAGGGAAAGTTGGCACCAGTTCGTAGGCTTATTGTGGACCAGCAGACCGGACTGATGGACGGCTACCAGACTGGAGCTGTAGCTGGATTCAAAACCTGCCAGGTCACCACCTGACACTTTTAAGTCTCCAAAGGCTACCAGAGGAGACCTGGCAGGGAGGATGCTGGTAGAAGTCCAACATTCTCACTGAAGTCTTCAGGAAGCGAGCTGAGGTAGCTGGCCTCGGGGAACAATCGAACACAGAGCAGGAGGTCTACACCTCCCTTCCACCCTCAACTTCATCACCCCCTGACGAGGTGATGGACACAGACACCTTCGAGTTCGGGTCCTGGATGGTCCTGGTGTGGTCGCATCCCTTGGGGTGCGTGCGTGCGTGCGTGCCAGAGAGGTCTTAGACTGGGGCGGCCGACAGGGAGTGTCTGGGCCCTGGACTCCCCACCCTGCCCCCGGATGCGCCCGACCGATGCGCCGCTGCGCGCGCCGATCGGCGGCAAAAGGGGGTGGGGTTCTGAGGCTTCCAGCATCCACATGAGACCCTCTGGGATGTTCTTGTACTCGCACTTCCTCAACCTGGAGCTGCGAGGAAGTGGCGGTGTTCGATCGCAGGGGAGCGGTGTGCACCACACCGAAGAACCCAGTCCACGCGGACGTGGTAAGGCACGTCCGTGGCGCACGGACTGTCTTTCGACTCCCGTGGTGAGCAGCGAGCGCTTCTTGGATCAAGAACATCACATATCAGGACCATCCAGTCTGGGTGTCCAATCGATTTACCCTAAGAATCCGGGCCCTCAAACACATAGGGTTTTGAGGGTCCGGACCCCTGCTATGGAGGGTCCGACCCCTGCCATGGAGAGCACAAGGATTGTTAGGGTACACTACTTAGAGATGTCCATATTGGACAGCCAGACAGTTGGATGGTCCAGGTACACTCCCCACACTCCTCTGCTGTCAACAAGACACCCCGGACCAAACACCATGTTTACCTTCCAAAAACAGCAAAAGCCCGGGCAGGGCACGGCGCGCCTACTAGAACGTCCGTTCGACACTTTGATTCGAAGGTCAGTCAATATCAGTCACCTGCTTTTGGGGTGACTGACAATGGTGCAGCCGTCTCAAGTGGTCTCAATTGGATGATGCCTGAAGAAGAAACAAAAACTAGCGGGATATGACAGGATTGTATATACATCAAGTGATAGGATCATGTTGGAAAAGGTGAAGGAAATCATGTTTCAGGAGATTGAGCATCCATCAAGTGCGTGCCTGAACGGGGACACCCCCATGCGTCATCCGGAAGTAGTAGGCGCCCGGGTCTTCCGCAACGGGACACCCCCGGCACATGAGGTGCCGCGCGCATCGCTATGGTGTCTGAAGAGCCAGGGGGTGGTTGACATGTTGAAGACCATCCAAATCCGTGGGAGAAGCATTCCAAAAAAGAATTCCGACATGCGTCCACCAGCGCATGTCACATATGTTCTCCGATCTGCACCAGCGCCGAAAGTCGGGACCCGACACTTACACCAAAGCCCCCTGCCAAAAACAGATTAATACCAGGACCCTCCTAGCCAGGCTGCTTTGGGACCCTGACAGGGTGGTGAACCTGGGCACCGGACTTGCCACCAAGAAACACCTGTAGAGTCGGGTCCAGGTATATGATTCAACATGACCCAGACACGACCTGTCTGGGACTGCCATACATGCCAACATTGATCCCTCTGGCACCACCCAATCGGCCGTGAGTTCCTCGGCAGTCCGGACTGGCAGTCCCAGACGGGTCGCGTCTGGTCTTCCTTCCTCCCAAGGTTAAGACATACCTGGACCCTCCAAAGTACCTTGGAAAATGGGACATGACCCTAGAAAAGCAGGTACTTGTACTCATTTTCCGAGGTACTTTGAGACTCCAGGTATAGCCCGGAGACGTTCTTCACCCCGCAAACCAGTCCCCCAGGCGCCCCCGGCAGCTTTCGCTTCCCCAGCTCATAGACCCGAAGGTTCTTCCCCACGCTCGCCAGCAAGCGCCCTGGTTCGCGGTTCGGGCATCGGGGTGGACCGGGTGCTGGAGTCCCGCAGGGTCTAAACCCGATGTCGCCAGGTCAAGAAATCCTGTCCCAGGGGTCACATGGAGTTGGGTGGTGTGGCTCGTCCCATCCAGGGGCTGTGGAGGTGACGACGGGGCACCCCGACTACCTCCGTTCGTTCGGCACCCCGTCGAACGTGACTCCTGGTCATTTCCCTGGACCTTCTTTTTCAAGGGGCGTCCTGGACCTGGAGATCCCGACGCTGGCTGGTGCAGGTGAGTCCAGCCAGGACACCCCCGGTGGATGGTCCTGGTCGACTTAGAAAATCCCTTCCCTTTGCTCTGAGTCGAGTCGACAGGAGTCCCTGTGTGGTTGGGGTACCTGGACCTTCGGTCGGCCACAGACACCCGGCTGGATAGGAAGGTGGTATACGGGAGGTGCTGACCAGGTGCTGGCCATGCCTCCAGTGGAGGCATGCGCAGAGATGGTGTTGGGTGATCTGACGAATTTCGGCGGATGAAGCTTCAATGTCATAGGGACCAAGTGGAAGCAACACCACCATCCATGGATATATACCTGGACCCCACTGCAGGCATGGCCAGGTGTTTGCTATTGTTTCCTGGTCACAAGTCCGGTGCCCAGAAACCACCTGTTAGGCTTCTAAAACCACCGGACTTGGAAGGTCCTATAAGCTATACTGTATAAGCAATACATCGAGACTCCGCTGGGTCTGTCGAGACCCATACCCTGCCCGCCTGAGTTCGCCTGAGGGTTCACCGGCAAAAACCAAAAGAGGTTGAAGAACCCTACAAAGACTATCCTATAGGTACCCCTATAGGCCTATACCTACCCCTGTAGGGTCCTAGTTCAGGTCACTTAACCTCTGTTGGAATGGCAAATTGGTCCATCTCATTCACTCTCTGCTCTTGCGTCTCCCTCCCTGTTGCCGACATCATCGTGCGCCTTCGAAGGGGAACAGGCACAGTGGCACATCCTCAGTCGAGCCATCTAGTGTCAGAGATGGTCAAATCGCCACCCGTTTCATGGGAGAGACTCAAATGAAGCTGTCATCTAACCCAGTGCGTCACAGTTACCACTATATCAGGAACCAGGGATTCGTTCGGTCTATGGTGTTAGTCTTTGGAACCACTGGTTACCACCTATCGTGGTTTGCCTGGATGCCAAGACTTCCGAATTCCCACTCTCCACCCCCAGAAGCCCCTTTCGCTCCTTTCGGCGCCCGGTCGCTGAAACCTCACACGCTCCACTTGGCTTCCACTTCCTCGCTTCCTCGCGGACTGGGGGTGCCACATCCAAGGGCGTGGAGTGGATCAGCTGCAAGTGGTATCGCCTCACTTCCGTCGCCCGTCGTGGTATCGCAGGCGGGGGCGTTCGGACGCGCAGAGAGGCGGCCGCCGATCCCAGGAGTCGAGGCTGAACGCGAACGCGCCACGCGCCACGCGGAGAAAAGGGGGGGAAAGGCTGGAAGGTGGTTCTGTGCTTGGATGGAACATGTCACACATGAGCCCAGTCTTCAGTTCATGATCCATGTCGGAGTTGGGTCACTATCCAGACACTCCATGGGACTGCCATACCCATACCCGTGGAGTGTATGGGCTATAAAGCATATGTTTTGATGTTCCAACTATGCCGAACGTGGCTGGTTCAATAGATGAGAAAGCGGCCGAACGTGGCACAGGTCCGCTTTAAGATCGGACCGAAAAATGCCAGACGATCCCTAGAAGCCCCATCGGGGGCCTTGGTAGAACCAGAGTCTGACATGTTCTCTTTTTCAGAGCCATGTCAGACTGAACCATCATTTACATACATTGACCCCTGTTTCATCCTTTTTCAACCACCCTGATGATCCCTGATGTAGGTCTTTCCAGTCCCATGGAGTGTTTGCTGTACACGTCATTCTCCATCGTCCGGACCTCTTTTCTCCACATCCGGCCCCCAGAGTGGATCCGTGCGACGGAGAGGTCTATCTGGGCGCTTCCGGCTCGTCGTACATGTAGGTCTTAATGGTGGCCTTCGGAGCGTGTCTCGGGTACAGCCTGGCGGCGAAAGCGACGGCGAAAGCGATCACGGCGAGGAAAACGGATCTGTTCAAAGGAAAAACGGACTCGGCCGAAGTCCCCTGCATTTGATACCCATAGACCCTGAGTGACCTCTATTCGTGACGGACCAACAACATCCAACAACCACGAACTCACCACGAACTCGCTAAGCTGTGACGGACCAGATGTCTAAAACGGCTCGAATTGGGTCTTTCCCGCTTTTTTCAGGGTCTTTGCAGGTGACCCACAGGGTCTCTCAAAAGGACCGACTGCAGGTCTAACTTGGGCGAGTGTAAGTCCCAAGGACTTAGACTTACTTGCTCTGAGAGAAGCTAGACTTCCTCGTCCCTCAGTTTTGTTGACATTGGGCACGGAAGTGAGGCGAGGAAAGCTGTCCGTTTCTCCTCAATCCAACACTCAGGCACTCAGGCAAACATACCGAAGGCTGTCCTTCAGAGTCGAATGCGTGATGCCATATAGACCTCCCCCCCACAGAAAACAAGAAGGAAAAAGACGATTGCCATGGCTCTTCTTCCCACTGCCATGCCCATGCCCTCCAGCTGCGCCTGACAGATACACATCTACACCACGTCGCGTATACGCATTCGCTCGCGTTCGCGAACCGCGTTCGCGAACCGCGTTCGCGTATACGTCGCTTACGTTCGCTCGGGGGTGCGGGCGTCATGTTGTAGACGGTGCCCACCACCAAGCAGGGCCTCCGGGTCGGCTGCTTGGGCGAGACGCAGCGGGGCGCTGAGAGGGCTGCCGGGATCCGACCATGAATGCAATACGGTATCCATATGGTATTGTCGGTATTGTGCATTCCAAAAACCGGGTCAATCCCTTTTAAAATGGTGTTAGAAGGCTATGGTTGGTACAGGACTCTCTCACTAAGTGGCCATGGTATGGTCCGCTATGTCCTGTTGGGTTCTGAAAGAATCATCCAAAGCTCCTGAAATCAGACAGAATCTACCAACATCTGACCACTGCCACCAATGGTTCGACCGCTGGGCTGTGGCCTTTCCCAACTTTCGAAGAGGAGACCTGGCAGGGAGGATGCTAGTATACATTGACATATCTTATGGAACAGCATCAGTCAGAACAAAAAATTACCCCATAGCATTACGACCCCAAGTTCTCTTAAGCTGCCCGTCTGCCCATCATCACTGAGACGCTCTTCATCCTCCTCTCGTTCCTCCTTCCCATCCCCTTCCCCAACTGAGAAGGCCCGCTGGTTGGCCAACTGGGAGAAGTAGCAGACCGTCAAGCACAATGCTGCCTGCCACACCACGGGTTTTCGGCCAACCTTATGTGCTCCCAGCAGAGGTGGGTCAGAACCCGAACTAGACTATCCTACCTCGACCTTCAAGAAGGGGTGTCCTGGCTGGAGGTCTCTTTTAGTGTAGGGGCGAAACCAGCCAGGTGACCCCGAGGTCCTGAAGGTGGTAGGTACCATTAGGTACCCCAGGTCTTCCAGGTCCGACTCGTGACCTGGTCACGAAAGACCACCTCTGCTCTGGGGTTCCTTCCCACCCCCCGAGCTCCAGACGTCTGGACCTGTCTCCCCAGCCCCCCCGGAATCGGCCAAGGACTGGGGAGTCGCTGCCAGAGGTGGTCGACTCGTGACCAGGAACACCTGGGGTACCCACCAGGACCCGACACGGTGTCTATTTATAGCCCCATAAAGCCGTGGATTCGGAGTGTCCATTAACGATATAGTCGAACGTTCGGGTTCTGACCCACCTCTGCTGTGAACGATCCGAGCTGACCTAAAGATCCACTGCCGACACTGAGTGGGTGATGTGTTCGACACTTTGATGTAGCTGCCAGCAGGATCCACTGCCATCCGATCACGAACCGAACAACCGACCACTGGACCCTGGCACCAACTGGGCACAGGGAAGACCTGGTAAGGAGGTATTTTGATCCCAAGAAGGGTAGGTAGAGGGAGTGTACCGCGAGCTGCAGGCTTTTTCTCCCGTCTTCGCACCAGGCAGCGCCCTACTGCGGTGCAGCTTCACGATCACGTCGATGGGTTGATCATACATCTGGTAGTGTGGCAAATACCTTGGATGTGTGCTTTTCATTTTTCCGGGGGTGGGGGTAGGCCGCTAGGTAGGTAGCTAGTAAGGGAGAAGCTAGTAAGGGAAAAAAACTATACCTTATATGTCTCAGGGAAATTTCACACCCCGATGAAACGAATTCAACATCGCCCTAGAGCCAACACAGACCGAGACTAGAGTTGTGACCCATTGAAAACCCCACACTTGGTTATCTTGATCCACCACTTCTAAAGGGGCTACGACGCTCCCTTCACAGCCCGACTGGTCTCTCAAATTATAACCCTAGAAGTCCAAAGACTATATTTTGACCAACTGAAGTAAAGCATATTCCTTTTCGGGTCACCTAGTCAGACCATTCTTTTGATAGTTTTTGACTCCCAGGGCTAAGGATTGCTTCAACAATTCGGGTCCGACCCCTCCACAGGGTTCTGGGCCGGTCGACCGGGTCACGTCCTACTTGGTCTATGAGTCAAACCTGGAGCATCCTGTCTAGTCGTTCCTGTCTCGATGTGCCGCTGTAGTGCAGTCCAGGATGGTCCTGGAAGGTCCTGGACTGTTTCGTAGATCTTCCAACTATCCACAATTGCTGCCGAACTTGGATGGTATATATGATATAATATGAAGTTCGGCAGATATCTGGCACAGTTAGAAGATCCAGCTATAGCAACCTGTACCAGGAGACTCGATGATCCTCTCCCAGGCTCGATGCTCAAGGCGAGGGCAACACTGGTCGATGTGCCGATCATCTTTCATCCGGATCCTCCGCTGCTTCGTGGTCATGTTCACATCTGCACGCCCACGCCAGCGTTTCTTCACTAATTCCTTGTGGCTTTTGTAGACATAATGAAAGATGAGCGCTTGGCTCTGAAGCCCTTCCCCATTGAACTCATTGAACGACCCTTTCTTCTTCAACTGCAAGCCCGCAGCGTCCCGTTGCGCCCCCTTCCAGAGCAAAGCATAGTGGACATGTGGTTGTCTGACGTCCTCTGATCTGGAGATCGTCTTCACATGCCGATTCACCTTCGACTCAGACTTTTGAAACCTCTTTGTCACAGGCTTCGGCTCATAAACTTTGTGTCCTGCTGGTCCAAACATCAGCCAGTTCGGGGACAGAGATCCATGATCCAGATATTCAGCCAAATAATCAATCACATTACGATGATCTTTCAAGATCAAGAACTCATCGACATCCCAAAAGGCCACCCAGGTGTAGTTCTTGGGCCTCACGTGCTTTTTCCAACAATCCACATAGGCGTCTTCTTGACCCGCGTCTGCAGACCAATGGACAGAGGTGACTTTGAGACGTCGAGACGCCCAGCGTTGCAGCTCCCAAGTCTTACTGTTGTCATAGAGGAAGATGTGGCTCATGCCCAGCGCTAGATGGTAGTCCACCCATTCATCCACATAGGCCTCCTCGTTGAGCATGATGGCGCAGAGTGCACAGCCTGTGTCTGACAGAGATCCGTGTTCGGTGGGGTAACGGGGCTCTGAGATGGGCAACATCAAGTCAAAGCCTGCATAGTAAGGAACCTTCCTCTTCAAGAAAGTCCAAGCCATATCGTCACGTCTCAAAGGCTGATTTCTGCGAAGCTTCTTGGCCAGGCACTGATGGGCAAAGAGTTCTTTGGAGGGACTCTGTGAGCACTTCTTATAAAGCTCTTTGATGGATTTCTTCCAGTAACAGTTCAAGGTCACAACGCCCCTTTCCTCAGGCTCCTGAGACGGGTCCTTCTCTGGTTCTCGGTCACTCCCCAGGCTCTGTCGCCGTCTCGGGTCTGTTCTCACCAAAGACCTGGTCCAGTTCATGTCCACAAACTGCATCACCTGGTGGTTGAAAAACGAAAAACGAAACGAAAGAAAAAAAAAAAAAAGAGCACTGTAGTGGCCTCGCTTTTGGGTGAGTGGGTGAGTTCCATCATCCCAATGAAACAGAATTAAAGTGAAAACCAAACTCTCCAAACATTCACCTCGGGTCACCCGCTTCGTCACTGGCAGCGGCTGATAGGTCGCCGCATCCGAGGCGAAGAGACGGCCGGGCAGCGGCAAGGAGCTCTCGGAAGGAGGTCGTCTCCTTGGGATTTTGCTTCGGGAACCTGAAAAACATCCCCAGACACTCCATGTATATGCCATAAATATGCCGATCAGTTGGGGTGGTGCCAGAGGGGTCAATGTGGCGGCATATATGGCAGTCCCATGGAGTGTCTTTTCAAACAACCAGCACCTTCCCTGCCAGATCTCCGAGTTTTGGTGCCTTTTGTCGACTTCAAAGTGAACCTGGTGGTGACCTGGCAGGTCGACCGGGTCCAGGCATCGTCTTGAATAGACTTTGTTTATAGGTGTGGAGGTGGTTTGGAGGTGATTTTGTGAGGATCAACCATGTCGAACGCATTGAGTTCGGACCAGATGGGACTCCCCCCACCCCTCCGACGCTGTAGGTCATTCAGCTGACCACCTGAACAATATGGGGAGCGTGTGTGCCGGTCACCTGGGATGCGGGAAAATCCGACCTTCACTTTCACCTGATCCTGCCAGGTCTCTCGAGGAGCTCAGCGATGTGGGTCTCGAACCTCACCAGGTCACAGACATGTTTCAGACACGACACGGTCCGGTCCCGTGAAGCCTGGGACTGGCCGGCGCCTGGAATCCACCTGGATCTTCCGAACCAGCTGGGGGTTTATAGATCTGGCTGGAGATCCCGCTGGGGTGGTTGGAAGAGCCAAGCCAGGTGCTGGTAAGTATATATGCCAGTCCCATTGGAAGGTTCATCCAAGAGGAGTCCCAATTGGAACATGTTGAGACCCGTTCAGTGTATTCAAGTTTTGTTTGGGGAAGAGTCTTATGTTTTTATGATGTACTTTTGTTGGGAAATAATAACAGTGTCGGTAGCAACCGGAATCGTACTGTCCACACGCTCTTTTCGGTTCGAATGCGAGCACGGTATAGCTCAAGGGCCCTAGGAGCCAAACGGCGGCAGACACAACATAGTGTGACAACCTGGCTCAACAGAATGTGATCCTACCTCAAATTCACACTCAACCTGTTCTACAGGTGTCACACGGCTATACATTGAAACTCTTGTGTCTTCCTAAGGCATTGGAGAAATCTACTTCTGCTTCTGTACAGTGTAAAGGCACTCTCTCAGCACTCGAAGTAGCAGATCTGGCTTCATGGACTTCGTCAAACAGTCCGACACCATCGTACTGGTGGCAATCCAGATCAACTTGTCTCCTCCATTCTCGAAAGCAATCCATGTTGGTCTTCCTTCTTGCCACAAATTCTCATGGATTCCTTGCAACTCGATACCAAGGCGCTTGTCACTCACCTTGGCCAGGACTTCCTGATTGAGGTGGTCAGAAATGAAAGCGAACGGCAATCAGTCATTGCCAAATGCGGAATGCATTCTCGGGCATCATCTTCCCATGTCTTCAAACTGCGAATCTTACCCTTAATCTCCGCAATCACACCTCTCAGCTTGTCACCTGTCTCAAGTCCGTTCTGGAGGGAATACGTCTCGGCTTGGAGAGTGCTGCGGCAGACTCTCTTAATTGTCGTGGATCCAAAAAACAAAGGCATCACCTTATAGGTGGTCGTCTTGTCATCTTTGATCTCCTTGAGATCACCCAGAAAATGGATCCTGCCCTGCTGCGACTTGTAGTTCTTCTCGTTGGAGAAGGAGGCGTCTGTGACCGTGATCACTCCAACTTCACTCCACTGGAGATGAGCCGCGGGAAAACACAATGCCACATCGTGACCCTTGTGTGCCAGGACAACGACTGCGTTAGCGTCTGCCAACGTGGACACTGTTGCATCCTTAATGCTAGACTGCAAGCGGCTTACTCTGTAGCAGAGGTCAGGCCTGGTCTGTCTCGAGATCCAGGCAAGCGATCCGGTGATCGACCTGAGCTTCGTGATGTCTCCTTGTTGGAGTCGCTCACTGCCTAGCCTAGAACCAACATCTGCTCCATGAATCTTCCTAGTGTTATCTGCTGTGTCGACTTTGATGACCTTGTCATCTCCCCGCACAAACTGCTTCCCAGTATCGAAAGCGGTTAGTGTCTGAACTGCCGACACTGAACTTGGCAAGAAAAGACTTCATCACTTCCTCGCCTTCCGGAAGAAAACTATAGAGCAAATCGTCCACGTGAGTGCACATGAGGGCATATGCGTCTCCTCCCTGCTCACCTGGGAGGTCAACCCTGAAAAAAATGGCTTGCCTTCAGACCATCCAAACGCAACCAAAAGCCTCTTCCTGAGTCTGTGATCCCGTACACTGGGACTCTCACAAGAAAAAGGACATCGGGTTCTACACCTGGCAAACCTCCTCTGGGTTGACGCATAAGAAGGACGCGATCCAATGGTCGTCCCTGGAAATACGCCGAGGTGATATCAGCTGAATGGATGTCGGCCTGATGACATGCTGCCCAACTGCAGACGAGACAGTGCATCTCGACATCGGCAGTTGGACTGTCTGACCTCAAACCCTCTGTCACTTCGAAGTTTCCGCACGAAACTAGCCTGCTCTTGTACTGGGGCTTGTAGTCAGGGTCTCTCCCTTGCTTGTACTACGCCTTATCTACATCCACCCATTTAGATGGAATGCATTGGTGCCCTTCATCAATGAGTTCTTGCGCTTGTTCTGGAGTCAAAGCTACGACGGCTCCGAACTCTTCAAACTTGGCCCACTCCTTCTGTCTTGATTCCTGCAAAGCCTTCTGCACTTCTGGGGGTGCAGATTCATAGTGAATGCTCTTCAGGACTTTCTTACCTAGATCTACTTCTTCCTCCGTCTGGGCAAGAAAACTGGTCCACATGGCATGTGCATCTTCTCGATCTTGCTCTGTCTGTTCTCTGTCTCTCTGACGAGCTCTCTCAAAATGCTCTTGCAGAGATGCTGGCAAGTCGTTCAAATGATCATACACATTGGGCCATGCATTTGGAGTATCCGATGATTCCCTACGGGATGGTTGCAATGAGGATCCGCGCTCACCTTCTGGCTCAGCGATACGGGGCCTCATATTGCGACCGTGGTCACTTCCTGCGGCAGGCGATGGGCGTGAGTTGGAACCTGAGGACCTACTCCTACTCAACTCTTCAAGCGCATCTTCACTTTCGGATTGGTCTTCATTAAAGAAACCCGGCCTGATTCCTACATCTAATTCATCATCTTCTGGAACAGGGGGTAGCGAACCGGCATCTGGGATTCGGGGTTCGGATTCTTGAGATTCGAGGAGGATCGGGGACCCGGGCTCACTCGGATCCGCACGTGCATCAAGAAAAGACTGTTGAACTCCACCTTGACAACACTTTCTGGAAAAACAGGTTCACCATGCAAAACAGCATGAGCTAGTGCTTCGGTCGGCGTCGCAATCTTCACGTTTTGGTTGGCGACCAACACTGGAACGTTTCCACACAACAACCACAAATTCCTTTCACCTTCATGGCCTATCACCCGACTAGTGGGACTCCATGTGGTGCCCCCTTTTTGGTTGTCTCGGCGAAATGTCACTAGATCGCCTACTGCGTACTCCCGAGGGAGACTGGAAGCATTGCGAGTAAGCGCACGGGACACTCTTGCCGAACAATCGAGGTGAACAAATGCCTTCTGGGCTTCCTGCCTGGCCATGTGCTGTAAGGCAAAAATGCTCTCTGGGTTGTGACGGGCTTCAATAGCTCCAAGCTCGGCAAACCGTTCTTCAGACAATGGACTCGGGTCTGACCGGGGTCCTTTTCCAAGTACCCACTGACCAGGCGAGAATCCTCCAACTCGGCTGGAGTTGTTCTTGGTGGACACTACCTCGAGCAAGACCTGCTCAACCTGTTCTCTGCCAATAGCGCCTGTCTCCTTGCAGACCTTCCTGAATAGTGACTTGACAATACCTCCATGACGTTCTACACGGCCAAGGTTCTCTGGGCTTTCCAAAGGAGTATGGAATACCTGGATTCCATGTTCATCCATGTACTTCTTCATAACACCTCGGTTATGTAGACCTCTGTCACAGGCAATGTTCACTGGATGTCCGCACCATGAAAACCATCGTTTCTTCAGGGCTCTCAGACATTCTGCAGAGGACGGTTGACCAGCGCCAAAACGAACAACTTCACACAGCTGAAAGGTCGTGCCGAGGCAAACCATGTTCAACACCTGGAACTTATCACCTGAAATGTCATGGACCTCGAACACATCTATACCTACAGTGTGGTTGAGCGAATGGTTGTTAGGTAGTGCTGTCTTGTGTGTGGCTTTCTTCTGTGATGTTGCTTCACACGTCTCGCACCTGTGGATTCTGACAGCATCGATGAATTCCTTCCTGACCTTTGCTGCACGAAGGAGATGGATCAGTGTCTGCTTGGGGACATGTCCAAATTGCCTATGCAACCTTCTTACACCAATCCTTACACGTGCAGGCAGCTTGCGCCACATTCGGCGTCGTTCGGCTTCATCGGCTGGCAGACCTGGGATATCTACCTCATCGACCAGTGTCTCTTCTGAGATCATCTGCTCTATCGGGTTGGCTTGTGCTCGATCTTCGTCATCCCAAATGGCATCGAATTGTTGTTCATCATCCATCACTTCCTCTTGCAATTCACCAACAAATGCAACAGACATCTCATCATCTAAAGTGGTGTCATTTGTCCATTCACCCAGCCAATCGACGAATTGCCAAGACAAAACATCATTCATTGTTTGCCCACGAAACCACGATTCGAAAAGCTCAGCCCACTTGGGGTCATTGCAGGTGAATGCCAAATCATGGTCGTTGATATGGGGGATCTGCGGAAATTCGTGTTCCTCCCATCTCTGGGTAGTGGCAACATCAATGTGCAAAATCCGGCTACCAGTCATGTCACAATGGGATTCTACTTCACCCAAAATCTTTCCATGCCTCAAGGGGTCTGTGTGCTGTCCATATTCTATGGCAATGGCGATGTTCTTGTAGTCTTGCAAAACATCGTACCAAATCTTGGAGTCCTCATCAGGATTGAGGTTCTCAGCTCCCACGCCGACGTCATCAAAGACGTCTGCAACACCATCTGCTGCTTGAAGCTCCTGGAAGAGGCGGGGATGCGAAGTAATGACCAAGGTTGGAGGCTCTGTGAATGGAACATCCTTCAAACCAACGCTGGACTTGACAAGTGCATCATTATGGTCCAGGCGATCAATGCCCTCCAAAACTGCCCTGCGATGCTTCCTACTCATGGTGGTTCTCTCACAACATGCAATGAAATGGGCAAGACTCCTGAACTACTCGGCTGTGCATTGGGATCTGGAGGGACTTCCGAATCGGTTTCATTGCTCTCATCCAAATTGATCTCAACTTGTTCTCTCCTATCAAGGTCCCATGCCATGTGTGCTACTGGTTCGTAACTTGCGGACTCAGTGGATGCAGGACTGGTTGGTGATTGTGACTCAGACTCCAAGCGAACAGTTTGTGATGCTATGGACTCGTCTGGAGTTCTGGTGTCCTCGGTGTCTGGTGTCCTGGGTGATGGGAGTAGGCGGCACGAACGAGCGAATCTCGGACCTTGGGGCCAAAACCACTCTCGCCTGCAGCACCATATATCCTTGCGGAGCACGGTGAGTGAAACTGATGACGTCGGACCAGGGCTCTGGGACATTGGCCAAGTCCCCTACAGGCGCTCCATTCTGGATGCGCTCCCAGACTGCTCCAGGTTCACGTTTTCGAACGTAGACCGTCTTGGTCCAATCCCATTTCGTCATCCAGCCTGCTTGACTTCTGAAGTGTAAACTCCACCCCTGATCTTGATGTCCACGCGGATGCCATACCACTGCTGATCCTTGGGGGGCAGATCGCGGTTCACCAACCACAAAGTTCTGTCACGGTTGCTCCAATCCCTAGCTGCACCGGCCAGGACATGGAGGAGCTCAGGATCCACCTGATCACCCTTCGGCGCCCCATCGTTGGTCAAAAGAACCCACAACTCATCTTCCAAATCTGGACGCTGATCTTCATCGTACCTGGACTTGGACAAGAGCTGGGGTGGCGGACGATCTGGTGGTGGTGGTTGATCTGGAGTGTGCGGACTCACAGGCTTAGGCGGAGGTGGTGGAGTCTTCGGCATCGTAGGGGCTGTCTTCACTGTTGGCCTGGTCGAACGAACCGGACTCCTAGACCTTGTTGGCCTCTGACTGGGTTCTGACGTACCAGCTGACTTCCTCCTCCTCAATGGGCTACGGGACCGTGGATTGCGATTTGCAAGTGTCGTCACGGCATCTGTCAGCTTCTTGAGGGCTTGCAGAATCTCTTGGCTTCCGCTCGAAGTCTCTTTTGCTGGAATCTCTGGCTCTTCAACCTCAACCTCTCCTATCTCTTCTTCTTTCTTGTCATCAACCTTCTGTTCATCCAGCTTGGCATCGTCCTCATCGCTGTCACCATCATCAAAATCCGGAACTGGCCTCACAGGCGAGGTCACGGCAGTGCTCGGCATTGGCTTGCTCTTCCGAGATGTCACGGCGTCACTCGCCTTCGGCGGTCGTGAAGATGAAGATGGTCTCGAAAGAGGACAGGCCTTGGGTGGAAGTGAACAAGCTTTTGCACTGGTACTGCGAATAGCCTCTTCCCGCGTCGGCGGTGGTGCCGTTGAACGCTCACCGGATCGCCACGGCACGTGGTCGTCCGCATCACCTCGAACAGCCCTTGGAGTGTGAACATTCATTGTATGTGCTGGAGTCAATGTCACAGTTGTATCACCGAAAAGCGGCCCACAAAGAGTGCAACGTCCTCCGCACGACATCTCACACCATTCGGGCGAGTGAGAATGAATCACAACACACGTGAAGCCCTTCGAAACAAGGTGCCTGTGGATCAACATGCTTCCGCCCACAGGACGATGACGCCCTGACTTGCAGCGCACATCCAAAACTCCCTTGTCGTGGTGCTCCACAAAGGCGTCCACCTCACGAAAGATGCGGTCAAGACCTCTCTGATCCCTCCTGAGACCATTCAAAATGGCCGGATGCCTTCCTACGTGTCCACGCAACGAAGGATCTTGGTCGGGATCCCACAGCGACTTGGCGTTGATGTACTTCACGGGGATACCACTGCCAACATGCTGTGTCAACCTGTCTTCAAACCGGTCACCTCCAGTGACCAGCAAAAACTCACGGCTCTTCAAATTGCCAATGATGTTGTCAAGCGCACGATGGATACCTTCGGCAGTCTGGGCTTGATACCCTCGCTCTGCCGTATCCAATCTCTCCATCGGAGTATCGAAGGCTGTGAGGGCGACACGAAATTTGCGATGACACTTTGGAATCTTTTGGGGCATGGTGGCTTCGAGACTTTGGACCAATTGTTGAGTGGTGATTGCCAACATCATCAAACCGGTATGTATGCATCTGAACACATTGAGGCGTTTCCCATTGATGCTAATGATACCATTCTTGAGGTCCTTTTCCCAAATGTGCCTGAGCATGAAGAGACAAAAGCAGCGGAGATCGACCTTTCGACAGCTGGTGGGTTCGAGAACACCATGCACTGGATCTCCCTCGTCGAAGTGCAACGAAAAAGGCAGCGTTCGGGATCCTTCTGTAGCGGTCCCTTTTTCACCTAATCCGGCAAAGTTCTTCGACGTTGTGGTTGAGAAAGGAAAATCATACCCTAGCTTCTTCAGTTTGGCTTCAACGACGTCTCCCCAGTGCTTTGAGTGGCAGGTGGAATTACACCCCTCGTCGAGAACGACGTAGATGTTCCCGTCGTCTGGGCTGTACATGTCCCTGGCTTCGTGAAAGATGTGCACCAAACCATCTGTCATCTGGGTAGGTTCCTCCCCATGAAAACAAACACCGATCCCTGCGAAAGGGTCTGAATCTTCTGTGTAATCGATCATGGTGAATGAGTCTCCTTTGCTCTCTTCGATGGACAAGTGCAGCAGCTCGTGCAGCTTGGTCGAAGTCACCTCCTCCGTTTCGGCGGCCAACGTGACTTGGGCGGCGAATTCGGTCAGGATCTTCTCTAGCATTTCAGGGGTAAGTCCCTCTTGGGGATCTTCAACCAAACGTTCAATGATCGGGATCCTATCGAGCGGTGCACTTGCGACTTTCTCTGAGGCTGCTTTCCTGGTCTTCTGGAGTTCCATCGGAGTCTCATCCAAAAACGAACAACAAAGCTTGCAAAACACCCGGTGAACTGACCTGGAAGAACCTCGAAAATCTGTGTCTGAATGCAGGCAATCTTCATATGCAAACTTCGGGGCTTGTTCTCTGCGCTCAGTGGTGGAATTCCTACAGACAAGACATGTCTTCTTGATGGTATATGCAGTGCTCCCCTGTTTGGTGAACTCGGTACAATTCTTGCATTTCTCTTTCGGTGGATATGGTGGTTTCTTCCTTGAGCACCCTTTCGGAATAGGCTGCAATGACGAAGAAGAAGCACCACCAACCTTCCTGAAAACTGAAGCTCCCCTGTACTCAAAGTGCTGATCAACCCATGTGACGAAAGCCGAAGCGATTGGACTCTTACCATTCTTGATGGCCCGTTGGTGGTAATCGGGGTGCTCATGAAGAATCTGCCAAAAAGTCTTCCCCCTGAACTGACCAGCCAAAAACTTCCTATCGCTTCCCTCAGGCCTTGCGAGATCGTTGGGACTCACTGGTGCCTCCGGGCGAACTCCTGAGCTGGCCTTCACAGCCATGTGAGCAATGCTATCCTTTGGAGACGCTGCACCTAGGAAAATCCCTTCGTCTTCGGATGAGTCACCCATGTGAGCAATGTGAGCTGCAGGCTTCGGGGTCGATCCAGCCTTCGGGGCGTTTGGCATCTTACATTGGGGGTCTCCGGCCCAGTGACCTAATCCACCACAACGAAGGCACTTGGATTTCGCCTTGATCTCTGACAGTTTCTGGCGGCGTTGCTCGATGCTCAGGTGAGACTTCACTATCTTACCTTTACCTTTCCCCTTAGGCTTACCCTTGCCTTTGCCTTTGGCTTTTCCAAAAGCGACGAATGCGGCAAGTTGCAATTGGATGGCATCACCTGAGGAACGTTCTTCGGCATCTTCACAATCAACCACTGCGTTCAAGGCAATTGCTTCATATTCATCAACATCATCATGATACTCAAATTCATCGTATTCGGCATGGCTAGCATGTTCATGTTCTTCGGACTCTTCAATCCCTCCTAGCATGCCTACGAAAGAATCTTCTTCATGACAATGTTCTTGCAGGTCCTCATCTCTCCATTCGAAATTCTCTTCCCAATCGGGATAGATGGCATTGTAACCTGCACGAGGGTATTGGCTACCTTTACCCTTACCTTGATACCCCTTCTGGTATCCCTTGCCTTTACCTACCTGAGGTTGAATTCCCCGTCCTGTCCAGGATCGGGACCCTTCACGGAGGTGGATTCCACTATAGTTGTCTACCAAGACTCGTGCAGTGCCTTCAAAGTCATCGCTCTTGCGGCAAGCCTTTACCACGAGAATCTCCTGCCGGGAAATACCTGACATTTCCAACAATAGCTCTGTGCGGAAAGCTTCCGAGATCATCATCGTGGAATCAAGCTCAACCAACAAAGTCCACCAGCGTCGTCGACGCTGAGTGTACGACAACATGCTTTCAGTAGGCTGTCTTGACAGTGGACCTCCATGTTTCTGTCCTGCGCGAAAAAGCTCTTTACTCTCCTCCAAGGCACGAGGAAACACATGGTTGCGTATCACCTCAACAAGGCGCTCCAGTCCCCCTGGACGAGAAAGCGTCTCTAGGCCTAAATCTCTGGCTAGCAAAAAGGCATCACCTCTCAAACCTTCTACGATCTTGTTCACTAGGACACTACGATCGATGATGCTCGACTTGTCTGACTTAACGGACGAAGCTTTCGGTGATGTCGCACCAGCCTTCGGCTTGGGAGGACCGGCTGCTTCACGCGGCTCGGGCTCAAACTCCTCGGGATAATGACCTGGCGAGGGGAATGTGAATCCTTCATCCGACTCTGGTGGCCAAGACTCCCCTTCCTCAGCAGGTCCATCAGCAGAGTCCTGCTTCTTTGCTTGTTGCGTTTGGGCTTGGTCGTATAGCTTGATGCGGAGTTCGGTACGAAACTTCCAATCATGGAATGATGCAGGATCTCCCCAATAGATGTAGGACCCGCTCTTGGTTTCAAGGGGGTTGCCTACCCTGTCACCAGTGCTACCCGAATGAAACTTGAGTCCGGCAATGGACATGTTCGACGATTCCGACGGAGATCGCTCGGACGAGCAATCTATTCCGGGCTCTGTCCCCAACGGGATCAGAGGAGGCAAGCGAAAGCACGCAAGGAAAGCAAGCTTAGGCTCTATGTTCTACGATTCCAATGACCTGGATCAGTACGTGCCGGAGTCAGGCCGTCACCTGCTCCGCTACCAATGTCGGTAGCAACCGGAATCGTACTGTCCAGACGCTCTTTTCGGTTCGAATGCGAGCACGGTATAGCTCAAGGGCCCTAGGAGCCAAACGGCGGCAGACACAACATAGTGTGACAACCTGGCTCAACAGAATGTGATCCTACCTCAAATTCACACAGTGAATTAAAAGTATTTTAACCACCAACCGAGCAACTCTTGCGGAAACAATATGAACTCATCCACATCCAACAGCCCAACCCAGCTGTAGCCTGCCCTCCGAGCCATTTGGATGCATCGTTTCTCCAGTTCCGCGCGAAAACGATGCACATCCGTGATATTCTTGGCGGGGAAGTGTGTGACATTCACATGTGCCTTTCCTGAAGCCCAGTCGTTCAGCTCCAGCTGGTTGGCTAAATCAAAGACAAAGAAGTGATCAACTCCCAAAGCTTCGTGGAAATGCACCCATTCATCAATGTAAGCTTCAGCATCCAACGCCAGCAAGCAAAGTGCCACACGTGCCACGCGTGCGCGTGCCACACGCAGCTCGGACGAGACGACGGCGGCCGGACTCGGACGTGTTTTCTCTGCCAGGATGGAATTGACGGAAGCGTAGGAAAGCAGAAACAGCAACAGCACTGTGAAGATCAGCTTCACCAACAACTTCATGCCTCGAGTGTCCCATGGCTCAAATTCAAGTCGAACCCGGCGCCGGTGTGGCCCCTATATCTCAACCTATGTCACCAAGAACATATCCACCAAATCCAGAGATACCCTGGAAGTCATAGAGTATGTCAAAATGGTCTGACTAGTACCCGAGTTCAGGATGTTCCTTTAATTGGGTGTTGCCAAAAAAACGCAAGTCGAACTGGACTTCTAAGGGATATATACACAACTCTTTGGATCAGAACCTTTAAACTGATCGTAGTATATGTTGCATGAGAGATCACGAGAGCCTCTTGAGTATCGAAACGTCTCGTTGTTCCATCAGCCATCCTCCACGGCAATCCTCTTCAAAGGACTGCGAAGATAGCAAAGCGAGTTTGGGAGTGTTGCTGGCTGAAGGCATTACACCGAGCAGACTTCAAAGAAGAACTCATGACACGGTGGTGTCCTAAAATTGGGAGACCCCCAGTTGCCACTTCCTGGAATCCGGACCGATGCGGGGCTTTTTGGGAGGTCTCCCATGTACCCACTTCAGAGGTCTCCCCGTCCACCGTGTTTCATGGTGATGCCTCCGGCATCCCCGAAGGAAGGACTTGGGTGCGTCGTCACATCCAACGGCCCGGACAACCGCCCGAGCGCCCCCTCCGAGCGAAACACTGGTGGCTGAGCTGCTGGGAGATTATGACGGACTGACGGTTTCAACTGGACGTCCGGGTCTGGACCCGATTCCTTCGCAAAACCCAGAGGTTTTCTGTCTGGGACTGCCATTTTGACCGATGTTTGTGGGGGTTGAAAAGGGGTGAATGCAAAGTGTCTTGTTCGATTTCCGGTGCAGGTCGTTGTTGGTGCTCGCTGGTGTACCGATCAGTGCCATTGGGAAAGCCTTCGAATGCCATAGGGGAAAGGTCCTGGTCTTTGGAGATCTTACTGTACATTCTTCGCGACTTGTTCCAATTTCCTGCTCCATGTACTTTCCCGCTAGGAGTCCTGTCGACGAAATAGGTTTAAAAGGGTCTTTCGATGACCCACCAGTTCCAGGAGTTTCCTGAACATATACAACCCGTGCTGCCCAATCGAATCGTTCGACAACTCACTGGACTTCCAGCAATGTCTGCTCTTGGACAATCCCCGTCAAATGCTTCGACGGACGGACTCTGAACCTCTTCGCAGGTCTGTCTCTTCGCAGCGTGCCAAAGACGTGAACCGCTTTTGGGGCGGATGGGGTCGAGCTGTTTCTTCGCACAAGTCGTTTGACTCCGAGGTGGAATCCTGATCCGATCCATGGTGGACGAACTGTGAGTTGCTTCTCCAAAAACGGAACGTTGACGATTCAACACGTGGAGGGATCACGGAGGATGCATCTTTTTAGACTAAGACCATAAGATACCTCTAGGCTTCCAACCACCATTAGTTTAATAGGCTTTGCTGAATCAACGAAGGGTTTTACACTACAAAAGCCAGGTGAACCATTGTTTTAATGGTCTTGGAAGTCTAGGGATACCATAAGACTGTTAGACTGTTAGAGGGTCCTAAAAGCCCGACTGAAATGGAGACGACGCAGGTGGTGACCTGGCAGTGAGGCTGACGTGCGATCGTCCGACGGCTTTCTGGGGGGGGTTGTGGTCTGCTGCAAGGGCCGCGGTTTTGCTGCGAGGGTACAAAACAACCAGCTCCACCAGGACTCCACCATCCTTTTCATGGTCGACCGGAGGCTCTTCCCCTTCCCCTGGAAACCACACATGCTTCATGCTTCGAGTCTTTTCATGAACTTCCTTCCTTGCACCCAACCAAAACCCCACGCTGAACCCGACACTCACCGTGCACGATTCTGGTGTGGCTTCCGTGTCTCCCCTTCTTCTAATGGTCTTGGGCGGTTCCGAATCGGAAAACCCTCGTCCCACCGGTCCGCCATCCGCCGTCCGCGCCATCCGCACCTCATCGATATCCAGGTCCAGCTTGAAGACCGGCGTCAAGCTCGATGGATTCACCTGGGCCCGCCGTGTTCAGCTTCTCCGCGACGCGACGCGACGTGTGCACCGACGTGCACCGAGTGCGGACGGCCCGGGCAGACTGGGAGGACACGGAAGAGAGATGGGGGGAACTGAAGTGATTCCGACCCAGGTCCAGTCTCCTGGTGTATAGTATAGCTATTCCCTAGGCTTCCAACAACCATTAATTTAATAGGCTTTATGGAATCAACTAAGGATTTTACACTGCAAAAACCAGGTGAACCATTTTTTAAATGGTCTTGGAAGTCTAGGGTATTAGTGCTATATTTGGATGACCAAGTCCAAAATTTTTGTCAGGAACTCCTGACCCAGAACGGACCCAGAGAAGGCCAGGGGAGACGTTTCGTTGCCCAGAATAGCGACTTGGGAAGATCAGCACATGGCGCCGTGCTAGAAGAGCCAGGCGTTCCCTTTTATTGGAGGGTCCAAGTAAAGGTATAGAGACACCTGGGTTGGCATGGAGCCCGATAGATGCCTGGTGTTTCTTCACCTTGGCTTATTAATTGAAACACTGCCAAATCCTCCAGGTCTCCCTCGGTGGTCGCACTCCTGAGCCTGTTCCATAGGCAGTCCAACCCACTCCAGCAATTGCACGACTGCCCACTCCCAGCTTTACACGCCAACAACGCGTGCCGTGTGATGGCGCTGGGACCCCCGTGCGATGCGCACGCAGGAACCCCACTTACCTTCGCCCGCTTTGAAGGTGCCCACCTGATGACTCGATGAGATCCGTGGAAAACGCCCGTTTTGAGATCCACCAATACTTCGAGTAGGGAGGACCAGGGGCTGTTGCTGTCGTGGCATTCATGTGGATTCGCACATCTGAGTAGGGAACCAGGGAGAAAACAGCTGTCCTTTCAACAGCGTCCGGCAGGGAAAATGGAGGGAACGAGAAAGGCACTGGAAGTTGAAGCACCCAGACGCTCCGTTCATAGGCCGACCGGTCCCGAACCAAACCGGATGTGAGGGTCCGGACGACCCCGGTCCCTGAACGGAGGGTCCCTGGTCGCGTCTGGGCAGTTGCAAAAGTTTCCAGCACACCCCACAGACCGATCGATCTTTTGGCACCCACCATGTCTGCCCTCCGGGTTCCGGCATGCAGCCCCTGAACCGGATGGACGCAAGCAGGGGGGGGCTTGCGGCTCTAGTTCAGAGGCCAAAGCACTGGAGTTCAAGGAGTCCAAGTGCCTGGCAACGTCTGATGTTCGAACAAGAAAATGGGCCAAGACCGGATCACGAAGCACCCATGGCTTTCGGATCAGGATTTGACCCAGACGCGACCCTGGAGGTCCTATAGTAGAACATCACCCCAACCTTCGGCCCGACACTTCCATCGACCCATTTTAAAGCACGACCTTTCAATCACCCCAAGCCAACCACCACCACCAAGCCAACCAGGGCCACATCCACCGCCACATCCACCACATCAACTCGCCTGTGCTTCGGGCAAATCTTCCTCATCGTCTTCCTCCTTGACGTCGTCCTCGTCGTCCACTGTCTTGGTGAGACCTGACACGACGAGCCGGTCGTCGGTGCGGGTCGGAGGGGACGGGGGGAGAACAGAGGTGATGCCCCCAATCCAAGGACACACCACTACCCAGACACTCCATGTACCCTAGAAGTCGAACCACCATTGTTTTAATGGCCTGAATCCCGAACAACCATTAAGGGTTTTGCACTACAAAACCAGAATCAACCATTTTCAAGATGGTCGACTTGACTTCCAGGGTGTCTGCCTATATATGCCCATGCACATTGTGGTGGTTTTGGAGGGTCAATGTAGGCATATATAGTCTCTGGGCTAGGGACGTTCCTGGAGCCTGATACCCCTGGCGGGGGCAGTTCGAGGTGTTCAGGACAGCCAGCCTAGCTTAGCGAACTCAGTCCGATCAGCGAGCACGAGCGACGCGGGGACTGACTTCGTGGACTCGTGGGGCCCAAAAAACGCCGTCCGTTCGACCGTCCGACGAACGGATGCAGGAAAGCTCGAGTCGTGAGGGTCGTGGAGAGGGTCGTGAGGGTCGGTGACCGGTATGTCGTGGCAAACACATGACCCACACGTCATCAGACGGTGGCGGCGAGACGTGGCCACTGATGATGGAAACAAAAGCCGACTCGGCTCATATGATGAAACATGATGAAACCGAACTCGCTGTGGCAACGAGAACGACTGCGACTTGGCTGCGAACTGTCGCTGACTGTATAGCTGACGGAACTAGCAGCAGCTATACCGTCCATCACTGAGGTCTTGGGCGAATCTTCTTCAGAGCTGCTCGGATCTCTCTTTTCGTCTCCTGACCACGACGTGCTGCACGGAAAACAGAAAAGACACTGACTGGGGCGGGTGCTTCGGCGTGCAGGTTGGTTTTAAAAAAATTAGACAGTTGGTGTCAGTCTGCCAGAGTCCCTCATTTTGAGAGTCCATTGCCAAAGCACCCATCAACACGAACAGGTCAGTCAATGAAATCTCAAATCTGGCTACAGCTTCTCCAAGCTTTCCCGAAAAACCTGTGAAGGGTTGCTGCAGCTCATCCGGAAAAGCCTGCAATCTGGTGGCAAAGGCGAAAAGTCCCTTTAAAACCAATGCCATTGCTGTGGTGGTCAAGGGTGTTTCTGTGGGCGGTGGGGCCAGGTGGGGTGGCAACATTTCAAGGCCTTCCATGCGGATGGCCTCTAGTGGCCTCTCTTCCCAATCTTCCCGAAGAGTCTTCCAGTTCTTTGTCCAACACGCGTTATCCTCGTTGTAGGCGTTGTGGTCCGCCTCCAAAATCGCCAGCCTGGTGGGAAGCGTCAACAGTCAGCGTCAACATCATGTCCTTGAACAAAGTTCTGGGACCCTTTGTCGACAATTTGGGCAAAAGACTTGAGGTTTGTACCAGCACCCTCCAGCAGGTCACCTGCGGCTTTTAAGTCAGCAAAAGCCCTCCCATTTCGGAGACCTGGCAGGTCTCGGTTGCTGGTAGAGAAACGACTTGTCTAGGCCAGCACCACCCAATTTGGGTCGTTTTTAAAAGAACCCCTCTTGATATTCTGGCTTCCCATCCCAAACCATGTATATATGGATTAGTTCCGTAAAGGTCATAAGTCATAAAGCTAGGGTGTAAATGACTTGGTAAACGGTAAGTGCATGTGATTCTTCCACATGGATAGTTTGGGTCTTGCATGACACAAAATAGACCACGTGCTCAGCGGTTTTCAACATCAATCTCTTGTAGCCTGACAGTTCTCCAAGGACCTCGCAGTTACAACTGCACACTTTGGCTGAAAACAGGACCACCACCAAAAGCCAATACCTGAAAACAAGAATCGGCGGCCTATCGCGTCGCGTGGTCGGAGAGGGTGAAAGCCCCGGCTATAGCGTGCCGATGCGGCCGTGATCGAAATGTAGTCTTCCATGCTGCAGACGTCACGCTGCAGACGTCACGCCACATCTTATTCCCAGACGCGACCCGTCTGGGACTGCCATAGTTCTGCCGCCCCATAAAGCCCCCTGGCACCACCCCAATGTAGGCATATGGCATATATACCATGGAGTGTCTGGGATTGTAGTTGTAGCACTTTGTAGCCAAGCAGAGCACCAGCGGCGGCGCAGGAGCAGCACGGCTTTCGATGGTCGTTGCCCGGCATCTCACGGCGCGACACGCGCGTCGCATGTCGCTTGATCCGCTGGCTGATCTTTTCGGGTACCAAACGGCGGCAGTCCGTCCCACGCCGCACGGCGCCGTTTTCAGCGTCTGCGCATGTCGCGGCTCCGCATGGGTGCGACGTCGTCGCGGACACCAGTCATGGAGTGCGTGGGCTGACCTCGAATTCACTCCCCACGACCTGTCTGGGACTATAGGACTGCCGCCACCTCCCTGGCGCCACCCCTGGCAATCAGCGACTGGTGCCACCCTCTGCTTGGCTTCGACCCACGCTGCCACCGCAAGGGAGTCACCGGAAATCACCGAAGGAACGGAGCTTTCGGGTCACGGGTCGCGTCTGGGAGGAGCCTGAAACCCACTCGATTCACGGGTCGCGTCTGCCGGACGTTGGAGGAAACCAGTGCCGCGCTCTCAGCGCGGACGGCCGCCAGCGTTTTGCTGGCCATCTCGTGGTTTCTGTGGACCACATGAGCCACACGACTGGCACTCTTTGCAATGAATGGACCGTTCTCGATGCCAAAAGTGGGATGCAAAGAACCCTTCTTTGGTCTATGGGATGGTCATCCCATGTCATCCCAGACACTAGACACATCTGCTCCTACCTGGACCCGACACCTGCCAGGTCACCACCTGGTCCACTTTTAAGTCTACAAAAGTCACCAAAACTCGGAGACCTGGCAGGGTTTCTGTGCTGGTAGAGATGGGCAGTTTGAAACTTTGCTCTGACTTCCTGCTAAGACCCAAGTTGCCGAACTTGCTACTTCGGAGAGGTGCCCACTGTTCATGATAGGAAAGGGAGCGACTCCGAACAAACCTTCGAAGAGTGTGACGGATCTTCGCCAGGAGCAGCCAGGAGCAGCCAGGACTCAATGGCTGCCGGGCCCACCATCGATTTGGTCGGAATCCACCACCGATACCAGCACCCGACTCGGTCTCCGAAATGGAGGGTTGGGAAAGGCCCGTGCACAGGTTTCAATGGGTGACCTGGCAGGTCTCGGGTGCAGACAAGCGGTTCTTACACCTCTTAACACGACGCGATCATGGCGCCAGGTGTTGATCCATTCTGATCGAACGGACTTCCAGGGCCTTTTTGGTACCACCCAGACTGCTCCAAACAGCCCTTGGTCCCTCAAAACCTAAGGAATTGAGACCCCAGACCCCTCCAGAGGATTCAGGTCCGACCCCTCCATATGAGAGCCCATGAGCGTCTGGGCACCCTAAGAATCCGTACGGGCTCTCGCAGGGGTCGGACCCGACACCTTCGCAGGGGTCCGGACCCTCAAAACCCTATGTGTTGGTTCTTCGGGCCCGGATTCTTAGGGCTGTGTAAGGTCCCATGTCCCTGCACTCTCAACCCTATAGGGATCCACTGCCACCTTCTCCTCAGGTTCGCTACTTTCCTGGCGGCGCCCTACATGTCTCAGTGTCGTGGCTGGAAAGAAACACACAACTCTCCACAGACCTGGGTGGCACTCAAACCCGGAATGTCGGATGCTCCATCGTCGTCCCGAACCCCAAGCACGGCACGGCAGCGACCCCCCGTGGCGCTCCCCTGACGCTCCCCGGGGCGCCGCACATGATGGGATCCGTCGTTGGCTGCCCGGGCGGCGGCAGCACCGCCGGCGGCAGGGGCACGAAGCGCCGTGGGGTGTAGGAGAGGTTCATCACCTGGATCGATCGGCGAAGGTGCAGAGCCAGGGCCCCAAAGAAAGGGCCGGGTTTCCAATACCCAGACCATCCATGGGACAATGGGACTGGCATAGTACATTGAGGTGGACTAGCACTACTATAGCTACAGTATAGTAGCTAGCACCGATTCTCCAGTCTTTCTGCAGCAGAGCTGCTACAGCTACCTGTTTGGGACACGACCTGTTTGAGACTGGCACGGACTCAAAGAAAAATGGCGTCGGACGGCCGTCTGCATGCTCACTTCAAACAAGACACCAACGGACTGCATCACGTCTCACGTCTCAACGGACCTGGACGGTCACTTGGTCTCAACGGACCTCTGTCGACTGTCCAATGACTCGTCGACACTAAAAGAAGAAGCTCATTCTCGCCAGTTCTTCTGCTCTTCGCATCTTTGAATGATCTATCTTCTACCACCCGGTCGACCTGCCAGGTCTCCGATGGCTGGAGGTCTTTTGAGTCGACTTATATCAGTCGTCGCAGGTAAGGGTGGTGACCTGGTGATCGTCCTATAGGGTGCTGGTAGCTCACCCATCAGGTCGCGAGACACCAACCCTTCGCCCGGAGCCGCCCGGAGACTCTGCAAACTCTGGGCGTCCAGGCCGTGTGGTTGAAGAGCTCACCGAGGCGCTCACACGCCAAGATGCCTCGTGCGGTTTCCCGTGGACATCACGCGAGTCGCGTCTGACAGGGTTGTGTGTAGTTTGGTTGCTTTTTGGAGGGGCGCGAACAACGGGGGTTGGGGTTAGCACCGGGGAGAGGGAGAAGAAAAGGGGGTCGGCTTGAGGAGGACTCGTCAACATGTCGTTAATTAAGATTTTAAGAGATCAAAAGGAACAAGTACGAGGGGAGTTTCATGTTCTGTTGAATTGAATGTTCCTACTTGAGGAGGAGGACATTGCCTGGAAGAGAATCATGGTTTGGTGTGTCATCCCCAACCAACCACATGCTCAATTACCCTTTTTACATCCTTTTTGTACCTCTTAGTTGATTCTTACTTCAATCCGAGCCAAGTCTTCATAATTTGCTTCACCAGCTAACTCATTCGACAGTTCCCCTCAATTGAGCCTTCACCTGGATCAATCATCCCGGTCTGAAGGGCGTCACCGGGTTCATGAGGCTAGTCCTATTAGTGGTCCCCTGTCAAGATAGAAGTTTGTAGATCCACACGTAGAAAATGTATTGGAAAATGCGTCCACCATTCATCTATTTGGGGAATTCACTAGTCTTGGTGAATAATGAGGATTTCTACATGAATCTTAATCTTGGCTTGATCTTGTTGTTTCATCAATGTTTTGCTTATCGGTGCAACAGATGTTTGCAAAATCAAGAGTGAAAGAGATATGCAATAATAATATCCATTTACACCCTTCAAATGTTTGGCGAAAGTGCCGCACTCATGAGTCCTCCAACTTTCTCAACGACCAAGCCTGGCTTTCACCACCACCACCACCACCTCCTCCTCCTCCTCTTTCTCCTCCTCCTCTTTACGTACCAAGTCACGCAGCGTGTTGCCGGAGATGGCGACAAAACCTGCTTCGGAGCGCACGCGGAATTGGCACCCAGAGGAAGTCGCAACTCCAGTGCTTCACCATCTGACAGCCCCCAGCTTCGCTTCGTCCAACAAAACCCAGCTCCACCACTAGGAAATTGAACATCAATCAGGTGGGTGTGCCAGCCTGTGCCACAGGTAGATAGATCACCCAGTGGATCCCAGTTACCACTATATAAGGAACAAGGGATTCGTTCAGTCTATGGTTTTAGTCGAAGTGGAACCGGTTACCAGCTATCGTGGTTTGCCTGGATGCCCTGGGTCAGATTTCACTTCAGTTGACCAGATTTCACGGTCAAATTCAACGGTCGCCCCTGGAGTTCACGGTCGACCCACACCGAGTCTCCCAACCCCAGGGCCAGTCGCACCCGTCTCCGCCATCTCCCGGTCCCGGTCGGCTTCTAAGCAACATGAATTTGGCCAACATACTGAAGCACCGACCTAAGGATCTTACACCACTTGGGAAGAAAAACCTAAGCCGAAGCTGCTTGCTTCAGCTGGGGTGTCTTGAAAGCCTCGGCCGGGCGCGACGCCGTCTCTGAGCGCGACTGGGTCTCCTTCGGGACACTGCTCCGAGGCGAAGGAGGAGGTGTACTCCAACTGCTCGTAGCTCATGGGAGTGCCTCGGTGCCAGACCAACGCGGCACACGTTCCTGGCACACGAAGAGGTGTACAGGAAGAACCGGAAGAATGACGTATACCGTACATCACAGACACGACCCGCCTGGGGCTGCCAGTCCGGACTGCCGAGAAAAGGCCAGGGGTGGTGCCAGGGGGGTCGACCTCTGGGGCAGCATATCTTCTAGTCCCATGGGTCGTGTATCCCAGACACTCCATGTATGCCATAGATGCCTACATTGACCCCCCTGGCACCACCCCAACTGATCGGTAAATATGCTCTACATGGAGTGTCTGGGAATGTCTGGGATATGTGTATCTCCGCCACGCTCACGCACAGACCTGCGCCGGACCTGCGCCACGAACGGTCCACGGACAGAGCTGCAGCGTCCCACATCGGTGGGCAGACTTGCAATGTCCGATGCCGTGGCCCGTGGCCGCCCATCCTTGTTGTAATAGCCCTGGTTCAATGGAGGACCAGATGACTGGGCCGCCGACCAGCACGCTTCACGGCAGTCAGGTGAGTCTTCCCAACGTGGATCACTGAAGGTGTCCATCCCAGACTCAGTGGTGCACATAAAGAGCTATTGCGCCTCAAAGAGCTACTCTAAGAGGCGCAATAGCTCTTCATGTGCACCACTGAGTCTGAGATGGACACCTTCAGCAGACACTGAGTCTTAATGGCATCCTGAACTGTCTCCACGACATAGATGGAGCCGCCAACACCAAATAAAGAACTGCAATTCCCAACGGCACCGCCACTCTTCAAGAGAAACTCTAGATGTTCTTGCAGTCCTTCGCAGATTTGGACGTCTTCCTCATGACCGTGCTTCCAGTGGTCGTGAACTCAGGATGGTGCTCACCAATGAGCTCACGACTCTCAAACACCGTGGCCCCGGCACCGTGGGTCACGGAGATCCAGGAGTTCGACCACCCCGAAACTCGGCCGTTTCTGAGGATTTCGTTCTTGCCAGTCCCGAAAAAGTGTCAGGGATAATTACCCTGACGCGACCTGTCTGGGACTACCATAGTTCTGCCGCACCGCAAAGACCCCCTGGCACCACCCCTGGCCTGATCGTAATATGTGGCAGTCCCATGGAGCGCTCGATAGGAATCAATGGAAAGAATAGATATTTCATCTGCCTCTAGCTCGAAGTAGCCACGGTGAAAGCGAGCAGGTTAGTGAAGCTGTTTGAAGCTAAAGCGGCTATTGATGCTACCTCTCTGAAAAACATTGAAAAACAACATGTTCCCGCAGTCTTTCAGAAGCCACCTTCAATGATTCAAAAGGTGTTGGGCAAGTCTACAATAGAAACACCTTCCAAAAGTCATCCCAGGTCATGTAAACATGAAGATCGTCCACCCCCCAAAACCAGGGCTGCGTGGCCCAACGCCTAGAATCCAGGTGTCGACCACGCACCCAATTCGACCACGCACCCCACCCACCGATTCGCTCCAAGCCCTGCTCCCCAGAACTCTTCTCCCCTGCTCCCCGCTCGCGGCCGGCGGATTTCGCTGGGGTCGGCGTCCTTCTTTCGCGGGACGGTGAGAGACACGCGTGTTTGGAACGCGAAAAGGGGGCAGACTCCAACAGCAGTCACTGCCGAGGCCCACCTCCTTCCTTCCATCCATCCCAGAGACTCTCCGGCATTTTCATTCATCACCTGGGGGTCCCTGGCAGTGGTTCTTGCCCTGAAAGTTGTAGGACAACCAGGGCTTGGTGCTCAAGGCCAACATGGCAGGCCTGCCACTGGCGCATGGAGCGGCACACGGAGACCGTACCAATCCAGTCATACCCCAAACGCTTCATGTATGGAATATATGCCTACACCGGGTCAATGTAGGCATACATCACTGGAGTGATTTTGCTGGAACACCAGTCCCAAGCAGAAAGAAATGGATGGAACTGCTCCCCAGTCCCAACCATTTCCGTAAAGGATTTCAAGCTGGCGCCGGGTTCCAAGCATTTACCCTGGGAGTCAAAGACTATAAAAAGAAAGATCTTTAGGGGACCTTAAAGGGAACTTCCTTTACTTCAGCCGGTCAACATATATAGTCTTTGGACTTCTAGGGTACCAGCACCCTCCAACAGGTCTCCTCTGGTGGCTTTTGGAGACTTAAAAGTCGCAGGTGGTGACCTGTTGGAGGGTCCTGGTATATATTATATGGCACACATGGAGTGTCTGGGTCCTGTCAATTCGGAGACCGTTATAACTCAGGCGGTTCCACAGCCCTCCCATCACCGGACCTTAATACCACTCAGTCGGACGGTTTTCATGGTCGAAACGGAAGCCCTAGACTTCCGTGAAAGACCATTTAAAAAATGGTTCACCTGCCAGGACCCTCCAACAGGTCACCACCTGCGACTTTTAAGTCTCCAAAAGCCACCAGAGGAGACCTGTTGGAGGGTGCTGGTGGTTTTTGTAGTGTAAAATCCTTAGTTGATTCCATAAAGCCTATTAAATTAATGGTGGGCCAGGAAGCCTAGGGGAAGGCTATCTTGGTGTCCCACTGCATCCACTCATATCTCACTCGACTCCCTTCGCAACAAACCAAAACACTCCCTCCACAACCCTCGCTCCCCCCGGTGGTTTCTCGTCGTTCTTCGGGGCTCCGCACATGCCCTGCACCGAGACCTGCAATTCTCGGCGCGTCCGGCACGTGGTCGTTCGGGTCGTTCTGGTCGTTGGTGAAGGGCCCAGACGCTCCGTTCACAGCTCGACTGGTCCAAAACCCTAGGGATTGGTTCGGGTCCGGGCCCCTACTGAACGGAGGGTCCAGGGTCGCGTCTGTTCCAGGGTGTTGGAGCTGGCGACCTTTTGGGGGGCGATGCCCGAAGTAGAACCGACGATATGACCGAGCTGAAGGTGTCAGGAGTTTCTCCACCGAACGTCTGATCGACCTTTCAGGGGATGTGTATATTGAAAGCCCCAAAAAGGGTAGGCCCTCCCAGGGTCTGACATTTTAGGATGATATCAAGGGTCACCAGCCCGGCCTGTGAATGGTGCAGCTAGGTGCATCACAACACCACTGATACCGGCGGAAATGCAGCGCATTTATCAAGTGGCATGGTCGACCGGCCACCTTCCAGGGGACGAAACGAAGGAT
The DNA here is from genome assembly GCA_963970005.1 of Durusdinium trenchii. NCBI lineage: Eukaryota > Dinophyceae > Suessiales > Symbiodiniaceae > Durusdinium > Durusdinium trenchii. The sequence goes on from CAXAMN010007202.1 coordinate 221,097, forward strand.
AGGATGCGATGATTTGCGAGGTAGATCTCTCCCTCTTTAGCATCTAGGAGGGTGAGATGTTTCTGTTTTTTGCAGAGCTTCAGAACTCTTTCAACCACGCAAACCCAACCCCAGTCCCCGCCCAAAAAATCTCCAGGAGAGCTGTCAGACAGGGTCTCCGAAGTCGCGCACTGCAACCATTGGCTCTTCTCTTTCACACGTGCACCGCAATCACCCCAATCCAACCACGTCCATATTTGCCCAAGAACACTGATATCCCATGAAATCCCAGGCAGTTCCCACGAGTACGAAGGAACTGATTCGTTCGGTCTATGGTTTAGTCCAAGTGGAACCCCTGGTTACCAGCTATAGTGGTAACTGAATGCCCTGGGCCCTGGGTATATTAATTATGTTCATCTCTTTTTCACCCAACCCAACCCCCACAATGTGTCCACCACGTCCTCAAACCTCCCCCCCCAAAAAAAGGACAAACACATACAAACACCACTTCTCAGCTCCCCCCCAAAAAAATAACGAAACACCACACCTCTCGCCACAAAAGCCTTTGCCCAAAACCACCACCGCCGATCGCTCCCCGCGCACCCCGCGGGTCACGGCCTTGTGCAAGCGCACCGCCTTGGCGCCCAGGAACCGGGACCGCTGATCGCTCAGGGTGCCCGTGACCTCAGTGTCCGGAGCTTGGGCTGGGGGGGGCGAGGGCGACGGCGGGACGGCGCATCGGGGTCAGTGCGGACTGTGAGGAAAACACGTGGAGGTCGAACTGTGAGGCGTCGAACTTGTATTGCGTCGATCTGTACGAGACGTCTCGATCTAATCCTTGCCAACCCCGAAGAATCCTGGCCGTGGAAGGCCCTCTTTTTTCAAGAGGTGCATGTTGAGCCGAAACGCGCATGTTGAGCCGGGATGTCGGGCCTATGTACCTGAAGAGGGGCAGAAGAGCGATGAGAAACGCCAAGTTCCTCGAAATCCTCGATCATCTTTGGATTAAATGCCAGCAGTCACAAAGGGGTGGTGTTTAGTCCCTAAGTGAGTGGATAATGGGCACCCCTAACCTCCATTAAGCACCCCTTTGTGACTGCTGGTGTTTGGATTAAATGAAGAATTTTTGTGTGATCTCTATCAAAGGCCGGGAGCCGTGTGCAAAGCCGGACCCGTTCATATTCGTTCATGCATGGTAAAGCATTGACAAAGTCCAAAAAAAATAATCCCATACACTCCATGTATGGAATATGCCTACATTGACCCCCAAACCCACCCCAACTGATCGGCATATATTCCATACATGGAGCGTCTGGGAATTACAATACCATGCAAATACCATCGTCACCACCTGCCACGATCAAAAAAAGTCGTCTCCATTTCTACCCGAACATCGGATCATCTCGTCTGGTGCAGACCTGGCGTCTGCGTACCATCCTCCGTCTGTCCCGTGCACGTCGTTGTTTCCTCGGTCCGTGCGTGTTTCCCTCCGCGTTCACGGAGAAGCAAGTGGCAAAGTCCACCACGGATCGGATCAGGATTCCACTGCCTCGCAGGACGACGAGTTGTGCGAAGAAAACGGCTGGAACCCATCCGCCCCAAAAGGCAGAAGAGGTGCACGTCTTTGGCGTGGATTAGAGCACGGGCCTTCCGAGCTCTTTAAACGTCTCAAATTGATGATCAGTTGGATAGGACGGCGCTGTAGATATCGGATCCCCAAAGGGGTGGTTAATGGACACCCCTTAACCTCTAAGGGGCTATTAATGGACACCCTTTCCGTGGTGCTGGTAGATATCGGATGTCCACCAGAATCTCCTTGCGCCGGCGACTCCACAGATCTGGGTTTTTGTGGCTCGTGCAGCGGGGTCCACCCTCCCCAGCAGCGACCTTTGCGGATCAGATCTGAGTGTCCCCACTCAGGCCGATGCTCAAGAACAAGCTGTGCACGTCCTGCGGAGTGTGAAAACAGTAGATTCCCCAGACACGACCTGTCTGGGACTGCCAGTCCGTTCTGCTGCCCCAGAGGTCGACCCCCCGTTAAGCACCACCCCTGGCCGTGAAACTCGGCAGTCCGGACTGGCAGTCCCACGGGTCATGTCTGGGGTAGATCGTCCAAGTGTGCGTCTGCCGAACTTCATCTCAAGGCGCAATCCGAGGCATTGATTCCTACTTAGACTTAGGTGCTCAGAATCGTCGAACTCACTGCACTTCATAGGGCCTCTCTTTCACCAGCTTTCGCCCAAAAGTTAGCTGCCCAAGCGGCCGGCGCCGAGTTTTTGAGGAAGGTTCAAGTTCTCCATCCCCAACCATCAAATGAAAACCTCTTTCACTTTCATCAAAAAAGGCCCTACACTTCAACCATCTTCAACCCCTTTCAACAAGCACTCCCTGCTCCCTCCTTGGCACCAGAATGCAACGAATCTGATGCATTTTCTTGGCTCTTTTTCTCGCCCTTCCCAGGCACAATCTTCCCCCAGATGCGAGCCAACTTGGCACGTCACCCCGCCGAAACCGGTCGGGTTCGCGCCTCCGCCTGGCCCAAGTTCTTCATCTCCAGGAGACACACGCTCTCGGCCGGCGACTGCAAGGCCTGCCGGGGTGGCGACGCGCGCGGACCGACCGGACCGACCCGCCGGCCGCCAGGCGGACCCCGGTCGGAAAGGGGAGGAAGCCGCGCGTTCGCTTGGGCGCAAAAGGGCGCGAACGAAGACCGCTCTGCGACCGCCTCCCAAAAGGCCGAAGCTTTCAACCCCCCAAACTTCCAGGCATCGGCTCGTGGCGCGTGTGGCGCGCGTGGCGCGCGTGGCGCGTGTGGCGTGTTCGGGAAGTGGACGGAGTGGGTGCCCAGTGGGTGACCATGGCCCGTGGCCCATTGGGAGAGTCGAAAGTACGGATGCACTTGCGCCACATATTCCTGGATCTTCCAACTAGAGATGCCAAAGGTTCTGTCGAACCCGGCTGGTTGGATGAACATATGCAGAAATGAGGCCTAGTTGGAAGATCCAGGTATATACGCTATATACCTACCAGCACCCTCCAACAGGTCTCCTCTGGTGGCTTTTGGAGACTTAAAAGTCGCAGGTGGTGACCTGTTGGAGGGTCCTGGTATAAAGATACAAAGTGTGTCTTTGCGTAAAAAGGGCATCCCTGGCTGATGAAGTGAGCGCCAAGAGCTACAGAAGCGTCAATCCAATGGGGAAGCGTTGCAACTCACTGACAAGCCCTTGAAACGACCAAGTGGGGCATCTAAACAGCAACTGGCTTTCACATGAATAACACCCCGTCTCAGTTCATCAACAGTCAAGGTAAGGTGATTGATGAGGAACCCCTTCTCAAACTACGCCTCCCAAAAGATACGCCGCCCCACCTACGGCTCGTGAGGCGCCGCGAGCCACGCCTGCGCACTGAGCTGCTTCAGTGGTCGCTCCCGCTCCAAGGACAAGATTCGGATGGTGTTGTCCACACCTGGCGACATCGCCGACCGCCCCGCGCGAGCATGCGGAAGCTGTGGTCGAGCTGGCAGCTGTGCTTGGGGAAGGCGGGCGCCCGAGTTGGGTTGGTTTGAGGGTTCGAGTGGAAGAGGAAAGAGGTTGTGACCAAACAATCATATTTAATTTAGCGGATTTACTTATATGGTTTTACCATGTTTTACCCAAGGATTACAGCAAAACCAGCTCACGACACGTTCTTCAAATCTTCGAAAGGAAGGCTGCGAAACTTGGGAACCGGAAGTGTCACAGACAAAGCCGCCGAAGGCCCCAGATGGAGCGATTCGCCCTTCATGCCGGCGAAAAGAAGGGAGGGGTCATACAGAGCCAGGTCCTATACCAGGACCTTCCGACAGGTGGTTTTTGGACACCCCGAAGCACCTCTAGGGGCTATCAATAGACACCTCTTGGAAGTCCTGGTACCTACAGGTCTTCCAACTGTGCAAAGTGTCTGCCGAACTTCATCCATAGGACCAGACCAGACCGGAAGTTGGAGCATTTTCGGGGGTGGTTGGTGGTCCAATGTATATTGGTCAGACTCAGGTTCCGGGAACCATGGTAGATGTTGCTCTTAGGAAATCAATTACGTAGACTCTGGGACAAGCTTCTTCTATAGCTCTGGAACAAGGGAATCGTTCGAAGGAGTCGACACGATCACAGGATCAAAACTCTTGCGGAAAAAAAGACCAAGTCTCCACAGGCATTCAAATCACCTCCCTTCAAGTGCATGGTATTTAAATGTATTTAAAAAGAATTCTGCTTCAAAATAACGCGAACTGGTCGCACCTGGAATTTGATTGACTGGCATGTCTGGCTCCAAAAAGGAAAGAAGCACCTTCTTTGTGCTTGAACTGCACGGCACATCCGAGCAACGTCACATGCACTTGGTCTCCGATTTCTCTGACCAACGCTGCCGTCCGCTGTTTCTCTGGCTCCGTCTCAGACGGAGCTCCGACCCCCGAAGCTCTCGGGGTCACGCCGCTACGGGCGTGGTAAAGAACGTGCGCTGTGGCGAAAGTATTCGTGAAGTTCAGATGTACTCCAAGGAAACATCCATCTTTGGAATTGCATTGGATTTGTTGGTAGAATCGAAAAAGAGGGGCCCCCTCCTGATTGTCGAAAGACGAAGGTGCGGTGGTCGGGCAGCGCCAGGACAGTAAACGGAAGACCCTCTGGAAGAGTCCAGTGGGTTCTGGTCTGACGACGGGAGACCTGACTTCAGTCGCTCAAAAGATCGCCGTACCGAGGTGGAGAGTGACCAGGTCACGAGTCGGACCCGGAAAACCAGGGGTACCGAACTAGGATACTCTATAAAATTATTCAACCTCTTTTAATATATCACTTCACAAGTGTTTTTTCTTGGACTTGTAGGGTACAAGTCATCCACTTCCATATAAAGGGAACCACCCCAGCAGAACGAGCGAAGCATAGCCAAAAACCCTGCGTTTCGACCCATCTTCCACAACATCGAAGCTTCGCCACTTGAACCACAGCCCACGACAATTAAAACAAAACCACGGTCGCAACTTGACCCCCCTTGTTGGGAAGCACATGCGTGTTGCATCCGTGCCACTCCTCTTCCACCAGTGGGAGAGCTGCTCATGACCTATGCCAGAGCAAAAAAAAAGAGGAAACTTCAGAAGCTCTCTCCGAGAGAGGGTCAAAATAGCTGTGCCAGCTATGTTTAAAGGTCTTCTAGTCTCTTCTAGTCCTCATTGTTGACTAGGATCCCCATGTTTCACCCCAGCTGACTATGGCATTTGTGTCCATCCACTCCTATCTCGGAATGCATCCGAACCCATTGCTCCTCTGCTTCGACCCTCGATCCGTCCATCCTCCGCGCTCAGTGGATGCCCAATTGGCGTCTCAAACGCTGCAGCGCGCTGTCGTCCGGGTTCGGCAACTGCACGTCCTCGGAGCTGTGATCGACTTCGGAACCACCACCACCGGCACCGTCTCGCTGTGTGATCATGGTAAACACCAAAAAGGCGGGGAAAGGCGGGGAAACACCCAAGAACAGGGGGAGGCGCCGATGATTTCGGCCATGAAGTTCAGTGAAGAAAACATGTTTCTGGAGCAGCAAATGGGAAGTCAAGGAACTTCCTGAAGTCGAGTCACCGAACTCAGTCAGACCATGTTTTGAAATACAGTGGCCATCCTGGACCGGTGTGAAAGCCTCAGACCCGAGCTGAAGAAGATATGTTGGGCGCTATCCGAAACGTTTTTTCCAAAGAAACATCACCCTGTCGACTTCCGTTCGACCATTAAAAAAAGAAAGTGTGTTCACTGGTGTTTGTAGTGTAAAATCCGTAGTTGTTCGGTAGTTGGCCTATGAATTTAATAGGTTGGAAGTCTAGGGATCGACCGAAGTGCGGCAAGTGCGCTTCTGTGCGGGGGCGACACTCCGAAGAAAAATGGGAACCTCCACGGCTAAACTCTCTTTCCCCTTTGGCCTCCGTTTTCGTACCGAAGCCGGGTCGGTTCGGTGGGACGACCGGTGGCCCGGGTGCCATGTTCCGTCGGGTCCAGGAGCTACTGAACCGGGTCAGAGGAACGAGCTACGGAGGTGTAGAGTTTCTGATTCGTTTTCCCACGGTTGCGTGAATTGTTGGTGCTGCCGACAGACTTTCAAGGTCTTTTCGGTCTTTTCAAGCTGAAGCTTCTTTGTCACGGTATGAGATAGCTTCGGATACCCCTGGGATACTCTGTTTCGCTCCAGGTGTTGGGTGGCTGACAGCAGCTTACGCGCAGCTTACCCTGAACTTTCATGTTGACTCATTTTACCCCACCGTCATAATCCACCACGACCGGGTAAAATGTGCCAAACTTGAAGTCTCAGGGTCTCAGGGTTTAAGCACTTACTGCCCTTCGCAAAATACTCTCCAAGTGGCGAGTTGTGCGTCATGCTGGAGGACAAAACCATAAGTGCAAGCAAAAAAGCAACGAAAAGGGGAAGAATTGGGATGCTTCCCGCTCCAAAAACAAGCACCCTCTGTCTTCCAGCTCCATGTCCCCACGCCACGCCCAAGCTCGCCCGAGCGACGCTGGAGGCGAAGCCATTGAAGTGCGGTCGCTGTGCCTGTGCCAACAGCTGAGGCTTGCTGTCCCACCTGCCGCGCTCTCGGGGCGACCCGGGCCACGCCGAACTCGCGGCGACTTGGCGCGCGCCGGACTCGTGCCTGCGCCACGTCGTGCGTGACACGGGCCGTAAGACTTACCGACTTTGCTGCGTTCCAGGTGGGCTTTGTTCATGGGAAATCCTGGGAACCCTGAAAGACAACCAAACGCATGACCAGGGCTGAGGTTTTTCACAGCCCGTCTTGTCGCCCATCCTGTACCACAGACCTGGGTCCGAACGTTCTGGCCTCTCAACCTCTCTTGGGAAACAATTGTTTGTTCCAAATATGGCCATTGAGATCCTTTACATAGGCTGTATGGGGGGGGATACATCCGTATTTCATTTCTGGTCGGGACTGGATTTCCATGGTGTATAATGTCTTTTAAACCTAAACTCTCTTCAACTTTCTCCGGCCCCAACCCTCAAAGTGTTCAAAAACATACAGGACTCATCGACCGGCCTCCACGGCTCAACGACCTGGTGCCCCTGCGCCGAGAACATTTGACGCGGACGACTTCCACCTGGGCGCTTCACCCCCGTGGTGGGGCTCCGCAGGGGTCGGCGTCGTTTCGGTCTGCCCGGGGTCACATGGAGTTGGGTTGTGTGGCTCGTCCCATCCAGTGAGTGGAGCAGCTGGGCACCCCGACTACCTCCAAGTTCGGCACCCCGTCTTGTGACTCCTGGTGCCTTGATATGCCTTGATCTTGCAAAGCTGGTGGAAAAAGGTCCTTGCTGATCCAAAAGAAACTCCGTTCGCGGGTGTCGATCTGTTCAGTTCGCCTGGTTCTTAGAGTTGTAAGAACGTCCTGTGTCACCACCGGGCGAAGAGTGTCGGGTCCTGTTTCAAACATCCTGTTTCGTTGATTGAAGAGGACTGACTTGCACGTGACAGATCACTTCCAGCACCACGGATTCCGGGTGTCCATTCATAGCCCCTAAGCTTAGAGGTGATGAAAGGGTGTCCATTAACCACCCCGAAATGGGAGTCCTGGTCAGAAACGTTCATGGTAACTGTGGACTTGCACTTGTTCAACCCGCACCTCCTCACCCTTCCAAACATCAATAGATGGACATCTGCACCCCCTGGTGTGCACTGCGAGATCAGGTCATGTCATGTCATGTCCGCCTTCCCGACCTCTCGGGGCGTTTCTGTGTCTGTGTGTCCTTCAAAGGGCTGCCGCAAGGGCTGCCGGACGTCATACCATCTACCCATCATCCATGCGATTGGACACGTCAGACGGATGGACCAAAAAGGAAACCGGCTTTCTATCCAACACCAGACGTCACCACTTCGTCTCCAAACCTTTGTCCCCAGACCGGTCACCGGGTCGATGGATGGATTCAGGTCATTCGTTCCGCTGATCCGGTCGATGGTCGTTCCGCTGCGTAGGAGAGAAGGTCTGTTTGCCAAATAGAAGGCCAAAGGCAGTCATGTCAATCATCGAACGCTTCGGAATAAAGCTTCCCAGCCACTCGGCAAGAGTCCCTTCTTGACCTTTCTCTTCATGGTCGCCTCGCGGGGCTCGCTGCGGGGCGCCCTTGTCGCCCGGCAGCCCCGGAAGAGCTGAAGACGCTCAAGACGTGGAAAAAAAAACATTCCTTTGAGCTGCTTCCAACCAACCGAAGTAGCTGCCCCATTCCCTGCCCCATTCCCGGTGCGGTGCGTCCGGTGCTTTAGAACAGTCACCATCACCGAACCCGAAAAAAAAAAAAAAAAAAACTCCGGTACCGGTCGACCAAATCAAAAGAAACCTTAGATCACAAACAGGGGGTGTTTGGTTCCATTTCAGTGAGTGGATAATGGGTATACCCTAGACTTCCAAGGCCACTAAAAAAATGGTTGACCTGGTTTTTGTAGTGTAAAATCCTTAGTTGATTCCATAAAGCCTATTAAATTTATGGTTGTTGGAAGCTGGATCTTCCAACCGTGAAAACCGTTCTGCCCTTTTCATCCACAAAAATCCTTCGTTCGGCCGAGTTCAGCGCATGTCGTTGGTTTCGATCGGGACTCGGGGGGTCTGGGCACTTGGGACCATCCTGCGATCAAATGACACGGATGCCCGTCATGATACATGGCACCTTATTAAGTCTGTTTTTTAAAGAACGAAAGAAGCAATTAGCAATTGGAACCATGAACATATAATATATGAACCTGTAACATACGTGTCGCGTCTCATCTGCGTCTCGCTCGTTCCTGGCACATCAGGTTCCCCCAGACGACATCGGCGTGTCGCTTTCTCCGCGCGGTGAACTTCTGCAATAGCAACTCCGAAAGCTTCGAACAAGAACACTTGCAATAGCAGTAGCATGACCCAGACACTCCATGTATGCCATATTTGCCTACATTGGGATGGTTTGGGGGGTCAATGTAGGCATATATGGCATACATGGAGTGTCTGGGTGATGGCAAATACAGCACCCTCCCTGCCAGGTCTCCGAAATGGAGGTTCCTTCTTCTAGACAGCTCCAGTCACTAGGTCACTGCTCCCGTCCACAGCATCAGACGGCAGCTTCGCATCAGACCACGCGCCTCGTGGGCGCTGCGCATGGTCGGCTTGGGCACGAGGAGCAGCTCATGGCCATCCTGGATGTCCAGCTCCTGTGCCCCGGGAGATCTCGGTGGACGTCTACGGCCGACGTCGGCACCGGTGTTCTGCGGAGAACAAAAGGAGAGGATTGGTCCAGAAAAAGAAAATCTATACCCTGGAAGTCAAGTCGACCATTTTAAAAATGGTTGATCTGGTTTTGTAGTGTAAAACCCTTAGTGAAACAATGGTTGTTCCTTAAAGGCTATTAAAACAATGGTGGTTCAACTTCTAGGGTATATTGCTATATGAGTCACCTGGCACTGGGTACCCCATCTTTGACAAGAATGGAGTTGTGGGTTGTGGACTACCCTACGCTACGGAAAAAAAGAATGTCTGCCTTTTGTCTGGGGCAAATGGATGATAAGGCAGAAAATGTGGCATAATTTCTTGGAAGATCCAGGTATGTATATCCGATATCCCACTCTAATATCCCATGATATTATCCACTACCAGGACCGACACCGTTTGAGGTGTCTATAAATAGGCTCTTAGTGGTGATGACCGGGGTGCCCAAAAACCACCGGACTTGGTGTCGGTCCTGGTAGAAGTCAGTTTGACCTCAAAGACCCCAGATGCTCCATGAAACAGGAGGGTGGTGGTGCCAGGCGGGTCGACCTTTGGGGCGGCAGTCCTATGGCAGTCCCATGGAGCGTCTGGGTGGAGATGGTCATACAAAACCGATACGGAATAAGAGGTAAAAGACCAGGTTTGGACCTGCAGTCAAACTGGACAGACTTGTAGGGTAGGGTTTTCACAAACCCTCGACATGTTTTAGACTCACGTGGACCCTGAAGTCAGGAACCACCGCACATGCGACGCCGGGGGGTTGGGGCCAGGAAGGTCTTTCTCAAACGCCACCCCATCCGTGGACTCCTTGAGCGTGCCATTCGGCAAGATGTGCTTCTGGTGAATCCTCAGCCACGACTCTGATGCAACGAACTCGGAAGACCGCGATGTCTGCCACGATGTCCGCCATGCGCGACCTCCTGTTCGGTGTTTGGGGTTCAGGTGAGAGATTGCGGAAGATGCTGCGACCAGGAGAAGTGGTTGGGGGCTCAGAAACTGCTGCAGGAGCACGTGAAGTAGAAACTGCACTGGGAACATGAAGCCAAAAAAGATTGACAACTCAACTCATAGCACTGCTGTGGGAACGGAGGAATCCAAAAATCGTCACCCGGAACTCGCGTGGAACTTGCTTCTGCACTTTAGCGTGGTTTGTTTTCTGAGGCGACCAAGCAAAGAGGGGTGCAGAGCGCTACCAAAAACAAGATGTTTATGAAGTAAAAATAAGTTTAAAGAAAAACACGGATTCCGGGTGTCCAGTAATTGTCGCCCCGAAAAGAGGTGATGTATTCGGGGTGTCCATGAAAACCACCCCGAAATGGAACTCCTGGGATGAGGAGTATCTTCTTTGAAGATCTTTGAACCGACTATCCCTCCGCCATATTTCGCGGCTGACCGAATGAAGGCGATCGAATGAAAACGTTCAGCGGCAGGAATGAATCAACGTCCAGCTTGTTGGAGGGCGAACGCCCCAACCTGGTTCAGTCGACCGGTCCACACCTGGTCCTGGTCCGCTGTCAGAGTCGTGTTGTTGGGGTAGGACCAACTACTACGAATCCCCCTTCTTCAGCGCGAAGTCCCTTCCCCAAGCCGCCCGGTCGCCCCCTTTCTTCGGCCAGGCATCAGCCGTTGATGCGCCATGGGTATCGCCGTCAGCGACTCAATCCTCGGCTTGGCTCGCTCCACGGCGACGAGATCTCGGGCCGATCCGGGGGAAAAATGTCCGCCGCTGATGTATAGTCAGGGAATCTAGACCCTGACGTTCCAAAATCCCTAGGCTTCCAACCACCATTAATTTAAGAGGCTTTACCGAATCAACTAAGGATTTTTTTAACACTACAAAAACCAGGTCAACCATTTTTTAAATGGTCTTGGAAGCCTAGGGAAATTGTTCAACATAACCTCCAGCAGGTCACACGTCACTGTGTGGTTGGCTTCATCGAACGACAGGGTGACCGTGGGCGCTGTCGGGTGACAGGGGCATCCCAACGTCCTCCTCGTGGATTCTCCCGGTCGCCCATGGCCACGCTGCATGGCAAGAACCAGAGAAAAGGACACGAACCCAAGTGAAGATCTGTGTCCACATCAAACCAAGGGGCCTCCCCACCCACTACTTGACAACTGTGAGATTTAAACAAGTCCTGCTAGTCATATATCCATCCGTCCTCGGTCCTGAGGTCATGGTGCTTCATGCTTCGTGACCGGTCATGTCTCCCCCTTCTGTAGATGTATAAACCAAACAGTGCAACCCTAGGTCACTCACCATGCATCGGTGCAACTATAGACCCCACCCTCCCCGTCCTCCCAACTTCGAAGAGTTCAACGCCCGACTCCATCCATTCGTCGTCCTTCGCCCGCCGAGGAGCCATGCCTTCAACGACTTCGGCTCCTCCTCCGGGAGCTCGCTGCCGTGCCTCGCTCGCTGTTCACGGCGCCTGGGGAGGGAAGGCCGAACTGGACCCTTGACCCGCGAAGGTCGCGCAGTCGGACCCGAAGCTATGGAGGTCAGGGCTCAGAGGGTCAGACCCATCCTCGGTGTATGGGTGTCCAATCCCGGTTTGGTGAGGTCGGACCGGGCTGTGAACTCGCGTCTGGCGAGGTCGATTCCCATCCCTCGAAGTTCAAGCAAAAACCGACCAGCACCGACTCTACAGGTCATGCTGCGAATTGGAAGTCTGCATTTCAGCTATCAGCCGAACATCGCAGACCTGGCTGACTGGACGGGTGCTGGCTGACTAGACCTTCCGAACCTAGGTCGCCCGGTCCGTGTACCCGGGAGAAAAGCCAGGTCTCCGATGGCTGGAGGGTTGGGAAGGGCCCCGACGTCCTGGTGGAAGGTCCTGGTAATTATAGTGGTTTCTGGGCACCAAACTTGCCACCCACTAGGAACCAAGAGAGGTTGAGAGACCGCTTCACGTTCGGACCCCATAGTGGTGCATATGGGATGGGCGACCTACTAGGGCTCTTCAACCTCTCTAGGAACTTCACGGAGCTGGACTAGGAGTCTATATACCCTAGAAGTCCAGGAACCGACGATATTTGGATCTGGCTGGAGGTTTCAGGAAGTTCCCGGACTCAGTTTCCCGAACTCGTCAGACCATTCTTTTTAGAGTCGACTGGACTTCTATAGGGTATATAGATCATGGGTCTAGGACTAGGTCTATAGGTCGCCCGGTCGTGGCTGTTGCGATGTGCCCGCCTTCACGGCTTCCGCCGCCACAAATGCCCCGTCGGCCGGTCGCTCGGAAGAAAGGGATCCCTCAGACCCGACTCAGACGCCAGGTCATCACCTGGATACTTTTAAAGTCTTCATTTCAGCTACCAAACATCGGAGACCTGGCTCGACCGGGTGCTGATACAGGTCGAAGATCGGTCAAGGACCTCATTCTCAGACACACACACACTCTCTCTCTCTCTCTCTCTCCTCTCTCTCCTCTCAGCTGCTTTTCTGAGCTCCTGTGGAAATCGATACTCACTCCCAGGCCTTCACGAAACACGTGGACCTCGGCCTCAAACCCTTTTGGGTGAACCGGGACCCCTGGTCCGATGCTCCGATAGAGCTATCGCGCTTCTCCCGTTTCAACCGGGATGGTCCGAGGGTCCAGGACCCGGCGCAGCGTACCGAGCACGGGTTCGTCCAGTTGTCTCTTGGTTTCCATGGTCTGATGGTCCGAGTTGATTGCATCTACCAGCACCTTCAAAGGGGTCACCAACAGAAGCCCCTACACTGCTAAGGGACCTCCAGCCAGGACACCCCTTTAAGGTCCAGGTAGGTACTTCTCTTGCTTGTACTGGACCAGTCTTTTTGGGAATCAGAGCGATATGAGTGTGTTTGGAACTAGAGTGCCTTTGTCAACCCCAGGGAAGAAGGGGAATAGACTTGACTGGCTGGGAGTCTCTCCATTTAAGGTATATACACAGTACACGACCCATATATGCTTGTAAATACTAAGAACATCCTTCCTTCCCGTCCATCAAGCCAAGATCAACCCTCAAGAAAGCTTACCCCTTCAAACGGAACCTCTCCACCCGAAACCAGCTATTCACCCAACTCCAATCTCGTCAGCCCAGCCAGACCCAGGGTCGACCATCCTGGAAACGTCACCAAACTTTCACATCAAGTAACCCCACCAACCGCTCCAGGGCCAAGCTCGCCCGCCGCCGCGGCCGCCACGTCGCGTTCGGCGCGGCCCTCGGCGGGTCGGCGGAGCTCAGCGCCAACCCATCGGTGCTCAACGGCAGATCCTCGCGCGCGCGGAGGAGGAGATGTTCACGGCCCAGGCGCAAGCGGAGGCCTCGGCCGTGCGCACGGGGGTCGTTGGATGGCGCACAGGCAGGCAGTTTGCTCGGGCTCCAGTTGGTGGGCTCCAAAACATGTGGGCTGTTGCCCTTCACCCGCTATGAACTGGGCAAGAACAAAGCCCACCCAAAATACACGCAAAACCCACGAGGACGAACGTCTTGAACCAAACCCAGCAGGAACTACAGCAAGCATTGCCATCCTTTGCACGTCCGGTGGCGCAACGTCCGTGGCGTCGTTTTCTCCGCAGCGCCGGGTGTGACGGGGATGGTGCGGCCAGCCGTGTGTAGCTCAGGCAGCTCAGGCAGCTCTGCCTGAAGGTGTCGGATCCTCAGCGTTGTCGCGTTCGACAGCGGTGGCAGCTTGGAAGGTTGGCAGCTTTGGGCACCAAGAGAGGTTTTTCACAGCCTGAAAACGCCCATCTCATACGTACCACAGACCAGGGTCCGAACGTGAAGCGGTCTCTCAACCTCTATTGGCAGTTGGGTCGAACTTCGAGGCACGAAGCCCAGACGCTACTTCGACCTTTCCCTCCCAGTGCCAAACCCAACCGGGGATGGGCTTTCGCAGGTGACCCCTGACCAGTGCGGATGTGGTACGGCCCCGGACCTCGGGGCCGGTCACGGGTCGCGTCGGTACGTGAGTTACTGTCCAGGTGATGGGGGGGGCGTTGGTCATCCGGGAAAATAGAAACCATCCACTGATCTTCAGACAGGACAACCCGAAAGGAAGGTCGAGGTATACAAAGTGTCACCATTGACTGCTGTATTCAAGCTGTCCAAACCCTCAATTAGCTGACGATCTGCGAGGGCTGTAATGGACACCCCTTACAGTCCTCTTCCCCTCCACTCAAAAAGTGTAAATACAAACCCTGGGAGTCCAGTCGACTATAAAAAGAATGGTCTGACTAGGGGAACTGAAAGGGAACTTCCTGAAACCTCCAGCCAGTCAAAATATAGTCGAACTGGACTTCTAGGGCAAATTTCTTTGGCGCCCAGCCCTTTCGTTCACACCTTCGTTCACGACCTTTGGATGACACCGCGTTTAACCTGTGAAAACGGCCGATCCGGCGGCTTTGTGGTCAGAGAGTGGGTCTGTCAGACACGTCGTGCCGAAGCTCTGGCACCCACAAGACACAACAGCTTCCGATTAAAAAAGAAGGACCAAATAGCCCATGTCCAAGCAGTTCCATGTCGGAAATGGCTAGCCGTTCATCTCCTCCAAACCTTGGATGTGAGATGAACGGCACCTGTCCTCCGGTCCTCCGGACACCGGTTTCACCAGCCGACCATGGAGCAATGCGCAGGTCTGCCCCCCCCCAGCATCGATGCGGACAGGTCGTCCACATACGATCCATCCGAGTGGCAAGAGTTCCACATCCTCATCCTTGACGGCCCACTTTTTCTCCTGGGGCGAAATCGGCCCAAACCAACAGTCCCGTCCCAAACAGGGACGGAGAAGGCCCGGCACGAAAGGCCCACGCCTGCGAGGCCCCAAAGGCGGCCGCGGTGGACGACGCTCTCTTTTTCGGAAAGGCCCGTGAAGGCACGTCCGGGACGCAGGGCGTGCAGTGGGACCACAGAGTGGATCCGCGGTTGACCCAAATCGAATTTGACGTCCTGACCATTTGAGGACGTCCCTGTGCCAGACGTTTTGGATGTCTTACACCTGTTCGAAGAACCATTCCGGGTGGAAACTGCACCGGCAGGCCACGGCATTCCTCCGCGGCATTCCTCATTCTCCCTGTAAAGTCGAAGCACCATTGATTTAATAGCCTGAATCCCGAACAACCGTGTTTTACACTACAAAACCGGATCAAGCATTCAAAAAAGATCTGACCGTCGACTAAACCGGGGATTCCCAGAATGGGACATCGAGCGCAGACCCAATCATCGATCGAATTGTCGGGCAGGGATGGCGGCATCCCGACCAGCTCAAGCCTTGAGGATGTCCCGAGAAGCGCCTTTGGTCGGTCGTGGACGTCTTTCACCCGGCCGAGCGTCCTGGCCAAACCAAACCCTGCAGAGCTGCAGAGCTGCTTTTTCTGCAGTCTGCAGTCGAAGCATCGCCACCGAAACAGCTTAGCAAAT
The DNA here is from genome assembly GCA_963970005.1 of Durusdinium trenchii. NCBI lineage: Eukaryota > Dinophyceae > Suessiales > Symbiodiniaceae > Durusdinium > Durusdinium trenchii. Next base: position 236,723 of record CAXAMN010007202.1, read on the forward strand.
CCGAGTACTGGACATCACACGGTGACACTGTCATCGGACGGCCCAAAACCATGCACCGTTTAAGAGTGAGCCCGTTGATGCGAGTCACCCGAACTGTCTGGAGGGCTCTGGAGTTGAAGCAATCCAACCACCAATCCCTCGTCGGAAGAGGCACCAGGAAAAGGCGGCTTTTTTTTGGCATGGGTGGGCGGACCGATTTTTGACGTGTAGTTCACGGACACTTGCAAGTCCTGCACCTTCTGCACGCTCTGGCATGAGCTGGCTCTACATCGACTTCACCGAGTTCATACACGAAAGCTGCGAATGGATTCGCGGAGATCAGCGTTTGGAAGACGAGTGGGGGCAAATAAAGTGAAGAGATCATGCCATGAAGATTCAGTTGACTCCAACAAGGGAATCGTGCATTGTCCCCAGCCATTCTCCCACAAGCAACAGCTCTGCCATCACTTCGGAGTAGCACTGTATGGTGCAATCCTGCAGAAATCCGGGTGTAGGACAGTCTTTCATCCAACGCTGGAATATTGCATTGTCCGCAAAGTTGTCCTCCACAAGCAACTGCCTTTCCATCACTTCGCAGAAACACTGTATGAGTCTCTCCTGCGGAAATCTGGGTGTAGGATATTCCTTCATCTAACGCTGGAATGTTGCATTGTCCAAACCTATTTCCTCCGCAAGCAACAGTTCTGCCATCGCTTTGGAGAAGCACTGTATGGACCCCTCCGGCATTCAAAGCTGGAATGTCACATTGGCCCAAGTCATTGACCCCAGAAGCAACAGCGCGGCCATCACTTCGGAGAAGTACTGTGTGGTTCGATGCTGCAGCCTGTGTGTAGGTAATTCCCTCCTCCAAGGGTGGAATGGCGCATTCTCCTGTTGCTCCACCAACAAAAGCGCTTCCATCGCCTCGGATCAGCACTGTACGAAGCCTTTCTGGGGATTTTCTTCAGGAACTGGGAAAAAATGGACCCTCCTAAGTAGGGGTCCGGACCCGAACCAATCCCTAGGGTTTGGTTCGGGACCAAGAGCTGTGAACGGAGTTTCTGGGTGGGGAAAAAACATATTGAAGTTCCCAAACCAACTCGCGATCGATCCACGTTCGCACCTCAGGGTCCTTCCTAAGCGGGGTACCCGGGTTCGGGAGTCTATGTACCAAACAATCCCAAAAATATTGAAGTTTTTCAACCTGGACCCTCCGAGGGGTGTCCAATGGACTACCCCACACTACCTATAGGCTTCCATTGGGCACCCCTTAGAGGGTCCTGGAAAAGGGATTTAGGGAAATAAAAAACCGGTTAAGGAAAACCATGCTTCCTGCAGAGCCTTGGGCGTAGTGCATGTCCGTATCCGATGCTGGAATATTGCATTGTTCTGCATGCTCTGGATCTTCTCCTCCGCAAGCAACAGCGCTTCCGTCACTTCGGATCAGCATGGTGTGAGACCTTCCTGCAGAGACTTGAGTGTAGCGAAGTCTGATACTTCAAAGCTGGAACACTGCGTTGGTACTGATTTCTGCCACAATCGACTGCCTTGCCTTGCTGTCATTCTCTTTTTGAGAAACGCTCACAAGGAATGAAGCCGCCACAGCCATGGACCGCACTCTGGCAATCGAGGCGTCTTACCTCGACTCTCCGAGTTCTTTCGCCCCATCCAAGCTGGGCGTGAGCATGAATGACTCCGTAAGGCCCTAAATTCTTGAAAGCCCAAAGGTCTGCATGAAGCGCAAAGAGCAGCAAGTTCCGTCTGGGAAGGTCCGTGCCGACTCGCCGGGGCTGCTGTTTCAGCTGTCCCAAGTTGTTTCGTTGGAAGGGCCCACCTAGATGCCCATTCTCCACTCACGGTCCTAGATGCCACAGCAACTCCACGGAACGGAACTGGTGGCGATGGAAAGCGGCCGCCACCACAACTGCTGCTGCTGCTCCTACTCTTAGTCCAACAACAACAACGACGACAACAACAACAACCATACTCACTATACTCATTATACTAACTACTATCTACTATCTACTATCTACAATCTACGATCGTCTACTAGTACTACTACTAGTACTAGTACTAGTACTAGTACTACTACTACTACTACTACTACTACTACTACTACTACTACTACTACTACTACTACTACTAC
>CAXAMN010007202.1:249680-289183 GCA_963970005.1 Durusdinium trenchii
AAAAAAAGCTGCATAGCAGCATATCTGATGAGCTGCTCAAACCGTGCAGCCGCCCCGGTTTGAAAAAGCACCGGTTCCGCACAACACTCCACACACGTCAAGGACCCTGCTGTGGGACCATGAGTGTCTACCAGGACCCACTGTCAAATGGTTCACGGACACCCCGAACCTCCTCTAAGGAGCTATCGAAACCCCTTAGCCCCAGAAGTCCAGTTCGACGATTTTAGGCACCACCCAATTAAAGGAAGTTCCTGAACTCGGATCACCAATTCAGACCGTTTTTAAAAAATAGTCTTGTTTAAAAGCTCCGTTCAGCCCGACTGGTCCCTATTTGAGACCCCGTCCAACCCCTGAGGATTCGGGTCATTCGGGTCCAACCCCTCCATACCAACAGAGGTTAAGTGACCTGAACTAGGACCCGTCACCTGGGGTACCTATCATAGGATAGTCTATTCTAGTTCGGGTTCGCTCCCCACCTCTGCTGGTAGGTTCGGGTTCAGGGTCGCGTCTGGGTGCACTCTCAGGGTGCCTTTTTTGGGGATCCAGCGGCACCGTGAGGTCGACACGGTGCCGGGTGCGGAGCCGAACCGGGTCGGTTCGGTATGGGTACCGCGACCCGTGAAGGCCCCGGGACCGCGACCGGGCCGTCTCCGGTTCATCCCCCCCCAAATCCCGTTCGTTTGCTTCGGGACCGGGAGGGATGAGCCGTCGTTTTCACGGAGCGTCTGCAGTGGTAGGAACCGAGCCCCCACGGATCGACCAGGATGTGACGCGATGGAGAAGGGGGAGTGGTGCACCGCAGGAGCCGTGAGGGCGGGCGGGCGCACGGTCCGGGAGCCCGCGCGGCAATGCACAGGACCTCGTAGTTCATGTCTCGCTTCGCCACCTCCGAACTCGCCACAGATCCGACAGTTCTGGCGACCGTGACGCCTCACGGTCACCGGCCTCTGAAACCACTCCGAAGTCAGATGGAAGGGGACAAATGGGCCGAAGTGGAAGACGATGTTCCGAAGAAGTCTGGTCCACTGGTTCTTGCAACCTCGACATGAGGCCACGGTGAACTTCGACCACGCGTCTCCGTCCAAGTTCCATGGTGGTCACCCATGTCGCGGAACCGGCCCACGCTGCCGCCGTACCGAAGCGGCCGTCCGCCACGGAGCCACGCCAAACGGCGTCCGCCTCGTTGAGCGTGTGGCTCTCATCGATCTCAAAGTACAGGATCTCACCACCCGACAGGGCAATGACCACCTGCGGAGGAACAACGGATCCGTTCCGTTCGATCGAGAACGGAGGATGGAGGAGGGTGAGTGATGAAGACGAGACGATGGATGGAAATGGATGGCCATAAACGGTTTATCATTGGTTTCACGGTCGAGTGATGAGGCGCTGGGAGCGCTTCGATGTTGGTTGGTTTGATGGAAACGGCGCCTGTCAGTTCCATCCCAATCGTGAAGATGGAACTGGAATACCATATTCCATCTCCCCCCAAAGGATCTTGCATTACATGCACAACCGCCTGCGATGTTCATCACTCGACCGCAGGCATGCCGTGAGCTCGTTCTCAGCGCTCCCTTTCTCACCGTGCCGCATCGGAGGATGAACTCCGCATGGGCCGTGGTAACGAGTCGATTCCGGAAGGCCTAGAGCCGAAAAAAGTCGCTTCATTCCGGAAGCCTGCCGAGTCCGCCTAGTCGCGGTCGGTGCGGATCACCGAGCTTGGGATGCTCAAGTTGCTTAAATTCAAAGATTTGCAATTCTCGAAGGCATCCTTCCCGAGGTGCGTCAAGGACTTCGGGATCGTCACGTTTGTCAAAGAGCTGCACCCCTCAAAGGCACGGCCACCGATCATGGCGACGGAGCTCCCGAGGGGCAAGGTCACCAAAGAGCTGCAACCCTGAAATGCACGTGGCCCGATGTGTGTGACAGACTCGGGGATGACCAACTTTGCCACATGCCAGCAATTCGCAAAAGCACCAGGCCCGATGTGTGTCACTGAGTTTGGGATGATCAAAGTGGTCAAGGAGCGACAATTCTCAAAGGCATCACACCCGATGTGAACCAGTGTCCTTGGCATGGTCACTTTGGACATAGAGCTGCAATTCCGAAAGGCGCTACTCTCAATGTGGGTCAGAAATTTGGGCAGGGCCAACTTGCCCAACTTCCTGCAATTCCGAAAGGCTTCATCCCCAATGTGGATCACGGAGTGTGGGATGGACACCTTCCCCAAACGCCAGCAACTCCGAAAGGCACCACTCCCAATGTGGGTCACTGATTCGGGGATGGTCAAGGATAACATGGCGTTGCAACCTTCAAAGGCAGCAGCTCCAATGTGGGTCACTGAGTTCGGCATGTTCAAGTGCAACAAAGCTGCACAATTGAAAAAGGCCTCATCCCCAATGTGTGTCACCGAGCTTGGCAGGGTCACACTCACCAAAGCATTGCAACCATCAAAGGCACGAGAACCGAGCTTGGTGAGGGGTTTCTCCGCGGTGAGAAGCGAGGCACTCGCAAAATAGCTGGAAATCCACCCGGTCACACCCCAGAGAGGTGCCGGACCCTCGGCGGTTCTCTCGCTTCGAGAAGCGATGTCCGACCTAGGGACGACCACGTTCACCAGAGAGCTGCAGCCCTCAAAGGCCAAATCTCCGATGTGGGCCAGGCTGTTCGAGAGGGTCAAGTTCACCAAGGAGGTGCAACCTTGAAAGGCACGATCTCCAATGTGGGTCACTGTGCTGGGGACCAACAAGAGTTTCAAGGAGCAGCAATTCTGAAAGGCTTGATCTTTGATATGGGTCATGGAGGTGGGGATCACCAAGCTCTTCAAAGAGCTGCAACCCTCGAAGGCACGACACCCGATATCGAGCACGGGCACGGGGAGGGGGAGGTTCCTCTCCAGGTTCAAGCTCTCCAAACAGCTGCAATGCCGGGAAGGTTGCTTCTTCACAGGCACAGTCACAGGCTTGGAGTTGGAGACGGCGACGGCCAAGATGGCCAAAGAGCTGCAATTCTGAAAGGCTTCATCCCCGATGTGCATCAGAGAGCTAGGCATGGTCAAGTTCTTCAAGGAACTGCAATTCTGAAAAGCACGAGACCCGATGTGTGTCACCGAGTTTGGGATGGTCAAGGTTACCAATGAGGTACAAGACTGAAAGGCGCAGTTCCCAATGTGGGTCACCGTCTCTGGAATGGTCACGTGGACCAGCTTTTGACAGCGTTGGAAGGCATGCTCTGCAATGTGAGTGTCCGAATCCGGTATCTCAACAACGACGGGCTGGTTCATGTCAAGGTCATCTGTGAAGTCTGCAAGCACCCTTTGGTGGGAGCATGTCACTGGTTTCAGCTCATTGAACGTAAGCTTCACCACAGCATCATCCTCGATCCCTGCATCTCCCAGCGTCTCATCGTTGCCAAGCAGGTGGTCGTCTCCAACCAGAATGTCCAGCACCGTCGTCGATCGAGCGACCTCATCCGAAAGCTGAGCCTCCTTGATCTGCTGCTTCAGCTCTCGACCTATCACAAGCAGTGGTTCTGAAACCACTACCAGCACCCTCCTGGCCAGTCTGTTAGTTGAGGGTTGTTGGACCCTGTCTCAGGTCGAACCATTGGTGACCTGGCAGTGAGGGTGCTGGTAGTGGTTCTTTACTTGTTTTTCTGACACCTTAACAAAACATTACGACTTGGCAGAAACCACCAGTTGCTTCAACAACCACGGCCTGTCGTCTCTTTCTTCACTTCGAGATGCATCTTCTGGCCATCTGCCAGCACCGCGGAGAGCCGGATCGCCTCTAAGGCCATGGCCATATGATTCACGACGCGCCCGCGAGTGTTCTTGGATTGCATGCCAAGGCTGTGCCAATACTTCACTCCGGCCTCGAGTATATACTTCTAGGCTGTTTTCATGCCAAGGCTGCTTTCTATTATAATAATATATATAGATAGATAGATAGATAGATAGATCTATTTCAATCATCTGCTTTGTCTGGAGGGTTCCACAGCGGGCTGGTTTGTCCGGCTGGCAAGGCTCAAGTTCGGCTCCTACCCTAGCGACCTTATATCTGCAGGAAAACGGCTGGCCGCTAGGAGGCCATATCATGAAGATATGTATGACAAATGATCAAGTGATATCTCATGAATATTCATGAATGAAGCATGTTTGCCGAACAAAGAGCGACCAAGCCTCGCTGTGATTCTTCAGCCCCCACGATCTGGCAACCTGTGTCGCACCATCACCAGTTTTGGTTCTTGGCTTTCCTTGTGACTGATGTGGCTGCGGTTCAAGGCAAATCACTGGCGAACACGACGAAAACGCTGCATCGACTCCGAGAAGCTCAGCATGTCCCATCCAGGGGCCGTGGATGTGATGGGGCACCTGTACTCCTACCTCCGTTCGGAACCGGCACCCCGGAGCTCACGTGACTCCTGGCATCAATGGCCTCGGCCTGGTGATTCGGCGTGTCCCAAAGGTCGCACCTTTTGACAGGTCCTGGCGGGGTGGTTTGAAGCCTCATCCAGGGCAAACCGATCTTTCTTCACGGAGAAGCGGAGCGGAGTGCGCAGCGGAGCGGCCTGGCGCTCGTTGGCCGCGGCGGTCACGATGCGCTTCTGCCCCGGCACGCGCCACCTGGGCTCGCGACAAGCCCAAAGGGGATGGGGCCGGTGTACGTTGCGGGTGTGTTTTCGTGTTCCTTTTTGGGTTTGGGTTCGATGGTGCTTTCAGCACCCAAAAAATGATGGAAGAAGCAATGAGAGGTTCAAGGAAGGAAGATCTGATTCCGGACTGCTTCCTGTTACGCTGATCATAGACACCCCAATGCCAACCAGTGTCTAATCATGACCTCTTAGTCTCTGATTCGATGTTCAGCAAAAACAAGGGATGTCCATGAAGTATATCCCACTTCAAGGTACTCCTTTCGTATGGACATCCTGGATGCTCTTCATTCTTCAGTCGAAAGATGGATCTCAGATCGAATTGCTGCATGGACACGGATTGCTATAGAGATCCGACACATGACACATGATCGTCCTGGGTGCCATGCCCAGGAACCCACCAACCAGAAACGTCCGATCGGCCGATCGAACTCCCCCTCCCCTTCCCTCCCGGCCTGGCGATAGACTTAAGAACTGAAATGTGGCTGGGAGTTCCATGATAACCCCCAAATACCCTAGGGATCCAAGTACTTTGTCAGGTATACGGTGATGTGTTCGACGTAGGTTTGGAGGATTCAAGTATCTTCTGAGGTTCGGTATGACCTGTTGGAGGGTCCTGGTAGGGGTGGTGAAGCTTGGGAGGTCGTTCCGCACGATTTGGGCCACGATTCCGGGCCGGGCGTCCGCAAACTGAATCCGCAAACGGTGCGCTCCGGTGAGGATCCGCCAGTTCACTTCGGCGCTAGTTCCTTCTCCTCCGGACCTTTCCGTGTCGTCTGGGCTCCCCCAGCTCATTCGTCCGTCGGGGGAGCAAGTGGCGGATCCCCGTGGGATGCACCTGTGACGAATCAGCGGTTCGGTGCAGGACCAGGGTCAGTGGACCCCAGGGAAGACAAGCATCACATGCCCTAAGAATCCGGGCCCCTTCACCAACACATAGGGGCCCTGGTTCGGGTCCGGACCCCGGACGCGTTTCGGTGTCGGGTCCGACCTCTGCCATGGAGAGCCCATACGAATTCTTAGGGTGATGACTTTACAAGAGGAACTAAGGGATGAAAAAGCTGGGGAACTGCTGTGAACCAGGCTGGTTTGGATAGGTATCACCAGACTATCACATGAGGCAAAGGTGTGTGGTTTGGTTTCATCGCTTGGAATCAGGCATTGGTCCGAATCCGACGGAGTATTTGGGCATCCCAGCTCAGAAAAGTGGGCATCGAGGTCACATCAACACCCGAGACCTGTCAAGTTACCACTTCCAGCACCCGGTCGACCTGCCAGGTCTCTTCTGGTAGCTGAAATGGAGACTTAAAAGATCTTTAAAGTGTCAGGTGGGGACCTGGCAGTGAGGGTGCTGGTTGAGACCGGTTAGATCTTTCATGGGCCCATCAACCCTGTCTCCACGAGAGGTCTCCTGGCAGTCGTCGGGTGCTGGTGGTTTTGGTGTCAAGTTCCTGGGCGTGGTCCGACAATAGCTCCGACCAGAGGTGATTCGGGGTGTCCAAATGGCATCCAAAAACCGCCTGTGATTGGAAATTCCTGGTTGAAATATGTTGAATTGAGATCCTTTAGCACAGGAAGTGGCTCTGAGTGCGGCTCAACTCAGTGCTTTCATTAAACAAACCGCCCGGTTTCCACCACGGGGGACCGGTCGAGAGACGCGCTGCCGGGGCCGGACCGGTCGAAAGCGCCTGCACGTAGGAGTCATCCGCCATGAGTTGGATCAAGAGCGAGGGCGCTGTGGCCAGGAAACCACTGTCCAAGACCTGGCGGTGCTTCCGATGCAATCGCCCTGCGCACCACTGGCGGGCGGTTCGATCTGCATATACCGCTTCGATCTCCCTCTAAGACTGTGGGAGGGTGGGGACCGAACTGGAAAGACCGAACCTTCTAGGCCGAACCTTCGTGACCTCCACTGGGATCCTCAACCAGCACCGAAACCCTGCCAGGTCTCCGAGTTTTGGAGGCGTTTGTAGACTTGTTCAAGTCGCAGGTGGTGACCTGTTGGAAGGTCCTGGGAATTATACAGTACTCCCTTAAACATCAGAGAACATCCCCCCCTCAAATCGTCTGTATATCTGGATCGTCCTCGAATTTGCAGAGTGTCCGCCGAACTCCGTTCCTAAAACCAGCCCTTCGTTGGGCCGCAATGGGAAGCACTACGTTGGTTGTGATCCAGGTATGCTTCCCCAAGACCCACGAGAAGCCATGATTATTGATGATCTATCTTTCATTGGTCACCTGGGAACCCCACCATCACTTCATTTTGTGGAAGGGCAGCCACATATACGACAAAAAAACACCACCGGGCCACCATCAACCACCCGGCTGTGGAAAAATACAAGATCCAGTGTTGCATGATGTCAAACTGACCTGTCTTCGTAAAATTCACGTAAAAACACTAATTATATTCGATGGTGGAAGTGTTTTACCAGAAGGTCCAGTGTTCTTTACCAGGTCCAGTGTTGTTTACTAATTATATTCGATGTTCCTTGTACCATGACCGAAACCAAGTCCGGTGGTTGCAACGGACACCTCTTCACCTCCAAGAGGCTGTTGACACCTTAAGTTCGGAAGGTGGAAGTGAGCCCCTTCCTTCTTCCCACGCAGAAAAAGAATAAGCACCCAGACGCTCCGTGAAAACAGCTCGACTGTACCGAACCAAACCTTAGGGATTGGTTCGGGTCCGGACCCCTACTTAGGAGGGTCCATGAGCGTCTGGGCACATCGTTTTTGTCCGCCTCCTCGACGGTGTCACCAATGGAGAGCACCAGAGTCACATCTACAAAGGACACCACGATGTATCGGTCGTACTCGCTGTCCATCGTCGCCTCGCGCGAGCCCAAGAGTCGATGGCGTTTTGCCGCTGAAGAAGTCAACTTGGTAAGAATCAGTGGCAAGTCTCATGGTGGAGACTTGTTTTAACAGCGAGAATGGATTGCAGATCAAAGAACTCACGGCCGTTCGGGGGGATCAACCACTGGCCGTCAACGGCCCTAAAACGGTCCACGTCGGCCGCGATAACGGTTCGCTTTATTTCGGTTCGCTGATCATTGACTGGCAACGATCTATCACCGTGTATATCCCTACCTGGAACCCCAAACAACCAGAAAGAAATGGATGTTTCCGCAAACAACCATTTCCTATGTAAAGGATTTCAATTGCCATATTGGAACAACCATTTCTTTCTGGTTGTTTGGGGTTCCAGGTACGACTCCAAATGACTCATTTTACATCATTTTACTATATGGGTATACCAGCACCCAACTTCACAGGTCACCACCTGCGACTTGAACAAGTCTGCATTTCAGCCAGGGGAGACCTGGCAGGGAGGGTGCTGGTATGTGAATTATGACTTCCAGGTGGGGTAAAGTGAGTCAATGGAAGTTCTGGGCAAGTGGTATGCATGCAAGTCATTTGCTCTCTTGCAAGCTCAACATGGATTCCATCGAAAGATGAAGGCTGCGAAGGCTAATTCCATGCATGTTTAGTAAAATAAGGCAATGATGTGATGTCTGAAGAAGCCTCTGCCGCCTCTTCTGGCTAACTACCATGCAACAAACACCACTAGGTCAGCAAATTGACCACCGCCACTACTTCTCTCACCACCCACCTCCACGGCTGTCTTCTTATACCGATACCACTCCACACGTCCCACCATCATCCGAAGAACACACCACCATCCAATGTTGGAGGGACCGGAGCTGTTCTGACAGAGCCTCTCGGGCATGTGATCTCATTGATTTCCCAAAAAGGAATCCAGTTGTACCGTACCTTGTCAGGTACGGTGATGTTGTACCTCTTCTTCCATGATCCTGATATCATGCAGGTGCCATGATCAGGTGGTTCCGGAAAGGTTCTATGGTTCGGTCCTTTCCTTATCCCTAGGCTTCCTGGCCCACCATGAACTTAATAGGCTTTATGGAATCAACTAAGGGTTTTACGCTGCAAAAACCAGGTGAACCATTGTTTTAATGGTCGAACGGAAGTCTAGGGTTCCTTGGAACCTCCATCTCTTTCCCCCCCCCACACACACGCAACGGCGGGGTGGACACCGCCCCGCTTCCAGCCACCCGTTCCGTCCCCGTTCCTTCCGCCCCCGTTCCGCCTTCACCGTCCACACCGCGTTCGGCTTCCCCGGAAGCTCGGACACGGCCATCTCCGTCACGGCCAACCCGTGCCGCAGCACCCGCAACGAGGCGCGCGGGCCACGGCCGCACATGGCGTAGAGCTGCGGCTTTCCTTCGCCTCCGGGGCTGGGCTGGGGAGGAGGTCGTGGGTGGCTTGGGGAAGAGCGCGACCAATGACGGCGTACTCACTTACCCCAGACTTCCGTTCGACCATTAAAACAATGGTTCACCTGGTTTTTGCAGCGTAAAACCCTTAGTTGATTCAGCAAAGCTTATTAAATTAATGGTGGTTCGAAGCCTAGGGCTACGTATATTCGGCGCCTACTAAAGGCGAACGCTGTCATTTTTGGGGCGCGGGTTGGGGGTGGGTTCCGGCGAATGCCAAGGGAGAAGGGTTCGGATCATTTTGGGTGAGATCTTACTACCCTGTGCAGCCTGTGCATGACATGGGAAGGGATGATGTTCAGGTGCCTACCTGTCTCGAATGATGACCTCAAAAGCCTCGAATTCGTCTAGCAGCTCCACTTGAAGGTGAGTTGGAAGGATCTCTGCTTCCTCGCAAGATCTCCAGCCTGTGGCGTCCAGGACCTTCATGTCGATGATGGGAGACAAGGAAGGCATCCTCGACTGGAAGCACCACGGCGGTTTCACCGGCGCAGCACCATGACGACTCACGCGGTTCGAGTGGAGGTGACCCGCCGCTCCCGGAGAGGCCACCGTGAGTGAAGCATCGTCGTTCAGTGGACTAAGAGGTCTCAATCCAAGGGGAACATCAGCGAGTCCCACCTCTGTCGCTTCGCAAGTCGACCGTGACTTCACCCCCTGGCCCTCCGGGTTTGATTCGAAGATCTACCACCGGACCGGGGCTTCTGGACTGGGTCCACATGATGGTCTCAGGAGGGTATACCTCTCACATGTACCACAGTCCCAAGCTTTCGGAGTCTGAAAAGCATCGGACTGATCCACAGGTAGCCCTCCGTCACGGAGGGGTGTATACAGACCCCAGTGAGGCTGGGAGATCCAGATCTCCGCGGAGATCCACTGAGTGAGTTGCAAGAGAGCAAAAGGCTATGACTCATCTTTGGGGAGGTCCAACCACCTGAAAACCTGACGAGGGCCAGGCCAGGGGCTCCTGGCCGGCACCACTTCACACCCCCGCACCGTGGTCATCGCCACCCCCGCACCGCGGTCACTGCCGCTGCAGCCGAGGAGCTCATCGTAGAGCATCAAGTTCTTCAAGGCGCGCGGTTTAAAGGCCACTAGGGCCTGAACTCAAGGGGGTCGAACTCGAGTTTGGTGAAGTCCACAAGTCTGGGAATACTCAGAAGCTGGGTCAGTGCCAGGTACTGAGATCTTCCAAGAGGTGTCTATCCAAAGCCTCTCAAAAAGCTGGGCGAGCTTGGAGGGTTGTTTAGATCTTCCAAGGGTGCAAAAGTTCTGCCGCAGAAGTTTCGGCTGGTTTGATGGATGAAGTTTCAGCAGAAATGTGGCACCACCCGCACCCGACGATAAACAGGTCGCCAGCTGCCACTCTGTAAGTCTCCATAAGTCACCGCAGTGTGTTAAAGAGGTAAATGTCTTCTTTAGCCAACCGCAGGTGCAGATGGAAGATTGCACATGACTCCACAACTTGCACTCAACTCTCAGCCTAACCAGTCGTCCCGTCTCCACCGTCCTCCGCGCATCCATCGTGCGCCGCGCGATGTCCATGCGCTGCCTGCGCTCCGTGAGGATGGGAGGAGGTGCACATCGGATCCTCCTCATCGGTGCCGATGCCCTGTGGAGCGAACGAAGGGCGCCGTCCGCAGCCTGGGAGTTCTCTCAGCACGAAAGACTGCCAGGATCCGATGGACAAGAAGGTAGGAACAAATCTCTGCATCTGGAGGGCTGCACCACCGGTGAAAAAAAATGAACACACATCTGGAACCCCAGTCCCAACCAGAAACAAATGGTTGGAACCCAATATGGCGCCAGCTTGAAATCCTGTTACATAGGAAATGGTTGGGACTGGGTTTCGTTCCATCCATTTCTTTCTGCTTGGGACTGGGGTTCCAGGCACAAGTCACACAAGTGTTCACCAGCGAGAAACGGAGCTCCGTGCGGTTCCTCCGCACGGAGCCGGAACCGGACTGAGGCGGTGCCAAGCTCGGCTTTCGGCTACTGGGACGTGACCCGGGACTGCCAGTCCGGACTGCCGAGTTTCACGGCCAGGGGTGAGGGGGGGGGCCTTTCTGAGGCGGCAGAACGGACTGGCAGTCCCATGGGTCGTGTACCAGTCCAAGACCTGCCAGGTCACCACGCTACCAGAGGAGACCGAGGTAGCTACGGTCGGGGGATATGTCGAACATCCAAACGGTCCTTTTGCGACCAAACCGCCCCAACCCGTTTTTCCGGGCGGCCGCCGTGGCGAACGCGCTCCGGGCGGCCGCGGGGAACGCGCGCGCCTGGAACTGATACAAGGCGTGGTTTCCGAACTCCGCCGCAGCGAAGAGGAAGCCTCGCGAGGCCGTGCGCGTGGCCGCGCACGCCGCACAAGACTCAAGACGGTGCGACGCCCTTCTGAAGGCACCTATTCTAGTAGCAGAACATGTCACTCTCACAAAGTGGAAGGAGGGTTGGAGAAGTTCTTTTTCAGGTCCCTGGTATGGTTTTTGAAGGGCTGCCGATCGATCTTCCGGCGGCAACATGTCTGCCGAACTTCAGTTTTAAAAGCAGCGAAAAGGATCCAAATTTGGCAAAAATGTTGCGCAGTGGGAAGATCTATAATAGGTCCTAGCCCAGCCTTCTGTTCGACCATCAAACTTTTAAAGGTTCACCTATTGCGCAATGGTTCTGACCGTTAGAGACCAGATCCATGCTGCGAATCCAAAAAGCTCCTTCCGTGCGGGCTTTGGCTGGTATCTTTTCTTGGTAAGGCAGCATCCCGTCAAAAAGTATATAAAGAAAATAGAAAACAGTCGGCCAAACCACGGTGGCTTCGAGCCGGATCAACTTTCGCAAAACGACCCTTCGGTGGTGAAGCTTGAACTGTGAGATGGAGCAACTTGGAAGCTCAGAGGAAGTGGAACGGCGACCACAAAACGGGAACCCCTGGAAGGAACCATGTCGAACAAACCCCTTGGGACTACACAACGGGAACCCCTTGGAACCATCTTGAATCCTTGGGACATGCTTTGCAGGAAGTCCTGGCATGGCATGTGGTACATGTCCATCCTTTTCCGACCCCCAAATGACGTAGAAATTGGGCTTCTCGGCCTGTCTTCAGCACGCACAAGGCATTGCTGAGTGGGATCGTGTCAAAATACTTCACCTGCACCTGGCGACGTCGAGACGAGACCCGGCGACCCGGCGAGACGAGACGAGAGTCACAAACACCTCTCCTTCGGCCCTACTAGCACCCGACTCTACAGGTCTGGAGGCTTTTGGAGACTTAACAGTGTGTGGTGACCTGGCAGGTCTCGGGTGCTAGTACACCGACTTCGTCGTAACCTCCTCAGGTGCGAAAGTGAACCCTGGCACCTGCGCGCCCCAGGTCTCACCGATTCGAAGGGAGACCAAACGGGTCCGGGAGTGCAGCGGTGGAGGTGGAGGCTAGGGACCATGTTTGACACCCCGAAAACGAGGTCAGGTGTATGCTAGGGATCCAGTCGTACCGAACCTCAGAAGGTACTTGGACCCCCCAAACCTACATAACAGTGTCGAACACATCACCGTACCTGAGAAGGTGCGACTGGATCCCTAAGGGTATGAAAGGGTCGTATTGATGCCCCTTCTTTCTTCTGCCACTCACGATCGAAACGAAGCCGATTGTGGTGACGTCGGATTTGAGGTTGGGACGAGGTCGCCGTCCGCCTTCCAAAAGCCCCCGGTCCAGTGCATTGGGGGTCCAAAGTCGAAAGCCCCGTAACACACTCGAAAAACCCAGACGGAGTGCGTCAGAACCTACTGCAAGAACCTACTGCCAGGACCTAACACGAAATCGGGTGATTTTGGGACACCCCCAAAATATCACCTCTAAAAACAAGGCTATTTATAGACACCTCGAACGGAAGGTCCTGGTAGGACTGGGTTGGTGGAAAAAAATGCGAATCATGCTGGAGAACATTGGAGAACGATCGTCGGGATCGCTCATGTGTGGGAGGTCTTGAGTAATAAACCCCCATTTGGATGCACGCACTTGCGGTCTCGCTCCCACGCAAATCCCTTGTCAACAGGAGGTGTCACGGGTGTCGCTGGGTCTGTGAAGGGGTCACATCGGGGGCAGTTTGCTTCATCGGTCTACCCAAACGCTCATGGGCTCTCATATTGGAAGGGTCGGACCCTCATATGGAGGGGTCTGGGGTCTCAAATCCCTAGCGTTTTGAGGGACCAAGAGCTGTGAACGGAGCGTCTAGGTGCATGAAATCCTGCAACATCTGTCCAACTGTTGACTCCGCTCCTCAAAGCTGTCCCACACGATCCGAGCACACGATCCACAAAAAGAACCGCTTTCAGATCCTCCACATCATCCCCAAGCCATGTCCTCTACCAACCGCATGCCGCCGCACGTCGACAAACCCCTCCTCCCAGACCGACCGATGAAGGATCCAAATGGATGGATCCGCACGCCGACCCTCTCCATGCCGGACCCCCTCCCCCTCCGAACCCCCGCCTCCGAGACCATGTCCTCGTCGTGGGTCAAGGTGACCTTGTACAGATCGCCGTACCTCGCCGCCGCGCCGCTTTTCCGCTTCCGCTTTTCCGCTTCCGACGTCGGGCGGACCGGCGCGTCGCTTCCGCTGCAGAGGACGCCGTCTTCCGCGTTCCGGGCGGCCGGTGGCGCGCCGGTGACGCCAGCGGTCGAGGGGTCGACGCGGTTCGGCAGCTGAGACAGCGAGGGATCGGGGTGGGTTCGGATCCGGTGTTCGACCGATGCGTTCCATGCGGACTGGAGTTACGTGTTGGACACGAACAGGGCGATTTCGAGCCCTCGGAGGCTTGATTCGACCGTCCACGGTGGACGGTCCAGGTCCTGGAGCATCCGTCAAATGAAAAGGGTTTGGAGGGTCCAAAGGTCCAGACCCTGACCAACACTCAGTGTCGGGGTCCAAAGGTCGTCTGTTTCCCATGGAAAAAAAATGTTTTTCACCTACACCTGGAACCCCAGTCCCAACCAGAAAGAAATGGATGGAACGAAACCCAGTCCCAACCATTTCCAAAAACTAAAGGATTTCAAGCTGGCGTATTGGGTTCCAACCATTTGTTTCTGGTTGGGACTGGGGTTCACATACAGGAAAAAAACGGTGTTTTCCTATTGGTTTTCCCCCGGTGTTTGATGGTTGGTAGGTCCCTGGTCCGTCTATCCGTCTACGAAGTGCTGAGCTGAGCAGGCGAGCTGGCGCTGCCTCAGGTGAGCGCTGGCTGCGAAGCCAAAACCTTCAGGAACTCATTAGAACTCCAAGAGAGGTTGAGCGACCGCTTCACGTTCGGACCCTAGCGGCCCTAGCTGTATATGGGATGGGCGACCTTAAACACGGCTGTGAAAAGACCCTCTCTTGGCTCCTTTCCACTTCATCCCCATAAACATGATCCACTCCATGCCACTCACTCTGGATCAGGAAGAAGAAGAAGTCCTGATGGGCAGCCAGCCAATTGGTGCTCAGATCACTTGGTACTGGGTTGTTCCCATTGAGGAGTCTCAAGGCGTTCACACCAAGCAAACAAACTGGTCTACAAGATATGGAACTGATGGACAAGGGAAACCGGTGCTGAATTCTCAGAACTCTGCTTTCGAATTGTGGCACTTGAACTCGTGGAATCTGAACCAAGGTGCTCCAATAAGCTGCCTAAAGTGCTCCAAAATCAACAACCAAGGTGCCGCCAGGAGTCCAAGACTCTTGCAAAAGTTGTCTGACTTGGTGACAGGAATGTCATGGAAGTTCCTTTACTTCAGTAGTGCCAAATATAGTCGAACTCACAAGACTTCTATGGGGATGAGTCGAGTCAATTGAGGTCAGCAACAAAAAGCAGCATCTGCTCCAGCTCTTTCAAGTCAGCATCTTCCCCTCTTTCTTCCACGACCTGCTCCAGCTCCGGGCCCCATCAAATTGATCCCTTGCGGCCACCGTGCCCGAACCTCCCAACCCATCGTTTCGGCCGATGCCGATCTCCTTCAGCTTGTGCGTGGCATGCGCCACGATGAGCAAGCCCTTCTCTTGCGCCATCTCCAAACGTCGGGGAATGGCACAAACGACATCGGGATGGCCCTGCTTCTTGTAGACCAAGCAGTTCTCGCAGCACACCAACCTCAGATCTGGCAAAACGATCCCCGAAAACGATCTTCGCACCCGGGGTCCGATTTGGGCAGCCTCAGTCCGACTGGTTTTCCTCTCAGATTGTGAGTTTTCAGCCAGCACCTTCCAACAGGTCTCCGAAATGGAGGGTTGTTAGGCCCTAACAGGTTTCAATTGGTGACCTGTTGGAGGTGCTGGAGTGGGGTGAGATGATTTGAGATGAACTCAACTGTACCCTTGGGCCCCTCCCTTGGAGATGAGGTATAGGACACCAGGTTTGCAGTCTTGGGACCTGTAGAGATTGGAAGGTCTGGAAAACCTTGCCTTTGGTGAGTCACAACCTTGCGGACAAACAAAACAAGAGGGTAGACGTGCACGGAGGCGTTGCCTTTGAGCTCCAGTTTGCATTTGTGAGACCTATGCTATCAACCACCCCAAAACATCCCAAAAAAGCCTCCAAGTAACCTCCAAGTAGCCTCCAAGACCTCCCAAGACCTCCCAAAACCTCCCTTGCAGTAGCTTCCAAGCTCCTTTCTTGCCCTAGACTTCCAAGACCATTTAAAAAATGGTTCACCTGGTTTTTGTAGTGTAAAATCCTTAGTTGATTCCATAAAGCCTATTAAATTAATGGTGGGCCAGGAAGCCTAGGGTTGAGGGGAGCCGCTCACTTCCCCTTCCGCTCCCGTTCTCACCACGGCACACGCCGCTGGGGCCGTCCACGCCGCCCGGCACGGCGATCAGCGCGTGGGCGCTGTGGTCCACGGCGTCGGCGAATTTCCGGGTCACGTGGTTCAAGCCCAGGTCCATCTCGTACCTCGGGTCTACCCGACGAGGATTGGCCGACTCCTGCATCGCAGCCTTGCCTGCGTCCTCTTCCTATGGGCTTCCGAAAGCGAGGTTGGAGGTTGGGGGGGGGTGGAAATGGTGCGGAGGGCTTGGGGTGGTACCTCGGGCTGGTGCGGAAAACGAGGAGGGGAGTAGGTGGTGCGCACCGACGGTCGCACGGTCGACATCCGCACGGTCGACACTGCTGAGTGTCTGGTCGCATGGGTTGGTAGATGGGGGTGCCAGACCGAGGTAGAGTCAGTCGATGTGGATGGGCCGAGGTTGTTGGGGTATATCC
Source organism: Durusdinium trenchii (assembly GCA_963970005.1). Classification (NCBI taxonomy): domain Eukaryota; class Dinophyceae; order Suessiales; family Symbiodiniaceae; genus Durusdinium; species Durusdinium trenchii. Next base: position 265,850 of record CAXAMN010007202.1, read on the forward strand.
CCTCTCATCAACCAACTACAATAGACTTTAATAGAGGAAATCCTCCATCATCTCCCGCCAGTGCTTTGGGCGTCTTTGGGTGGACATGTGTCTGACAGAGCGGCGATGGAAGATGGAAGAAGGTGGGACGCTGCTCGCACCAAACAGTGGGGACACCGTGGGGCTCGCATCGTGGGGCCTCTTCGGGTGGATCTCGTGGATCGACCAGGAGTCGCGTTTGACCGGGTGCCGGTTCCGAACGGAGGTAGTCGGGGTGCCCCGTCGTCACATCCGCTCACTGGATGGGACAAGCCACACCACCCCGACATGTGACCCCTGGAAATACAGTCTTTAATCAAAGTGACCTTTTGAAGGTTCCTAAGTGCCCCTTAGGAGGCTTAAGTGACCGAACCAACCAGGTTATCAAAAGGTCACTTTGAAGAACCAGGAAACATGTTTAATCAAAACATTGGAATGACAATGCCAAATCCAAGAATAAAGGACAAACACTCCATGGGACTGGAAGATATGTTCATGCCTGCATTGACCCTCAAACACCTGGCCTGATCGGCATGGATGCTGACACCTCCCCATTTCCTCAGATCCTCCGGGCTCAGCCGCAAGGTCAGCATCTTCTGTGGAGGCTCCGCATGGGGATCCTTGTCGACCTGGCAAGAGAGGCCGCCAGGGATTGGCCACGGACAACCCCCCAAGCCGTCGAAGCATGTTTAACCCTTTGGAAGCAGCTTTATTAAACATATGGTCCTAAAAGCAATGAAAAACCCTGAAACAAAGAGGTGGCCGCCGGCCCATACAAGGAAGCAAGCAGCTTCGAGTCGAGCCATACATACCAGCATCCTGCTCACCGACCTACCTTGCAGCAACAAGAATACTTCCACCTCACAGCCCAATCACCGCAGCTCGAGCGCCAACCCCCAGCCCAACTCCCCTCACCCCTCACAGGTGGTTCCCTGTCACCCGGAGGCGTCCGTCGGGCCTCCTCGTAGCTCAGCTCGATGCTGGCGAACAAGGGATTCTCGAAACCCACGTCCATGCCCACCATGGCGTAGACCAACGTGTAGCCTCGCCACGCGCCGCCACCACACCGGCCCAACGCCACACGGAAGGCTGTCCAACAAGGGAGCGGAGGCGGAAAGAAGAAGGCATGTCTTGGAAGATGGATTGAAGAAGACAAACCAGGGCCTTAACCAAGTCCGGTGCTTTTTGAACACCCCGAATCACCACTTTACGAGGTTGTTGATCGACACCTCGAGGAAGATGGCACGCCCGGTCGGGTGCTGGACCCGCCCGATGCCCGGAAGCGATTTCGACCGGAAGATGTGCGGCGCCACGGAGAGAGAACATCGAAACATCTGGTTTCGTCCAGTCGACGAACGAAGAAGAATGGTCTGACGAGTTCGGTGACCCGGTCGTCCGGGAACTTCCTGAAACCTTCAGCCGGTCAAACATATATGGTTTTTGGACTTCTAGGGTCTATCTACCAGGAGTCGCGTTGGACGTGCCGGTTCCGAACGGAGGTAGGAGTACAGGTGCCCCGTCGTCACATCCGCTCACTGGATGGGACAAGCCACACCACCCAGGCCCTCCATGTGACCCCTGGTACCAGGACCTTCCACCAAGTCCGGTGGTTTTGGGGCACCCCGTTCCTCACCACTTCACGAGGCGTGTCGACACGGTGGCCGCACTTGGAAGGGAAGTCGGGGTGCCGCGTCGTCACATCCAAAGCGGGAAAACCACCCAGGCCCTCCATGTGACTCCTGGTAACCAGTACCCTAGCCTTCAAAGACCATTAAAAGAACGGTTGAGCTGGTGGTGTAGTGTAAAATTCCTTAGTAAAACAATGGTTGTTTGAATCCTAGGGAGTACCTGGTTCTGGTAACCACCCAGATTTCGGATCGTCTGGGTGCCACGAATGGAGGATAGGCAGGTACCCCTGTCAGATCAAGCCCAGAAGTGGGACTCAAAACCAGAAGTTCATCATACCAGCGCCTGAAAGGCTGAGTCCATGCTTTTGGAAGGCCTTTTTGGAGTGATATCTCTTGATCTTGGTGATCTTGGGAGTGTTCTCTCAAAAATCCACCTCCACTGCCTCCACCTCTTCACCTTCAGTTACAACGCCCCTCCCCGTCCTTCCGTCCCTGTCCGTTCCTCCTTCTCTTTGCTTCTTTCGCCAAGTCACTCTTGTGCGCCTCCAGAGGAGAGGAAATCGTCAACCGCGCCGCTGAGTCTCGGTTGAGGATGTAGACCTCGTCTAATTCGCACCCCGCCGTGCTGTAGACCGCAGCACCCCTGACACGGCCCAGCAAGTCGGTGCAGCACGCACCATCCAGGTCAGGGTTGCACCCCACAGATCCCGTGATCGGACCCACCAACGGTCCCGGTGTTTCCGCCCGGCACTCACTGAACCGTGACTGGACTCCTGCTTTTTCCGCAACTGTGCATCATCCACCGATATGCCAGGACCGATATGGGGTAGTGCATGAGTCGCCTCGAAAACCATGGACCAAAAAGGTCTCCATGTCACTCGTTTTTCCCCAAGAACGACTTGGTCTCCGACTCCGACCGCGTCCGGAGTCGTTCAAAGCCCAGACGATGCCGGCGATACCAGGAAGGTCCTCCCTCCAAAACCAGGTCACCAATGCTTTGACCTGGGCCCTTCGGCCCTTCCCAACGAAAACGAAACGGAACACCTTCCCAACCCACTCTGGTCCGAAACCGATCGGACGTCGTTTCGGGTCCGGTCACCGTTTTCCACCCCGCTCCGGGGGTCCAGATCCACGACGTTCCCGCGGGCCGTCGGCCCCGCTAAGCTCTGCAGCAGTCCGAGGAGCGAATTTCTGCTTCTCAATGGCTCCGATCAACACCGCGCCTCGCACCGGGCGCGCGCGCACGCGCGTGCGCGCGAGCCGCAGGCAGTAGACCGAAGGAGCGTCCGAGTCACCGAAGGCGTCACCGAGAGCCCGAGAGCGCAAGATCGATCTTCCCTTAAAAACGAATCAAGGCGTGGTTTGGAATCCCTCGCAAACGCCTAAAACAGCGTCGGAAAGGTGTTTTATGGAAAAAGACTTCAGTTGCTTCTTTGGGACCAAACCTTTGGTTGGGGATGATCCTGGCCCCCGACCCAAAGCCGCTGAAAAAAGAACGACAGGAACCAGCAAGGCTGACCCATGTGTTATGGTCGCAGTCCTCGAAACATGGGACATCCCGACGAAAGCGAGGTCGAAATGAATATCTCGCATCCACATCCGCGAAGAACCAGAAAAGCCGCCTCACCAAACAGCGGGGCCAGCACAATTGACAAAGGAGGCCGGTGGATGCGCTGTCACAAGATAGAGAGGGAAGCGGTTCGCCTTTCACCTGTTTCACCTTGCTGTCTCATCAAACCCAAATCTAACGTGAACCATGTGAACAACGCTGTACAACCAGAAACCCGAATGCTTGCCAAACTGAGAGTCCAAGATTCTAAACATGGTGTTAAACACCGGAACGACTTGATGTTCAGTGTAAACATGAAGAATCAGCATCTCACAAAGGAACCAACACGATGTTATGGTTGTTCAGCCCCTTCGGCCTGCGACCCTGGGCCCCGTGGCGCCATTCGTGCTGGGGCCTTGACCCTCACCTCTCCGGGCCCCCGGACGGCCCTTAGGATCGACTGCCAGGTACTGTCCCGGCCTCGCGACGAGCCCATCGCGGCGACTCCACGACGAGCAGTTCGACTCGCGACTGGCGACTGCGGAGCAGTTCGAGGACAAAAAAAGCGTGGAAAAAAGGTCAAAGCAGGACCCTCCCTTCGCTTGGGGTAGACACCAGCTGCTTTGAATGGGTGTCCAATGGACAAGCCTTCATTGCTTAGAGGTCTCCAGACAGGGCACCGGAAGTGCTAGGTATTTGACGATCGTCGTCAAGAAGTGATTCGGGGTGTCCAAAAACCACGGCGATTTCGTGTCAGCTCCGAACCAAAATGAACCTTGCGACTTTTGGGGCGTCCCCCTGGTTTCGTCCAGTCTGACGAGTTCGGTGATCCGAGTGAGTGCAGGAACTTCCTGAACACTTGGGTGGTGCCTAAAGTAATCGAACTGGACTTCCAGGGTTCGGTTCTGAAACGTCTGCAGCAGAGCTCACGTTTGAGAACTTGGAAGTTCAGACTGTGAGATGAAGTGGCATGGCATTTGGTACCTGTCCCTTTTTTCCGGCATCAAAAGAGGGCCCTTTGGGGCCTTCACGGAGCCTTGGAAGTCCAAGACCATTGTTTAAATTGTTGACCTTAGTGTAAAACAATTGTTGTTCGGGTAAAGGCCATAAAATGCTGGTTCGACTTCTAAGGAGAGCGTACGTGCTGATCTTGTGTGTGTGCGCGTTTCCAGAGAAATACTGATCGTGCGATTCCTGGAGAAAAGAAAGGTATACGGGCTGTTTATTCAGAATTTCATGAAGGTTTATACAAACTATTGCTAGAGATTCGACGATTCAAAGAGAACACAAGTCTTGGACCTCCAAGGAAAACAAAACGCAAGTCAGGGCCGCCGCCCCCAATCTACAGCCGTCCGGGCACCAAGCCGTTGGGCGGCGGCATGGCTCCTTTCCGTTGGGCCGTTGTCAGGTGGCGAACGCCGAAAAGCTACAAGCACGTACCCAAACGCTCCATGTATGCGTGCATGGGATGGTTTCAGGGGTGTAGCCATATATCACAGGCGTGGAGCCTCTCAAATGATCCGCAAAGCTCGCTCATCCGCAAAGTTCCTGATGATGGTCTTCGCTCCCAAGACAACTTCTTTCCCAAGGAGGCACACGCTTTTGACCAAATGGGTCATGGAGCTCGGAATGGTCAAGTTCTTCAAAGAGTGGCATTCACGAAAGGCGTGATCTTCGATGTGTCACTGAATTCGTGATAGTCACGATTCACCTAAGTGCACCCTTCTCAATGTGGGTCACTGAGTCCGGGATGGTCAAGTCTCTCAATGAGTTGTAAAGCTGAAAGGCATAATCCCCGATGTGGGTTACTGAGTTCGGAATGGTTAAGTTTGCCAAAGAGTTGCAACTCGCAAAGGCACCATCTCCGATGTGGGTCACAGAGTTTGGGATGGTCAGCTTCGCCAATGTTCACACTCGTAAGAAGCATCCTCAAGAATGTGCGTTTCACCGTTGGGAATTTCGACCACTAGCAGCAGTTCGGAGTCGACGATGCCGCCAAGACTGGTGATCGCATCTTGGTTGGAGCATATCACGACATTTGGTTTGAAGACAACACTCACAACTCACAACAGTATCTTCAGCAATTCCAGCATCCAATACCATTGCATCATTGGCCAGCAGGTGGTTGTCTCCAACAATGATCTCTACACCTGTAGTGCTGCGAGTGAGCTCATCCCAAGGCTGTTCCTGCTTGATCTGCTGCTTAAGGGCCCAGCCTGTCGTCTCTGGCGTTACTTCCAGAGCAAGGAGTTCACCACTCTGCTGTAGCGCCGAAATTGTTTTTGGCCATGGCTCAAATAATCTTGACGGATTTGGATTTGAGCGGTTTTTGCTGGCTAGCCTGGCTAGTCAGCTAAGAGCAGCAGTTCCATGATCTTGAAGAGACATGGACATGGACATTCGAGGCGTCGCCGGGACAACATGGCGAACACCTTTTTTTGATCAATCGCAGGTGAGTTTAACACCTCCGTGCTCCCATCCTCAGGAAAAAGACATCCTCCCTACTTGGGAACTACCCACCGCTCCACCTTCCCTACTGGGAACCAAAAGCCCACCTCCCTGCTTTTTCGAGATCGCGATCCATTGGGGGAGTTTGACCCGAACAGGATTCCAGCCACCCACCATTGATCCCAAATCGCCTGTTTTTCCCGAACCACCATGGCTTTTGCGACAGATGTTACACTACAGGTTACCATGCAGGGCACCAGCCGAACTCTCTTTTTGCCGAACAAAGATGGTCTTCTTACATCCGGAATTCGTGTTCGGCGACCGGAGGCAGAATCCACATCAGACGAGTCTGACGTAGATGGATGTTCGCTCGGACGTGCCAGACGACGTGATGTCGCCAGGCCATCTGTTAACGTCGTTGATCCGTTGGCCTCCCATCTCCTCCCATCGAAATCAACCCGTCTGGCCCGGCTTTTGAGCGAAGGAAGACCTTCGCAAGTGAAGGCCGATTCAAAAAGTTGCAACACGTTCCAAAGAGTTGGGGTGTCAAAAAAGGGACAGGATGTTGGAAGAAACACCGTCAACCTGGATGTGAGAATTCAAGCCTGATGAGGCACCAAGCCTCAGGGACTTTGTTTCGAGGCACGAAGCTGCTTGATGAATCCTGCCTATCATGCACTTGTCTCCCTCCCTTAAAGTCCGCTTCCATCCTTTAAACGGGAATAATCCGGTTTTGTAGTGTAAACCCTTTAAACAGCTCGGTAGTTTGGGAAAAACAGGTTTTTAAATGTTTTTAAACTCTATTAGATGAATGGTGGGCCACGACTTCTAGGGCTCCTGGTGACTCCATCTGCTCCCATCGGCTCCCTGCGGCTTCCAGGCGTCCCGACACGATGCGGCGGCAGCCCGTCTTGCCGAAGGTCTCCTGATGAACCTTCTCAAACCTCAGAGAGCTTCGGAAGATGGGCCAAGGGCAGCTGGGCGCCATCGAAGCATCACGAAACATCGGACAGAACCCCAGAGCAAGCACTATCACGAAGGCGCCAGTGGACAGCATTGGACAGCCAATCTAGGACGTTACGATCCCCAAACATGCTCCAAAAACAGCAGAAAACAGGCGACCCCGCGGAACGACCCTCGGGTTCCGAGGACAGAGGAACACTCCCTCCTTCGTCCGGAAGCCGCGGAACCCAGCGGAATTCGCTGCTTCTCGTTCCACGGACCGCCCGATTTCGGGATCGCGGGTCGCTCGGAGGCGATCGCGCGCCGGATGAGGGAAAGGTCCTCGAGCGAAAAATGTCCTACTTCAGTTGGGATGTTCATCTACCAGGACCAAGCCCCATGGGTTTTTGGACACCCCGTTCCTCATTTTGGAGGTGAGCGAGGCGAGGCTATTGATAGACATCTCGAAGGGAGGGTCCTGGTCAAAGGCATGTCTCTTTGAACGTTCCAACGATGCAATCCTGGAAGATCCCAACGAAAGTCTCTCCCGAACTGGGGCCGGTTTTGCTATAGATGAAAAGGTGGAAAACTGGTGCATAGTAGCTGGACGATCGAGGTATACTAAGAGTCACAAAAGGGTGGTGTGGCTCGTCCCATCCAGGGGCTGTGGATGTGACGACGGGGCACCGCACCCCGACTACCTCCATTCGTCTCGCACCCCGTCGAACGTGACTGCTGGTATATCGCTTTTTCGGCACCTTGCCTGAGACTCCAAGTTTCACTGACGCACCTATCAAGAAGTCATTACTTAGGTCGTTTGAAGATCTTGTTTTGCCCCAGTAGAGTGACTATACATCTGAAGCTACTGTGACACCCTAAAAGCCACTTCTGTAGATGGAAAAAGCCTCGAATCTACACTTGCTGCTGCTCATCCACGGCGCTCAGAGCTGCCAGAGCTGCAGCTCTGCAGCTCCGCTGCCGTGCTTTTCTGGGGCGCTGATTTCCGCGATTGAAGAACGAACCTCTGGGTCGTCCGCACATGTTCTTGGTGCCGTCGTACTCTAAGATCACGATGCGGCCCGAGTCCGAGGCCACCACCTCGGGGCGAACGTGTGCGATTTTTTGGAGCTGCAGAGAGCGCCGGGTATGGATCCTCCAATTCGTACCTGGACCCCGGACCCCCAGTCCCAACCAGAAACAAATGGATGCTAAAATATAAATGACAATTGGGATCCTTTACATACCAGCTGCTTCCAATGGGTTTTTAATGGACAACCCTTCACTGCTTAGAGGTCTCCAGACAGGGCACCCGTTGGAAGTGCTAGGTAGCATGTGGCCACATCCATGAATTTCTGGTTGGGACTGGCTTTCCAGGTATCGGTGTTTTGAGGGACCTTGGGCTATGGAGTTTGGAGCGGAATCCCAAGGCGAACCCAAATCTGCAAAAGTTGGTGCAGCCGATGGATATCTTGGTGTCATAAGAAGGATTCATACCTGGATCTTCCAACTATGCACAATTTCTGCCGAACTTGGCTGAATTTTACAGGTATACCAGCACCCGAGACCCTGCCAGGTCTCCGAAATGGAGGCTTTTACTGACTTAAAAGTTGCAGGTGGTGACCTGGCAGGTGTCGGGTGCTGGTATACATGCTTCTTCCCAACGGTTAATCAGACGTATCGCTATATTGTCTTTCAAATCCGTGACTGCTAGGATGCTTGGGGTGGAGTAATTATGGTCAGTTTCCTTGACTCTTCCACAAAGAAACCCTCCACTTCCTGTGGCCATCCACGTGGCCATCCACCCATCCACGTAGAACGATTTTCCCGACCCACTTCCTCCACTTCCTACATCCGCACGATGACGTCCTTCCCGTTCACCTAAACTACCCCAGACGAGCATCCGAGACTCTACAGGTCTCCTCCTTCAAGGGTTCTTCAAGGGTCCTGGACCCTAATAGGTCTCAATTGGTGGCCTTTGAAGTCGGATGCTGGTATATATATATATATATTGCAGTTCTCTTCCCATCCACCCTCCCACCCCAGACCACCAGACCCAGACCCAGCTCGTCCTCCTTGCGCCCCCAGGGGCGATGTAGTCCCTGGAAGCACCCGTCAAGCGGAAGGGATTCAGCGCTCGGATCACCCCGAAGATCTCCTGATGGCGACATCGGTCGCGGTCGCGGCGGAGAGGACACCGGTTTCGCGTTTTAGAGGACCTGCGGTGTTTTCGACCATGTATAAACTGGTTGATCTGGTTTGGTGTAAAATCTATAGAACTAGGACCCGGAAAACCTGGGGTGCCCAACTGGGATAGTCGAACGGCTCGGGTTCTTCAACCTCTGTTGGAAATCCTAGTATAGAACTAATGGTGGCTCGGCCAAAATCATTTTAGATGAATGCTGGGCCTGGTGTATCGGGGTATCTCGTGTTTGTGGACGGGTTCCAGCTCTTTCAGCGGACTGTGGCCCACCGTCGCTCTCTTCAGAGAGAACGCGACGTTCTTGGATGGCTGAGTCGTGCGTTTTTTCTCCGCAAGAATGCTCCGCACCAGGTGTGTGCTCTTCAGTCTGAGCTCCGCACCACTGCAAGAATGCTCTGGACCTTTCCACTATCGTCGGGCCTCGCTCGCTTTCTCGCCCCGTCGGTTCCACGTTCCGCGTTCCGCGCCGGTGAACGGCGCAGGTCGCTTCAGCTCGAACGGTCGTCTGGAGGGCGCCATTGGCTATCCGGTGGATCAGGTGGGGTGGCAAACCACCACAGAGTCAACCAATGTCGGGGCACTCCAGTCGGACGCTCCATGGATACAGGACGTAGCTCCAGTCAACCAAGACAGACCAAAACAAAATTGCACAATACCAGGACCCTCCAAGGGGTGCTCAATGGAAGCCTACAGGTAGTGTGGGGTAGTCCATTGGACACCACTTCAAGGGTCCGGGTAGAGTGGGGGCCCAGTCGACTGTTTGAACCAATTGGTCACTGACTAGGTGACCCCAAAAACAATTTCCTTTACTGGAGAAAAGAATAGTCTGTGAATGTCTGTGGACTTCTAGGGTACATAGTTGAGGAAAAAATGGTGTGTTCCTGAAAACTCCTTCGTGTCACCATTCTTAATTTCATCCCAAAGATGGATGTCGACTTCTCCATGAAGTACCTGCCAGGTCATCAAGGGCTCTTCCCCAGCAACCACTTTCGGAGGCCACACTGATCGTCGGGTGCTAGTAGTTCCCTCATCCATCTTGACCCCGCATCTCTGCGTACCCCAGTGTTTTAATCAGTCTGATTAACAAAGAACCGATCATTGGCCTAGTGGTTTCTCCTCTACACTCTACACCATCAGGTGGTTCCCATAATGGTCGAATTGGAGGCAAAGGGGAGGTTCTTCCCAGCCGTGAGAACGACAAACACGCACTCGACCAGCAGCGAATGGGAACGCTGATGAAGTGTAGGCGAGTGGGGGCACTCCCATCTTCCCTGATCGAAACCAACGACATGCCCAGTTGTTCTGCCGAGTTCGTGAAGGGCTCATTTGTATGGCCCAGACGCTCCAAACAGGCCGACCGGTCCCTCAAAACCAAAGGGATTGGTTCGGGTCAGAAAACCCCTGCATATGAGGGTACTGAAAGTAGTAGGATCCAGGGTCGCGTCTGGGGGATGCAGTTCAGCAGAACATGGGTCATGTCGGTGCAAGGTCCAACCTGTACCGCCCTGATCGAAACATGATCTGCCGAACTGAACGCCTCTGCAAGCACGGCACCCCGTCGATCGTTCGGCAGACATCGTTCAGCGCTACGTTGGAGGATTGTTCGGTACAGCCTACACCTCCACTAAGACCAACTGAATGCGTCCTCCGCGAAGCCAAGGCACGACTTCATGACTGACGACTCAGCGCCACTGGCATCCTACACTTCCACTGGGTCTCGGAACCTGAGAAGCTCCAAGGTCTTGTACCGCGCGCAGACGATCTCCTGTGGATGTGCTGCGCGATTGGAGTTGAGTGTGTCGGGAGCAGATGGTGCCTTTCTTTGGGGGTCTTGTGTTGGTTGAAAGCCGCTGATTGGTTGAAAGGGCTGATGAAGGAGTGTTGTTTGTGACTGGAGTAGACAAGAGTACACAAAAGAGCTGAAGAAGGGCTTTTAAGAAAAGGGGTGGTGGTGAGCAAATCATGGGATAGAAGAAGCTTGGCAACAAAATGGTGAACAGGAGGTCCACCCCCCGTCCCATAGGACAAGTCCGGTAAAGGCTGTGGCTAGAGCCATGGTTTATGGCCAACCCAACATAAATAGCCCTGGCTGCCATAGAACTTCTAGAATAAAATCTGTCAATCAAGAGAGTCAGTCACGCGCCGGCACTTGAGAGTCAAGCAAAGAACCCTGAAAGAAAATCTGGTTTATGCAATTCTTTGGTTGCCATTCCCCTGGGAGTCAAAGACTATAAAAAGAATGGTCTTTAGGGGAACTGAAAGGGAACTTCCTGAAACCTCCAGCCAGTCAAAATATCGTCGAACTGGACTTCTAGGGAATTCTTTGGTTGCCATTCCATTGAACAGACTGTATCTGCAGAATCCGTCTTTAAGAGCCGACTCCCGACTGGAACTGCATCTGGGCTATGGAGTCCTTGTGAAAAACCACCCGACTCATCACCCGCGGTGTCCCGCAATTTCCGCGGGAACCGCGGGAGGTTCCCGGCTCCTGGGCTTTTGGTGCACTGAAGTTGCCATAGATGGCATGGGTGATCTGTGCCGACTCCGCGAATCGTCGTGCGATGAAGGGGGACTGACTGGGACAAGTTACTTGAAGGGGTCATGATTCCCTAGGATCCAGGAAAGTGCCGAACCTCAGGTTCGGTACGACTGGACCCGACGTCAGTGTCGAACACATCACCGTACCTGAGGTTCGGTACGACTGGAGGTGATTGAAACGGGGATTTTGGTTCATGTGATACCCCAAGACTTTCAGCCGCTTTCAGCCGAGGCGCTCAACCGATCGGGATTGGTGAGAGATCCCTGACCCCTCCGTTTTAAACTCCTTCCGCAACATGCGAACCATCCCTCCAAACACCATCGGTTCCAGATCCAATGTCCTCTCACCATCCGGTCCCGCGTCTTCGCCCACCGGCCAACGCGTCCGCTCCCTTCGCCCAGACGTCGATCGGACGAACCGGGACAGTCGATCCGGACCGTGGGTCTGACGAACCCGTCGTCGGTCGCGCGCGCGCGCGCCGCGGAGGATCTCTGGAGCGTCAGTTGATAAAGCTTCGGCCTCGGAGGCGGCAGGCGCGGCGAAGGCGCAGGCGCGGCGATCGGGAAGGGCGCAGACGTGCCGGGATGGTCGGGCAAAGTCCAACCGGCAACATGTCAAATGAACAGCTGGCTTCGACAGAGAAGACAAGTTGGGCAAACAAGTTGGTTTCATAGGAGTTGGAAGATCTAGGTGCATGCAAAGTCCAGCAGTTTCATGTCGAGTCCCATTCAGGCCTCATGAATGTGCTCGGGGCCTCATAGACGGGCACTCCGTGACCTCCAACACATGCAACTACTAGATAGTTGCAGTTCCCCAAAGACCCAAAGACCCTAAATTGACCCCCACTATGCACCCTCCAAAAATTGGAGGCGCCCGTGGCCAAATCGTACTCCAACAGGTCACCAATTGAGACCTGCCCTCTACCTGCACCCTCCTGGCCAGGTGTTTCCTGGTGGCAAGAACCCAACTTCCCCACCTGTGGGCCCCAATGCAGCCTGCCCAGGAGGGTGCTGGTAGAGTCTGTAGGAAGGCATCCCTCCAAAACCGACCGCTCTGAGGCCCCCTGCATCCCGAGCCACTCAAGCCCTCGGAGCTCCGGATCACGACCGGAGACCGGCCCCGAATCCTTTGGAGGGGTCGGACCCGGAGTCTCCTCTGCAAGGTTCATGGGTTTCTCACCAATCCCGATCGGCTTGGCTCGAGACCGGGAGGAAAAGGGCTGTGGAAAACGGAGCATCTGTGTCCGGTGGCTGTCGATTCGCGCCACTGAGGCCCGCCGGCGGCGGTCGATCCACGGTGCGCTCGGCTCGGCGCCCCAACTTGCGTCCGCCGCGGCGAGCGCGGCTCGGCGCCCAAAATCGCCCCCCGGTCAAGCCTGGAGCCCCAAAAGGTCCACATGGAGCCGGGTCGGCCGGTCGGAGCAGCAGCCGCGAACGAAAGAATGAGAAGAAGCCCAACAGGTCGCCCCGACGTTTGGCGGTTTGGGAACAAGCCGCTTCGAACCCGGTGTGAACGAACGTGGACAGTTGGGGAATTCCTGTGATGAGTCTCGACCCTCTCATGCAGGGGCCTGACAGGGTCCGTGCTCACGAGCTTTCTGGTCGGGAGACCCAGCACTGATTGCAGGATCCCGAGACTGATTTATTTTTACGAATCCTAACCTCATTTAGACTGGGAGTTGGTCATACAAAAAAACGACTTGGGGTGAGGTGTTGAGCAAGTTTGGACCTTGGCTTGGTCAGACTGGACCTGTGGGGAGTGGTAGCCTCCAAATTAGGGGACCCAAACATGATCTGCTACTGCGAACCAGGGCTTTGCCAGGGCGGCTTCTTGGCTACAGTTTCGCAAATCGCATGATAATCAATCTCCATGATGAAACTAGTTGACCAATCTGCAACTCTTCAAGGGTGCGCATTGTTGTTTCTTCTTTCTTTTAGGGGGGCGTGTTGCATTAGGGCATCTTAAGAATCTTCTAAGAGGATGGCCCAGTCCGTGTGCTGCAAGACGGCTTCGACACGCCCCGCGCGAGTCCCGGCAGCGACGCGACCCCCTTTTTGGTCCAAATCACGAAGAAGAGCGCGTCGTTTTCTGCGAGGTTTCGACAAACTTGGCTTTGGAGATACTCCACGCAATAGCCTTTCCGTTCTTTGCAGTTTAGAAGTTGGAAAGACCTATATATTGTCTATTATAGCAGAGTGTAGAGTCCTTGAGGACAACAGCTCGGTGCATTGGGATTCAGACCCTTCCAACAGCTTTCTTGGTGCCGAGTCCGAACGGTCCGACCAAGGTACCCAGGTAAGTACGAACAGCGAGGGTCGTACGGGTGCTTGCACCGGTGGGGAGTGGTTGACTTTCCGTAATTAAGAACGAAAGAGTTGAAAGAAGCATGCGTGACCCTGGATGGATCAACTATTTTCAGGATGGTTTCAAAAGAGCAAGTACCTTGACAACTTGAATACATGCATATCAACTTCAGGACCTCAGGGTCACCTGGCTTTGAAACGTCGCCCCAAGCCCACAGACCTCTCCGGTACCCCAGATGGTACCCAGCACCCGGTCGACCTGCCACCAGTTGACACCTTTAAGTCTCCATTTCAGCCTGACCTGGCAGGTCGACCTGGCAGGTCGACCTGTTGGAGAGTCGAGATGAATGACCTTGACGACGTTGGTCCCCGGTCCCCGGGACTCCATCCGAAAGACTGCAGGGCAGAGCAATCCACTGCTTCTGACGACAGGTCGACAGAAGGCCAGACCGAAGATTTGTGAAAGCAAAGGCGACTCTTCTGGATCTGGATGGAACTCCCCAGTCCCCACCCGTTTCGTGGCCTCTCCTTCTCACCGCTGCGGGTTCCCCTTTTCTGCTTGGGATGGAGGGGTTCCAGCTGGGTCTGGGACCGTTTCCCCCCGACCTAGAGACCCTACAGACTCAACAGGGTCGACAGGGTGGACCGCACGGTCCGAAGTTCGTGGATGGGCGGGCGCTTTCACAGCTCCGTGTTGCGGATCAGGGAAAAATGGGGGGCGAACAGCACCAGACCTAGCTGTGGGGGTGGTAGGTATGTTCTGACCTCGGCCAAAAGCACGGTTTTATATGGTTCATAAGCACGGTGACGGAAGAACCGTGAACAACAGGTTGCAAGAAGAAAAAGAACGTCACGTGAACAACTTGAATTCACCTTCACCGAGCTGCTTCAGGCAGCTGGTTCAGCCAGGAGTATCCAGCACCAAGAATCTTCGTTCAGCCCGGAAGGTTGGGCTAAAGACGTTCGCATTCGGCAGTGCTCAGGACAGGATGTTCAACTACCAGCACCTTCCAACACCACATAGGACCCTGTAGTGGTACATATGGGATGTGCGAAAAAGGGCTGTTCAACCTCTCTTGGTACTCTTGACCAGCGCAGGATTTCCTCCATCGGGGCAAATGATGATGGACGAATGAACATCATGCATCCCTATCAATGAGTATCAATGAGTCCGCTACTCTTGTCCTGTGAGATTTGCCGTGCCTCTCAAAGCTCACAATTTGCTGCAACAAGCACTGCAGCAAAAGATGCCCGTGCCGAAAACGTGCAAAAATGAGGTATTTGGGTGGGGTGACGAATTCACAGAAGCTCCAGAGGCGTTTTTTCGAAACAAGCATTCCTTCCTTCCAGCTCGTTGCTTCCGTCATTTAATTCTCTAAACCGGAAGCCTCTGGTCCCAGGGACTTGCATCTAGTTCTGCTAAATCGCAAATTCGTGCACTGCAAGCAGACCTAAAGATGAGAGAGAAAGGCCAAACGGCACCAGATGCCTAGACCAGGAAAAAAATACCAGCACCCTCCAACAGGTCACCACCCGACACTTTTAAGTCTACAAAAGCCTCCAGAGGAGACCTGTTGGAGGGTGCTAGTATATAAAGTAAAGTTTCGTTTGAAGTGTCAATAGAACAACGCATGCATTTGAGTCACAGGAGAAATTCTCTGCTATCTCGCATGCATTTTCGTCACACAAAAAAAACAGCAAGCACCTGGTCTTATGGTGGTTTTTCTCGCCTGCCATGTGGACACGAAAACACCAACCAAACCCACCTTTTTCAGACTCAAAGAGTGCCTGGGAACGTGCCGAAAAAGGTTTGCTTTTCAGATGGAGAAGTTGAACCTCGAATCCAGACATGACCGGTTTTGATCGGAAAAGACCGATCAGGAAAGCTCCAAAACAGGGGTCAAATCAGGTTCTAGGCTTCTCTATGTCTCAGAGTCCTGTCATGACTGGGTCTAACTCATGCACTCCCTCCTACCCCGGTAGTGGTGGATGACCCCCAGCTGGGACCGTTTTTCACGAGTCAATTGGACTCATACCGGGCAGCGCTGTGTTTCGGAACCACCGCCTGAGGCCTGCTTCCGGGAGCGTGTTTTTGGGTCTGGTACAGTGCACGGATCATGCATCTGAACGTGAATTCTTCGGCTTCTTTGCCCATTATCCACCGCCTTCTGAGGCCCATCGTAGCGGTCCAACAAAACAGAAAAAACACGGTTATTGTTCGGTGGCTCCACAGAACCATCGCCTGATCCATCGGGCTTCTGGAAAAAAATCGGCAAAGAGGCCAAATTCTGGTTCCCTGAGACGAGCAAGATACTCAGCATCTGCAATTCCTCGATGAATTGCACCGGCAAGTCACACCGTTCGCAGCGATGAATTGGAAGACCGGCGTGCCACACAGATTCTAGACCAGTGGACTGTGGACGAAGGATTGTTGCAGTTCAACAAGAATCATGCAAAAGTCTGCATAATACGCACACTCCAAAAAGAGGAAACGCAAACGGCAATTGTTGAGAACCCTCTAGAGGCTCTAGATCTGTTTCATAACACCCAACCTTTCGCTTTGCAACCCAACAAGTCCAATCTTGTCCATGCCGCGAGTGCAATCTTATCCGGTGCGTTCTATCGTTCTATGCAACATGGACCTTGCATCTGGAAGTGAATTCTTGGCTTGATGAGGCTTCTTTGCCTTTCTCACCCCATTCCGCGTCGTTTTTTTCGTTTTCAGGCTCCACATGGGCTCGATCCTCAAATCACCCAAAGAGCCACGGTGGTACCTGCCACGGGTGGAAACCCGTGCAACCGTTTCAGACAGACAACGACGCTGACGACGCCTCAAAGGCAAGGAAGCCTCGAGTTCTCGGGCTACGAGCATCTATGCATCTGAAATAGCTTGAATTAGGCATCGCCGCAGGGGCACCGGAGGCGCCATCGATTGGCCCATCGCAGCGCCATCCATTCGCCATGTTCGTGTGCTACAATGAGGCTCAGTAGACTCTTTCCGCCTGGGACTCCTAAATCCAAAGGGATCCACCGGCGCCTGGCCGGTGCTGGCGCCCTACCGAACTCCCTGCGTCGTCGCGGTCACCTGAAGGTGACATGCGCATGACTGGTGACATGCGCTGACTGGTTAACAAGCGCTTCTCACGCTCGCAACTGGGCCCACTCACTGGCAGTGCACGAACATGGGCGTGTTGACTGAAGGCTTCACGGACTTTTATCTGCAATCTTCTCCTCCATTAGTGCTGGAGGGGGCAATCGTCATGCAGAGCACAACTCTTGTTGAATCTGGTTAGTGACAACACTTGATTGGCACTTCTCTATTTTGTCTGATCGGGTGGTGTTTGGTCCCTAAGTGAGTGGATAAGGGGTGGTGTTTGGTCCAATAAGGCACCCCTTTGTGACTCCTGGCGTCTGAACTTTTCGAAGCTGATGTTGGTGACCCGGTG
Source organism: Durusdinium trenchii (assembly GCA_963970005.1). Classification (NCBI taxonomy): domain Eukaryota; class Dinophyceae; order Suessiales; family Symbiodiniaceae; genus Durusdinium; species Durusdinium trenchii. The sequence goes on from CAXAMN010007202.1 coordinate 282,923, forward strand.
GGCGGCCGCGTGCGCCCAGTCCCCACCCACTCCTCCGCCCGTCTGTGCCAAACTGCTCGACGTGAAAACGTACTACGCTCATCTTTCTCAACGCGGGCCGGCCAAACCGGACGGAGAACGTTCTCTCGGTGCCAGGCCTCTCGGAGCCCCTCCGAATGGCCGGAGCCCTTCCCCCGTACTTTTCACTCACCCTCTCACTCACGGTCTTGCAAGGGGTCTCAGGGAGATGGGAACGGACGTTCCATCCGGTGACGGCGCGTTTTCGACGCGTGAAATCGACGTGTGTTTACCGAGCGAATTTTTTTGCACGGATCCAGACGCCTTGTGTGCAGAGGTTGCAAAAGGTCATCTTATGCAAGTAAAGAGAGAGTTACGATCAAGGTTGCAGAAGAACAAAAAGCAAACCAAACAAACCCAAACACACACCAAACAAAACAAACAAGAACCGAACAAAGCCCCCAAAAAGACCACTGCAACCAAGGGTGTAGCTCATGAGGCCATGTAAGCCAAAATGGGAGAAGGTGAGACAGGGGCGATGAATTCGGCTGGCACTCAGTGCATCTTGGCCACGACGAAGTGCAGATGAAGTGCAGAGTTTCATTTCTCGCGACAGCGTAGCCCCTTTTTGGATGCTGACTTGTCATGCTTGTCAATGACCAAGCGTCATGAAGCAGGACTCTCTGTGCCAAAAATCGCTGTGGGAACATCTTAAAGGGCGTAAGTGAGCCTTGCAGGCAGCAATGGGCTCATGCATCATTGGATATCGCGAATCTTTCAAAATTGCAGGGTGGTCGCAAGGTAGCATGGATGTGGCTCAAGGGGAAAACCACTGCTAGCAGCTTCCAAGAGTTTCAGGCTGATGCAAGCAAAGCTGCAGTGTGAACTTTTCCACGCAGGCTCGAAATTAAGGCATCCCTACAAAAGGGGACACCTCCTCCCCGAAGGGAGGAGAGAGCCCAAGGTGCAATACCGGCTTGAAGCGGTGACTCCAAAACAGCTTTGCCTCAGGAGTCACAGAAAGACAAGCGTCCCACAGAGGTCAAAGGGGACAGACTAGCAACTCACCAAAACTGCTTGATGCGCACTCTGTCGTGCAAGGCATTTGCAAGGCCTGTGCAGAGTAGAAATAGGCCATTAGGCGAGCATCCGTCTCATGCAATAGCCCCTCGAAAGGTGCAACATAGGTGAAACGCCGTTACCCTATATCTAGCGTGTCTAAAAGACCTGTACTCTATGTACTCATCCAGGACCGACACTAAGGTGGCGGCCTGGGCCCTGTCTATCTACACTGTTGCGCTGTACAGAGAGTCGTCAGAGGCGAGCTGATCTACAGGACCGACACATAGGTGCCAGCCTGCGCCAGGATGGCACTGTCAGTGTAGGTTTCTGCGTAGTTCTTCTGCAAATGCTTCTGCTTCGAATGTCCTACTACTCCCTTGGCTCAACGGTAGGAGATTAATCCAGTTTGGGACGTCAAGCTTGTGGCACATCTTGAAGGTGCAGCTTTCCACGTATGGTCCTCTCCATGTGGTTTTAGTTGTTTGAGGAGTTGACTGAGTTGTGTGCATCCTGAGAATGCACGATGCGCAATGTACAACAAAGTAGGCGGGGTGCGCGCTTCCCTTAACGAAGAACAGAGCAAGAAAGCTTCCTGCCCAATACGCCGTAGCCTTTTCGGCAGGCAGAGCTGTTCCAAGTGGGAGCAGCGCGCAAAGGTCGACCCCCAAATAGCAATTAGATCAGTGAGAGAGAGATCTACTCTCTGAGCCCGCTTGCAGTTTTCACATGCTGCCGGCCCCAAAAAGTTAAAGTCAGCTGGTAAATCCAGTAGGGTAATTCCCGATCTCAAGAAGCATCCCTGAGGTACATAGCGTGTGCAACCCAAGGGGTTAGCCTCTGTCTTCTCGAAATTAAGTTGCCGAAGTGCCAGGCATCCCGCAAATGCATGAGGGGAAACCTGCGCATTCGGAGCCAGCAAGTTGGCTGTGTCTTCCGTAGCTCCTATCTGGGACAAGGAGCAGCATTCTTCAAACACAATGCGTCCAAATTGTTTGCACCCAGGGACAAGGACGATCCTGAGCTCATAGCATCTTTGGAAGACACCATCCTGAAGACAGACAACCGTGTCCGGTAGTTTAACGATTTGGAGTCTCTGACAACTTTGCCAGGCGGCCTCGCCAATGGTATGGACGCCCATCTCAACCTGTACATGTCGAAGGTCTTGGACATGCGAAAAGGCATTGGGCAGCACTCGATCATTGTCTTCGGCCGGGACAGAAATGGCTTCAGCCCTTTGTCTCAGTTGCCCTTTGTGCTCAGCCTGCACAAAGCAATGGCGCACAACGGGGTTGAAGCAGTTATTTTCATGAAGAGTGTCCCAAATAGGGTCAGCAAGGATTTTCTGGGTGCGCACGCTGACAAACTCCAGCTCACATCCAAAGGTGCTACGCTTGCCTATGAGGGGGAGGTACTCGAGTACCACATTCTCAAAGTCACCAAGGCGATCAAATTCTTGCAGTTCTATTGGCAGCTGAATTTCGTCGCCAGCCAGAGTGAAAAGGATGAGGTGGAAGACAACAGACCGCTCTACACTTGCAGGCGTACTGTCCTGTGAGGAGAGCTCTCCAAACATCTCAGCACTTTTTCAGGTGGCACGTGTGCATTACGCAGCTTGAGCCAAACAAAAACGGCACTGGACTCGGATAGGTACAGACATAGTCACAGTATGTTAAATGGATCTTTCCTCAAGGGACAGTGACATAGGTGACCGCCCTGGCGCAAACTATGCAGGTTAGCACTGTTATGTATGATGGCTTGGCGGTATCGTCCAGACAAATATGGTGGAGCCACTAAGGGGGCGTCAGCTTAAAGCAAGCCTCAAAAGCATCATACGCAGCGTATGGACGCTGCCAGGTGGCTCGCACTAGTAGACGGTAGTGTAGACAGGACAACATTGCACACTCTCCAAACGCTCTATGCGCAATATATCTTAGTTTGTCAGGAAGATCTATACTGGCAAGGGCGAGGCAACCGATGAATGCCTCTGCCTGTATTCCCTGCAGGGTGGGCGGCAGGCTGACTTCCCTAAGCTTTGCGCAGTGCGAGAAAGTGTGCGTGTTGATTATGGTCAAAGACGTGCTTGATATGTCGACGGTAATCAATTGCTTGCAATTTTCACAGGCTCTGTGTCCTATGTATTTGGCAGTGATCCGCACCCTTGTGGGATCCGTTCTGGGTGGGGCGGCATGCAGGGGGAGACCAGTCCCGCACTGGTGCAAGGCAAGCAGAGCTGCTCAAGCTTGGCGCAGCTTTCAAAAGCATACGGTCCAATCAGAGCTCCTTCCGCTAACTCACTAGTATCTCCATTGATGATGCCAACTTTTTCTAGGGCGCAACATTCTGAGAAGAGTCGTACTCCAAGCACCACACAGCCCGGCATTTCTACCGTGGTAAGTGCAAAACAACCTTGAAAGGCTGCATATTCCACTGCAACAACCGTGCTGGGGAGCTTGACACAGTATGTAGACTAGGTTCTACCCACACATGTCGCAGCCGCGGCACCGACGAGAAGGCCTTTGCCGGGATAACCCCAGTGGAGTTCGGGGGGACCCGTACAGCTCTGGGGTAGTCCTCATACTCTTCTCCTCTAATTTGGTCTCTGTGGTCATATGTTTGGAAGCACTTCTGAACGATGAGGTGAAAGCGCGTGTGAACCCAGAGGGTGTCCTGAATTGGATCACTCAGAGCTTCCTGTGGAGCTTCCTGAGTGCGTGAATCCTTCAGGGTGAGCTCACATCGAAAGGTGTCGAGATGACTAACCAATGGCAGAGTTTCTACCAGGAAATCTTCCAGCATGTCCCATCCGTGGTGGATACTAACTGGCACTGAAATTTCGATGTCAGTGCCTGCCATGGTCGTGAGGATGAGGGGATAGTAGAAATTGCCAGTTGCCGCATCTTCCATGGTGTGGTTCTGTTGCTTCCAGCACTCTGCCATAGAAGGTCACCCACCGTATGGCACGCTCTTCGCCCGGCAGTGACCCTCCTGACACCGAATGCTGTGGGATTGAGCCGAAATCAGTGGAGATATCATAGGATCACAGACCATGATGGTAGTTGGTTTGGACACATGGTTGACAATTGCGTTGACCTGCTGTCCCCTAGCATGGTGGGCTAACGATGTTCGCCCTGTCCAGGACGGCATCAGAGGATGCCGCCTGCAGGAACACGTGTCGTGGGCTTTTGGCGCCAGAGGCTTCCCCCTTCCTTTCCCCTTCCTACTGAGGGGCGTTTCTGCGGTCTCGTAAGGAGGAGGAGGCAGGGCTGTTGCTGCTCGAAGGAGGTGCATGATGCCCTGCCGGCAGCGCTCCTTCGCCCTCTGCAGTGGTGCCTTGTTCTTCTTGCAAATGTTCAGGGGCTGCCTCAATGGGGTTAGCTCTGTTGATGGTTTGAAGGTAGCGAGGCCACTTTTTGGCTTCTCCGAAATCAAAGGTGTGTTGCAGATACCTTGGGTAGCTGATCCGTGCCACAGCCTGCTCCCAGGTTGGCTGGAAGAGGGTCTTGGGGTGAGGAACTAGATATGGTCGCCGAACGTTGTCACTCTCTCCTGAGGGGAAGCCATGGAGAAAGTATGTCTGGAGCAGGTGATTGTCCGTCGAGGTGCACGTCCGAGTTCGTGACAGGATGTTCCAGTTTTTGCGGGAGATAGTGACCGCTAGCCCTTCTAGTAACCAAGCCGCGATGATCTCATACTTGTTACCTGCACTGCGGATCTGGTAAGTTCGCGCAGCTCGGTGGAGGAGCCCCCGTTGAAAGGAGAAGCACCCGTATCCCGCAGGCACCAAGTAAGTTTCATCCTCCTCCTCTCCTTCATCATGTTCCTTTGCCTGGGCGTGATCAGTACCTGCCTGCATGTCCTCATACTGCTCACGGGTGTTTGTTTCCGCCAGCAGAACGGGCTTGGCCATGGAGGAGACATCTACTGCCGGTTGGTCTTCGGTCGGTGGAGAGCGCCCTTCATCGACATCATACCATACTGGCACTTCAAGGCGGAAACAGCATTTATAGGTGGATGCGAAGGAAACTGTCTGCCCGTAGTTCGCATCAAGGATGCCTTGTTTATAGGCTTGGGCCAGCTTGGGTGTATGTGGGACAGCTGGGCGATTGTTATAGTCATACTGCCCTTCATATGCGCGGACTATGATGTAAGAATTGTTGGCTTCATTCTGTCCACTGTTGTGCCTATATCCGCGCCCTTCCTGAGGGGTAATTTCTTGAAATTGCAGGGCGCGAAACCGCTCCATGAGCGTGTGCACTATTTGTACGGGGAAGTAGACGTGCGTGTCACTGATTGGCAGATCAGGTTTGCCTAGGTACAGGTTTCGACCAAAGGACATGATAACTGTCTGCATTAGTGCCAGGGCATTGCGGTTAGGCTCCAGTGCAGGAGTCCCTTCTTCAATGGTTCGCAGAGCAGGAATGCCTCCTACTTCAGCTGTTTTGGACTCACAAGTCTTTGCACAAAACGACAATAGTCCGTATCGCCAGAAGGCTGGGTCCGCATGAAGGGCTAGTTCTGCATGGTCTGCGTGAGTACTCTGCGGGTGGTCTTGGCTGAGGAAGGCAAAGAGAGCTGCCAGGTTCAGCCACAGCACCGCAAACACCATCGACATCATGATGTACTTCCCTCACTACCTCCCGGGGCAGTTCCGTGAAAGCAAGACCTCAAAAACTCAATTCCGCTAGGCGCCTTAGCAGAGTGACTCGCAAAAGCACACTTGCATGCCGCATGGAGACACTCATGCGTGCCAGGGGCCACTCTCTGGGTAGCATGGCATATAGATTGACTGGAGGAGGGGCAGGGGGAGAGTATCTGGCTGGTTCATAGCTTGCAAGGAGAGTTTCTGAAGGCGATGGAGTTCCTGCATTGCTCGTTGTTCCGACTGCAGCGCAAGATCAGTATGCATAGTCCCAGCTTGTTCTTGCTCTTCTTGAATATATATTTCAGCCGTTTGTTCCTCCCTGCTCTCAGGGTTATCAGAGCAATCACCGCCCGCCGTGGGATCCGGCATAGCAGGATCGGCTACGACTTCGTCCTTCATTCTGGCAACAGCAAGGTTCACCAGCCCTGTGTGCACTTGGGTCTGCAGGGTTGGTACTTGCACTGGCCTTTGTTCCGGAATACTTGACAATGGCTGTGAGGCCCGCTGTACGGGGCGTGGTTTGACAGCCTTAGACTTGACCGCACTAGGCTTTTGTGGGG
>CAXAMN010007213.1:0-54866 GCA_963970005.1 Durusdinium trenchii
CAATCAACACTCCATGGGACTGCCATATATGCCCACATTGACCCCCCTGGCACCACCCCAATACGTAGGCATATAGCATACATGGAGTGTCTGGGACATACCTAGATCCTCCAACTGTGCCAAATTTCTGTTTCTTGGCTGGTGTTATAGATGGAAAGACATCAATTTGACACCGTTGGAAGATGCAGGTATACGAGCTAAGTGGGTGAAAAAGCATCGCCCAGCTAACTCTAACGACCCCTGGCCGATGGTCCCCAAAGACCACCCAGCAGAAGGGAAATGAGGATTAAAGAGAAACACTCACTGTGGAGAAGCGACTTGATGTCGTCCCCGACTTTCAAGTTATATAGAAAATGGCACGTCTGACCCCATCAAACCCCATCAAACCAAAAACTTTAATTCTTCAGCACCATCTTTATTGGCCTCGCTACTTGGCAGCGATGCCCTGTAGTGTTCAGTGTCGGTATTTCTCTCACAGGCCGACTCATGTTCCACTCCAGTCCACTCCAAAGTCGACATCAGCGACTCCCTGTCCAGAGCTGACAAGCTATGACGGAGGCCGGGCATGTCTACGGTATAGGACCTGTAGACGGTATAGAGTCCAAATCATCAAAATCATTCAACATCTTCCAACGATGCAACACATGTCCGTCTTTCTGAATGGCTATAGTTGGATAGTCGACGAAGTTCGGCAAACATTTTGCGTTGGAAGATCCAGGTATGGATCCAAATTGAAAGGCCAGTGGCGCGCTGCAAGTGGCGCTGGCCCGAATGTACAATTTTCATGACTCCATGACTCAACTAAGTTAAGAATATTTTAGATTGCCATGGCTACAAATAGAACTGGGTTACAATGCAAATATCTTCCCTTAAAACCACCGCCTGGATCCGGAAGTCTGATTCGCTGGCAGTGCCCAAGCAGGACGGGACAAGAGCGCAGTCGCAGTGCCCCTGCAAATAGCATATACCAGGCCCTGAACAGGGATCTATCCTCCTTGGATTTGCTGTCCAGGAACCTTGAACCTTAAGCAACACCAGGCCTGCATTACCCAACAAAACACCCCACGTCACGGTCGCAAGACGCTCACGGCCTTCAGATCCTCATCATTTCGTATACCCATACACTCTATATGCCTACATTGACCCCCCTGGCACCACCCCTGGCCCTGGCCTGATCGACATATATATTATATTCTAGTCCCATGGGTCGTGTCTAGGCTATAGAGTCCAACTTATTTGAGACATGATCAATTTTTCCTGGACCGGGGTGTCCAATAGACTACCCCGCGCTACTTCCAGGTCTCCTCCAGCGCACCCGGACAGGGAGTGCTAGTCTTGGTGGTGAAATCGTTGAGCTCAACTTCGGCGCGGTGTGCTGCGCTCGCCGAGCTCGCGCCCTTCTTTTTGCCGAAGGCACCACGGCGGATGATCCGGAGGTCTCCATTTGGAGGGTCCCGGTGAGGAATTAACTGAATCTGCTCATGGGGCATGATGTGTTGACTATGCACCTGCAGGCCTTTTTCTTTCAGACCATGGATGTGGTGTTGAACAAGCTTCCAGGACTGCACAACAAGCAGAAACGCAGTCACCTTCACTTGTTTTGACTGAATTCAGTTGTTAATTGGAGACTCATTTGGCCATGCAGTGCAAACACCAGGGTCGTTCACCCCTGTCGTTCTCGCTCGTGGCGCGGTGCGTGTTGTTCACTGCCCCAAAGAAGCAAACAAAGTTTGAAACATGCAACATGACATGCAATCAGATTCATCCACAAAAATAAAACAATGAACATGACTTTCTGGCAAACCTCTTAAGGAAAGCAAAAAACTGTTGCCCCCCTTTGGTTTCCCTTATAAAGCGCCGGCAGGCAGCGGTTTTCGGCCGCCACCCCGCCACCCCGCTCGACATTCTCGCTGCAGGGGTGGCTTCTTCGGCTCGCTCTGATCCGCTCAGCTTCTTCGGCCTTCAGGTTTCAAGACCAATCGCGGCCAAGTCCACCGTGTCTTGCTGCACGGTGCGCCTCGCATCTCCGGCATCCGCGGTCGACGCCGGGACCCCACCGGTGAAAGCTCCGAGTCAACGGGCGAGTTGACGCTTTCAGATCGTCATGTTCTGGGTAAATCAACAGGTGTTGCGAAGAAAGCGGAAAGTGGTCCGGATCCGATGTTGAGCCAGCAACATGGGCCAGACTCTTGAGGGGCCAGCTGCAGCTGCTGAAAAATCGAACCAACAACTTTGGCAGTAAGACCTAAAGTACTACATAGATTGATCTTCATTGGCAAATGATTCCAGGAGTCAGCCAATGTCGGGCACACAGGCGGATGATGGCGGATGCCATTCTACAATGATTTCCAGGTGCCAGACCCATACCTGGATACCAGGACCCTCCGTTTTCGGGGTCTAGCTGTCTGGAAGCCCTGTCTGTGTGGGGTAGTCCAGCCAGGACACCTGCATCTCCCAGCTGCTTCAACACCCTACACCGCCGGGACTCCGTAGGGTCCTGGACCCGACGGAACATGCCACCCGAGCCGTCGTCCGAACCGACCCGGTTCGGTACGACTGGAGGCCTAAGGGACATTCTAACTACCCTCAAACCCCTAGGGTTTTGAGGGACCAAGAGCTGTGAACGGAGCATCTGGGCAACGAATTTCGGCTGTTCTTCTTCCGCCAGATTCCACCCAATCCGCCGGGTCCACACCACTTTCCTCCCGCCCGCGACGAGCCGTCGCCGCTCCCGCCCGCCACCACGCCGGCTACCTCGCCTGCTGCGCACGGTGACGCTGTCCATGTGCCCAAACTTCCCGAAGACCAGTCCGGCTTGGAGACCTCGGCGGGTGCTCCGCTCGGAGCGCGGGTTCGACGGCGCGGTTTCGCCGCAACGACGGTTTCGGTGCGTGAATGGTAGCGCCGCCTGTGTTGGGGTTCAAGAAGAGAAGCGATCATGGAAGTGTTCAGGTGTTTCTTCTTGTCTTGTTTAAGGTGGAAAGCATATTATAAGTTAAAATGAATTCAATGACGGGTGAGTCGACTATAGCGGAGAACATGTCACTTCAAGGCCGGTGAACTCAACGTTTGTGAGATTGAGATTGAGAGTGTGAGAAAACCAGCAAACCAGCCTGACCACGCGCTCTGTGGAGGGAAGAAGGGAACAACATGGGCAAGGACGTTTATGGGCGATGGTCAAAATGAGGGAAGTGGAAGGATCTACCTGGAGTCTGACCTGTTTGTACCTCGGAAAATGAGTACACTAATTGTACCTGTCATGTCCCATTTTCTAGAGGTACTTCGTCGTCAGTGGGGTCCAGGTATACCCAGACCATCCATGAACCTGGAAGAGTTGCCTACATTGGGGGCCATAAGTGGGGTGAAGGAATGTCATCTACACTCCCGAGTCAACTCACATAGACCCTGACAATCAATGGCCCCCTGGGTCCGAGTGTTTTCACCAACCAGTGGTGTACTCAGGGTCCATTTTAGTCTCGTCTTCCAGGGTGTATTCCTTAATGCAAGTCCCACCAGGATGGTCCGGGATGGCGGCCATGCCGTGGCTGCAAGCCATCCACGCTCTGCCCAGGTGCCCCCCTAACACATCCGACGAACACGGACGCCATCCTTACACGAGGAGTCATGCAGTCCGGATCCAGTCGTACCGAACCTGAGGTTCGGTACGACTGGACCCTCCAAACCTATAACAGTGTCGAACACATCACGGCACTTGGATCCCTATAGGGAGTGAGGGCCCTTCTTTGGGACGCATGCAACAGAACAACATGGGACGCATGTCATGTCCCAAAAGCAGGTCATGTTGCTCGGTCCTGCTGGGTCTACTGAGTCTCCTTCGACTTTTCAACTCGAGTCATCCAGCCATGTAGAAAAAAACATCCTGGACCCTCCAACAGGTGCTTCCTGGTGATAACAGGTGCCCAGAAACCACCTGAGCCAAACCAATCGGATGAAAAAAAAGCGCCCATCTTGGAGCATGTGCTGCGCATGAAATCCCTTGGCACGTGTTCTTTCAAGACATCGGATGAAACACTACCCACACCAGCGTTGCTGGTGATCATCTACCATGAAGAAGAATGGTGAAGAAAAGAATCTGCAGTACATGTACATGTTGATCTACACCAATCCACATTTACTCTTATCTATACCCACCTCGTGTGCATGCCTTATATAGTAGGAGAATGTGATACAATCATTGTATAGATCATCATGCATCCATCTATACCCTACAAGTCCAGTTTGACCCAGTAAAACCTTCTCTGTTACCTCCTTAAGTAATCTTAAGTATAGTTTTTGTTGTATGACCACGTCCAGTACACTGAGGTCTAATTGACCTCTTAGGGATACAATCATCTCATCTATCCATTCCAGCACCGCGGATTTCGGGTGTCGGTGTTCATGAACCACCCCGACTGAAGGGCCACTCTATATATGTGTTCTATACCAGCACCCTCCAACAGTTCTCCTCTGGTGGCTTTTGGAGACTTAAAAGTCGCAGGTGGTGACCTGTTAAGTCGGGTGCTGGTATGTGTCTATCTCCACCCGTGCACGCTCCGTGGTCTATTCGATATATGGGTCTCCCAACACTCCTCCGCCTTCCTCCCCTCTCCCCGTCTGGACCCGTTGCGACCGTCCGTCCGCCCCCGAAGAGCTGGGCGCGTCGTCGCCTCCGAGGCTCCGCACGACCGTTCTTGTCCATGAGCCCCTGGGACCTGGGGAACCCCAACGGGTGCGACCGGTGCGGTGCGCGTTCGGTGGAACACGGAAGTGAGTGAGGATACAAACAGGAACGACTTATAAGTAGAAGATGCTGGATCATGGACATGTGGAAGTGTGCACTTGGATGTGGGGGGGTGGAAAAAGGATTTAGTCACATTCTCGTCAGTAGCTTCAAAGACATACTTAAAGCTTCTTGTTACTAGTAGCTTCTCCCTGGTTTCGTCCAGTCGACTATAAAAAGAATGGTCTGGTCAGACTCTGACGAACGGGGACTCGGTCGTCCAGGAACTTCCTGAAACCTTCAGCCGGTCAAAAAATACCAGGACCGAAACCAAGTCCGGTGGTTTTTGGGCACCCCGAATCACCTCTAAGGGCTATCAATGTCGGTCCTGGTTGTCTTTGGACTTCTGGACCTCCCATGGCGCGACACGACACGGGATCCCATGGCGGCTTCAGCCGCCGCCGCTCGGCACCAGCGGTCCGGTGACCCAAATGGGGGGGGCACCGGGCACCGGGCACCGTCCACAGTTGCGGTTCAACACCGATGCATGTGAAGGAAGGGTTTAGGGTGGATTTGGTCTGTGATCTTAAGCTCTGAAAGGCCACGATCTTGGCTCCATGTTCAAGCGCCTCACCCAAACACGAACCTGTCTGGGACTGCCAGTCCGGACTGCCTTCAAAACTCACGGGTCTTTCTGGGTGGTGCGTGCCCGTCTGGGGTCAGACTCTGGGGCGGCAGAACGGACTGGCAGTCCCGTCAGACTTGGGTCGTGTCGTCGGGTGATGCGCTCGACACGTCGGGTGGTCTCGTTCGGTCTCATTCGGTCCGGCCGGTGAGTCCATCGGCTGAGCGGGCGGGTCTCGGGGTCTGGTTTGGATGGAATTTTCCCGGATGCCAATAAATACCCTTTGAGAAGGTGATTGGAGAAACTTGGGTGATGTTTGATGGCTTCGAGGGTTCCTAACATGTTCAAACACCTTTAATATGGAGCTCTACAATTGATACATTTAGGTGTTCTTTGCGGGTGGCTCTAAGAACCTGAGCTGGGTTCTACGTGGTTCTTATAGGGACCCTGGTTCCGCCCAGCCTTGCCATCACCCACGAGCGGACCCATGTGGCTCCCTTGGCCCCTCCCCGCCTGGCGTGCGGCGGCTCCCCCCTTTTGCCGCGTCAGACCAGTGCACCTGACTACGCAGTGGGTGGCTTCCTCGGTGACATAGTTGTGTCCCACTGCTCAGCGTGCAAGCGACCTCGACCTCGACCTCGACCTGGAATCCGCCATAGACTTGAAAGAACTGCAATTTGCAAATGCATCACGTCCAATCTCGGTCACTGAGTCTGGGATGGTCAAGTTCACTAAAGAGCCTAAAGAGCTGCAACCTTCAAAGGCACCATCCTCAATGTGGGTCACTGAGTGCGGGATGGTCAAGTTCGCCAAAGATCTGCAATTCTCAAAGGCACCTTTCCCAATGTGGGTCACAGAGTCTGGGATGGTCAAGTTCACTAAAGAGCTGCAACCACGAAAGGAAAAACGGCCAATGTGGGTCACAGAGTTTGGGATGGTCAAGTTCAGCAAAGAGCTGCATTTCCGAAACGCGTCATTTTCAATGTGGGTCACTGAGTTTGGGATGCTCAAATTTGCCAAAGAATTGCAATTACGAAAGGCCGCAATCCCAATGTGGGTCACTGAGTTTGGGATGGTCAAGTTCACTAAAGAGCTGCAATCTTGAAAGGCATAGTACCCAATGTAGGTCACAGAGTTTGGGATGGTCAACTCAACCAAAGAGCCACACCCCGAAAAGGCAGCGTGCCAAATGTGGGTCACAGAGTCTGAGATGGTCAACTCAACCAAAGAGCCACACCGCGCAAAGGCATCGTCCCCAATTTGGGTCACTGAGTTCGGGATGGACAATGTTACCAAAGACTTGCAGCCCCGAAAGGCACTAATGCCAATGTAGGTCACTGAGTTTGGAATCGTCAAGTTTGCCAAAGACTTGCAGCCCTGAAAGGCACCATTCCCAATGTGGATCACCGAGTCCGGGATGGTCAAGCTCACCAAAGAGCTGCAATCTTGAAAGGCATGGTACCCAATGTAGGTCACAGAGTTTGGGATGGTCAACTCAACCAAAGAGCCACACCCCGAAAAGGCAGTGTGCCCAATGTGGGTCACAGAGTCTGGGATGGTCACTTTTGCCAACGTCTGGCAATCTTCAAAAGCATTTTCACAAATCTGGGATTCATCATGCGGAATCTCGACCACAAGCAGCAGTTCGGAGTCAACGATGCCGCCAAGAGTGGCGATCGCATCTTTGTCGGAGCATATCACTTTGTTTGTTTTGAACACCACACTCACAACAGTATCTTCAGCAATTCCAGCGTCCAGTATCTTTGCATCATTGCCAAGCAATTGGTTGTCTCCGACAATGAGCTCGACACCTGTCGTGCTGCGAGTGAGCTCGTCCCACGGCTTTCTCTCCTTGATCTGCTGCGTGAGCTCCTTGCCTGTTGTCTCAGACGTGACTTCAAGAACCAGGATTTCACCACTCGGCTGCAGCACTGAAACTTCCGCTGCCATGGCTCCAAAAATATATGCGATTATATGCGGCTGATTGCGGATGTGGTTTTTGAGCTGATTGCTTGTTAGCTAGCGGCTTGAACATATGATGGTGGACACATGGACATGGCTTGTATACGGTGATGGCAACACCGAAGAAACCCTTAGAACAAACGTCGTCGACACCAGTCACTGATCGAGCATGTCGAGCTCACACTGGGAATCGTCCCAAACGCTCCATGGGACTGCCAGTCCCTTCTGCCCATTGACCCCCCCTGGCACCACCCCTGGCCGTTTTGAAGGCATATACCAGCACCCAAGACCCTGCCAGGTCTCCGAGTGTTGGCAGCTGAAATGGATACTTAAAAGTGGACCTGGTGGTGACCTGGCAGGTCTCGGGTGCTGGTCTATGACAGTCCCATGGATCGACTGGGCATGTGAGAAACATCCACACCGTCGGACGTCTCACAGCGTCGGACACCTGTGCGTCGGACGGCCACTCGTGGGTGGTCCGTGACACCGGTTCCTTGCGGTTTCTCCCTTGAAACGCACACCTGGTCGCCTGGTCACGGCATCTGGCGGTCCGGTTGTCCCAGGTTTGAGGCGATTGTACGTATACTCACACCATGTCCCGGGATCCAGTCGTACCGAACCTCAGGTACGGTGAGGACGGAGACACGGTGTGAGGTATAGGTGCCAAAACGTCGGGACGGGTCCGGTCGTTCCAAACCTGAGATTCGGTACGACTGGATCCGGTATGAAAACCAGCTATAGCTACACCTCCAGGAAAGTACCTCCTCCGGTTCGGTATGACTGGACATGGCTGGACCCTGGCACCCACCCCCAGTTCCACCGTACCGACCCGGTTTGGAACGACTGGAGGCCAAACGGGATAGTCTTACTAGAACAGGGGGCAAACTGCATCCAAGTGGACTTGATCTACACAGAAAATGATATAAACATAACCCTAGGCTTCCACCCACCATTAATTTAATAGGCTTTGCTGAATCAACTAAGGGTTTTACACTACAAAAACCAGGTGAACCATTGTTTTAATGGTCTTGGAAGTCTAGGGATAAAGAACATGGTGGTGAATCAGCAAGAAATTCTCCGCACTGACCAAGAACGAGGATGGTATGGGGTGAGTTTCTCATTTTTGCGGGAGTGCCGTGCTCCTGAACCTCAGGCACCACACACGCAGGAAAAAAAGGGCCGCCCGCTCCCTCCGTGCGGCGTTCGCTGGGTGCTCCGTGCTTCACGGTGCGCTCCGCTGCTCCGTTGATGTTCCCGAAGTTGCTGCCGACCATCCTGGGCCCACGCGGGCGGCGTGGTCGGTCCGTCCACGGTGGACCTCGCCTTTGCCCGGAGCCGAGTGTGGCGTCCGGCGCCGGAGGGCGTGCGAAGTCGGCCGGCCGGGCGGTCGGACGTCGTTTCGGAAACACATCGTGCCGGTTCCACCTAATTAGGATGGATTGAGGTTCTTGAAACATGAGACGTTGATCTCCAAGAAAACCTTCGACAACAGTCCCCCAACTTGCCAATGATGTAGCTGCGTAGCTTCTGACCCGGTGCAAAGCAACATCACCTGGATGTGGCCGGAATGTGTGATCAATCCTTTCAACACAGTGACGCGGTGTTGAAGACGCTGCGTTCTTGCAAGTCCAAGACGCTCTGCTTGAAGAATTGCTCGTCTTGGGCGACCCGGAACACTTCCTCTGTGGTGTTTACATATACCAGCACCTTCAAAGGGGTCTTCAATAGAGTCAATACATTGAGCACCCCTTTGAAGGTCCAGGTACAATCTAAAAACTTCTAGAGCTTTACTGCGCACCTATAGACCCTTCCCCTAGGGCTCAAAGTACCTCCTTAGAAGGTATATTTGGACCCTCTAAACCCACCCCAAACACCTTCTAAGGTCCTTGGAGCCCTAGGGTTCAGGTTCCTTGTCGCCACCGCTGCCAGGTTCCCAAAAGGCGGACGTGTCCCCACTCGGAAGCCGACCGCACAGCTCCGCTCCAACGGGTTCCAAGGCCAGCGTTCAAAAACGTCGACAAGACCATTCAAAAAGAACCGCGCCATGAAGGTCCGATTCTTATAGTGCTGCCCTAACAACGTATACCGAAGTCAAGTCGACCATCTTGAAAATGGTGGATTCTGGTTTTGTAGTGTAAAACCCTTAATGGTTGTTCGGTAAGGCTATTAAAACAATGGTGGTTCGACTTCTAGGGTATACATCAACTTGGTTCCCACTGCTTGCCGTATGATTCAAAAAGAACCGCCGCCATCTGCCCAAACACTACCCCAAAAATGCTCCAAAAGCGGTGCCAATGCCACCGCCGCTGTCGGTCGAATCGCGGTGGCCGAAAAACACCGGCGCGCGGCGGTTTCGCCGGGCGTTCGCTCGAAACCTCGCGGCCGCTGCGTGGGCATTCGAAAGCGGTGTTCAAGTTGTGTCCAAGGCGCCACTGCATGAGTTGCAGAAAGCCCGGGAAGTCCAAGCCTTCCTCCGGGCAGTCGGAGAACTCCGCCGTCCTGGCGAGGTGTCGCGGTGAGTCGGCGAGTTCGGGAACCGGTGAAGCAGGTGGAGTTCGGGGGGGTGGATTGGATTCACCCTGCTGGTGCAACAACATCCAACAACCGGTTTGCTTCGGGTCTAGCACTCCGGATCGAAGCAGTTTTTGTGAATGGATTTTAGAGAGCAAAACCAGGTCAACCACTATATATATATATATAGTTATGGTCTTTGAAGCTATAGGGTTCAGCCAAAACTGAGGTGCAGCGACATAGATTTAGATGTGAGGAGACCTGTTGGAGGTGCGTTGGTCTGTGATTTCCAGGACATATATCGTGTTGTTTGATGATGTAGAAAGGTTCGTGAATCCCCGACACTCCATGGGACATTTACCCCATGAACATGACCCATCCACGGAAGTCAGCAACTCTTGTGATGGATGCCCAGAGTGATTTCTCATCGGCAAGGGAGACACGCTCGGCTCGGAGGGTACATCCAACAACATCAGGATCTGTCCACGATCCTGAGAAAGGCTTACAGCAAAGATTGCTCAGAGAGAGGAAAAGTTCAAAGAATACTACCAGGACCCTCTAAGGGGTGTCCTGGCTGGACTACCCCACACTACCTATAGGCTTCCATTGGGCACCCCTTAGAGGGTCCTGGTATATCGAAATGTAATGTTCTCCTAAGAGGTGCATCAGCAATGAAAGGATTGAATGAGAAGAACAAGAGTTTACCACTAGTCAACAAACAAGGCAAGTGAAGCAATCGGAGACCGCCGAGGCTATGAGCTTCCAACCTCTGAACGCGGACACCTCTTGTCCAAAGCACGGTGGCTCCATGGCACGGTGGTGCCAAAACAGACGTAATTGGACCCTTCAAACGAGGCCGGCAGTGTCTGTAGCACCACTCATCTCAGACGCCTGTGGTTGTGCACTTGGAGGTGCTCACGTTGAGAGTGGTCAACGTTGAGCTTGGCGCCACCTCCACGATCTGCACACTTGGCTCATTCCCAGTCGCCGCTCTGCCGGGGACCCACTTCACATAGGACACCATGCCCATCCCGGATCCACATACCGAACCTGAGGTACGGTGAGGAAGGAGACTATTTGATGTAGGCGCCAGGAGGGTCCAAGCCTAACCTTCTGAGGTTCGGTATGTGGATCCGGCATGAGGTTCTCGGGAATGGCACCTGGTCTCCATGGTCTCCAATGGTCACCAGGGGTTCCGTACGAGCCCAATATACGAACTCCTCAGGCCTTCTTCAGCCCTCCGCACCCCGAAGCGGACGCGACCAGGTCCGTTTTTTCACCACTCGTCCAGCTCCAGGAGCGCCGGTCGTTAGTCGTCCGGGTGCCTTTGTTTCACCCGAGAACGGCTTTGTTTCACCCGGTCGGCACCAGGTCGGAACCAGGTTGGTTGAATGAGACCCCCCTTCCGAACTCGAGGCGTCGACATGCCCAGTTCGTCTTGTGTTCTTCGAGGTGATGACAGGGGTGTCCAACAACCGAACTTGGTTTCGGTCCTGGGTGTAAATTCAGCAAAACAAAGGGCTGTTCGGTAGAAACCAAGTAATCAATGAGCTGTTGGAAGCCTACAGGGTTATTGAGTGTTCATCGATCCAGGCACCACAAAGGCCATTTAAAAAAAAACCTAGTTGTTCATTTGAAAATAACACGGTTTTTGGATGGTTTTTTGCATGTTTTTGATGGTTTTGGTATCTGAAAAAAAACATTGAACACCTTAAGTTGTTCATGGGAAACCGGCCGTGCTGCTGGTTTTCAGCCTGGATCCCTTGAGACGGTCGATCCGAGTGGCCGCCAGGCCTGTCCATGAGCTCTTGCCGCAGCGTGGCAGACATCTGCGGCGAACAAAAGGACGGAACAGGACCCTCCTGTCGGGGTGCCCTGTCTGGAAGCCTAGGCCGGTAGTGTGGGGTAGTCCAGCCAGGACACCCCGACAGGAGGGTCCAGGCATGGACTTCCATGGTCTTTTTTGGGCGGCCAAAGTTGGAGGGTATAGGCTTAGGTGCTCCATTCATCTCACCTTAGTAACATATGAACAACGTTCTCACCATATTTATTGCAATATGGTGAGTGGAATGAACTGGTGACAACATAAAGGGGGTTTTATGGGTTGTGCCAATGAAATATTTGCCATGCATGTTGTTAAGACTCCGTCTGTATAAATTGATGGTCTCCACATATCTCCACATACACATTGACAGCATTTCAAGAAGGAACAAAAACACAAAGAATTAACAAATAGAAAAATAAACAACCACTATCAACCACTCACTTACCAGCACCACCCAGATCAAGTGGTTTTATAGACCCCCCAGGTCGATGTATGTTCTATCCAATTTTCGGGTCAGTTTTTGGTTTGGAATTAGATGGAAAGGCATGGCGAAGGAGATGGGTGGAAGCCTTATAGGATAACCACCCGAACTGGGTCGTGCTGGTGGGACTTCAATAAAACCACACCTTTAGAAGTCCTGCCTGTGACACTGTGACGACTCGTACCTCGATTGGAGAACGATCGACTATGAGCAACAGCTATAAAAAACAAGTCCTTATATGTCCTTATGGATGCTGGAATGTATTCCTGATAGTCAAGTCCTGGCTGCAGGAAGAGGATCAGTGTATAGGGTAATCGAAGCCAGGTCGTCCGGAACGGATGATTCAGGTAGTTCAAACGATGGACGCGAGACACTGCTAGTACATTCCGCATATACACCTCCAGGAGGTTATACCTCCTCAGGGTCGGTATGACTGGACCCGACGGAACGACTGGAGGCCTAGGGTTAATGCATGGGGGATCTGATTATAGTTTCAGCCATCTATGATCGACATGGGGGACCTGATTTTGGAACGAGTTACTTCACTCCGGATTTTGTAGTTTTGTGGAGCTGGAGGACTCAGTCGGATAGCATCTGTCCAACTCGGCTTGCGCCTAACTAGCCACGTTCGGCCGCAAAGTTGGCAGATCTTCTATAGGTATATGCGAAGTGGATTTAGTTATATTCACACCGCTTCGCAGTCGAAGCCGCCCGCGCAGATCGCAACCTGTGCTCTCTCTCGGAGCCGGGAAAGTGTTGTCTGGGGTAGTGGGCGCGAGTGTGAAGAAGCAGTCAGAAGGCACAGTCATTTGAGAGAGTTTATGTTTCAAGGCGTAAAGGTTAATTCATGCTCACATACTCCTGCCACCTCGGTGGCGCAAGTAGAATTGCCTAAGCAGAAATCGATTTCCTCATCGTTAAGCGAAGCTGCCATTGCTAAAACTGCATCCCGATCTAGAGGGGCCAAAAGTCCGCACCCTAACCGCCTACCGCTGACCAAATGGTCTCGCACAGAAGTTGCTTGTCAGACGCCGCAAGCATGGGCCCTTACTTCATCATCCTGCCCCCCCCGCATTAGGGAGGCTGACAATCGAGCAGCAGTGATAGCTACTAGAGGACGTGACTGCGCAGTGCCTTTGACGTCATGCACCACAACGAGTATGAGCTCATCCTATGGCGATCCTGTCGGTCCAAGAGGTTGGCTTCCCTCCTGCATGGTCCTGTGTTCGTCCCACCATCCCAAGTGGGAGCGCATCCCCAGAAGTGTCGCCAGCAATGAAATGCCAGTAAAATCGAACTTGAAATCTGTTTCGGACCGAGTCGATCGACTGTGCGATGTCCATAATGCAGTCTCCCCCGACCGGCATCACCGGCATCGCCAACGTCTGGTCCAATTTTGGTCGCTTTTCGAAAAACTTTAAAAAACACTGCATTTCTAGGATAAAAATGCCCCCCCCCCAAGCTAAAGCTTAGGATTGATCTAGCCGGATTCCTTGCGATTTACACGAGCCTACACAACGCCCTCGGCACCTCCGGTGCGGGCGGATTTTGGTTTTGGTGTTGTTGAGAAGGGCATAGGAGGTTCATAGCAACTCAAATCAAAGTGTTCAAAGTTCTCTACTAGATTAAGGGGGGGTTGGACTAAGGCCTATACCTAGATCCTCCAACTGTGCCAAATGTCTGTTTTGTGGCTGGCTTTATAGATGGAAAGGCATCAATTTGACACCGTTGGAAGATCCAGGTATAGGCCTATTATATGCTAAAGCACTCACCGGAGGACTGGCCGTGTTTGCTTCCGCCAGGCGCGAGTTCACCCGTGACCCGCCGCGACGTGAGTCCCTCCGCGGTCGACCTTGACACCCATCATGGCCATCATCTTCACGATTTCGCTCCCTGGCACCTCGAGGTGTCGAGTGTTCGAGCTGGGGGCTTTGGGCACTGAACATCCGACTCCTCAGCAGCTAGTTTGGAGCACTAGGGACCATCAGTCATTCAAGGTAAGGTGAGGTGAATAGTAGGGAGTCCTACTCCAAACACGACCAGTGGGACTGGCATATTCAGTCAGGGATCAATATATAGGCACATATCGTGGAGCCGTGTCTGGCAGTTTGGTCAATTCAATGTGTCATAAAACTTTTTTGTTTTGAGTTGTGTGTTTTTCACGCATCTGGTTACAAACACTGGTGCATCTTTGTAGCAGGTGCAAGGGCCACAGTCGCAACACCCACTCTCGCAGACCGTTGTGGCAGGAATCCCCCAAGGGCAAAGGTCTGCCGGCTCATGTTGGCCAAGCTCACCCAGTGCCATCGGAAAGTAGTCAATGAACCTGTTCCCACCGGTGGGGTCTCGTTGGTTGATACCCGTAGCAGCGGTCCAAAATGGTTGACCTAGAATGACCTAGACCACGGACCGACATGGTCAAGTAGGTC
Organism: Durusdinium trenchii; assembly: GCA_963970005.1. Lineage (NCBI taxonomy): Eukaryota > Dinophyceae > Suessiales > Symbiodiniaceae > Durusdinium > Durusdinium trenchii. Next base: position 14,554 of record CAXAMN010007213.1, read on the forward strand.
TGCTTTTCTCTGACAAACCCACAACACTCCCTGAAACCATGATGGAAGTGGAACAGTTCGGCCCCTGCAAGATCCTGTTTAACATCTTTTAACTATCGTTTCCTCTAGAAGTGGGGCTTGCTCAACCCAGGACCATCCCAGGATACCCAGACAGGACGGTCCAGGACTTAAGAATAGTTCTTTCAGTCCATGTCCAATCCATTAAGAATCAATGCCCTATCATCTTGGCCAGTCATAATAGTACATATATGACATATATGTCTCATTTTCAGCCCTGGCTCCGTCGGCTTCAGCAGGTCGTGTGCTTCCATCGCGTTCTTCGCTCAGTGCGGCGCTCGAGCCACATGTGTGAGCCGCCGGATCACACTGCCCAGGGTCAGCTCCCTGCGAATAGCGAGTGTCGTGCCGGAGTGGCGAGCCGTGTGTTCTTCCGTCCGAGTGAGGAAGTACCGGACCTGGAGGTCCTGATTCAGTCCCAATTTGCGAGGAAGAAATGGATCTTTATCCGTCTCAGCCATATCCTATATGTAAATAAAGGATCTCAAGCAAACCATTATAGTATTGGAATCAACATCTTTCTTTTCTGGTTCGTTTGGGGTTCCAGGTCATTACAAGGGGTCCACATTATGCCCTCCTTTGAAAGGTGGTATACGATGTTATGATTTGTCCAAACTGTGTGGTCACACTTAGGGGTTCTTACAGTATAGGCGTTACGGTTTTTGTTTGAATTGTTTTCAGTGGGTGTCCTGTCCGGATGTGCTTGCATCCTGATAGCGAGATTAGGTGTTTTGGAGTTGACATGGCCTTCAGTCGCCGATTTGCGGGTGTCATTCGGACTCAAAGGCTTACGGTCAAGAAGAATCCTAGCCCACCCTGGATTTCATAGCCGGGTCATTCCAAAGCCAAAGAGTTTGATCAATTTCCAATTAGTGAACACGGTCTTTAAGCGGCGAACGTGAAGCATGGTCCCGTTTGGCCTTCAGTCGTACCGAACCGGGTCGGTACGGTGGGACTGGGGTGGGTTTTTTGGAGGGTCCAGGAGCTACCGAACCTGAGGAGGTACTTTCCTGGAGCTGTATATACGGATATATACGGAATATACCAGGACCCTCCGTTTTCGGGATGCCCTGTCTGGAAGCCGAACGGCCGGATCCGTGTGGGGTAGTCCAGCCAGGGGGTGTTTCCTATTGCAAAAAAATACACCTGAAACGAGCTCTGTGGTCGAACGTTCCTGTGGAACCACTGGACCCTCCACCGGGTTACCTGGTGCGAGCGGTGGTGCACGGTCAACAGGACTTCAAAAGTCCTGCGTCCAATGGTCATTTAAAGAATCATCTCTTGACTACCCCCCTAGAAGTCCAAAGACTATATTTTGACTGGCTGAAGTAAAGGAAGTTCCCTTTCAGGTCCCCTAAAGACCATTCTTTTTACAGTCTTTGACTCCCAGGGTACCTGTAGTCTTGTAAGTTACCTTGGAAAATGGGTAGCCTTGCATGCCAGTTTTTTTGTTCAGGTCATGTCCCGTCAAAGGTGGGTCAGTCGGGTGCCAGGCGACCTGAATGTCAGGGGTGACGTCCTTTCCAGTGAAAAGAGATCGTCGAACTGGACATCCTAGGGCCCTCCGGCCCGACGAGAGCTGCTCCGCGGCGCGGGCCGCGCCTCTCTTTCTGAAGTCGCTGGGCCTCCTCCGCCTGCGGCCCAGAGCATCCCCCCAACTGGCGTGATTCGACCGGAAGGAGGGAATGAATCCAAGTCGGAGTCTCTTCCCACACCCCAGTGGACCCAGTCTTGAACGCCCCCTGTTTTGATAGCACGTTTGACCATTTTGGGGGGGTGGTTGGTGATCCAAAGATCACTCCCTGCGAGTCGTTGCACACCAGTCAGCAAAAAATCGACCTATGGCGACCTACCCTAGAAGTCGAACCACCATTTCGAGTCGAACCACCATTTAATATAGCCTTATTCCAGGACAAGCATTGGTTTTGCACCACAGAAACCACATCTAAACCAGGCTGGACTTGGTTCGACCAACTCCGGTGGGCTTCACCTGGGCACCCAGACGCAGGGAGTCCGTTCGTTCACCAACAGCCGAACGAACGGAGGGGTGGTCGAGTCGACCAGCGCGCCTCGGCCAAGACCTGTGCAGCCTGCACGGCCTGAGCGGAGGAAGGTGGTCATGGCAGTGGTCAATCAGACGTCGAACCGGGCACGGCGTTTCACAAGGGTTTGGGGCCCCTCAAAACCCTTGGTTTTTGAGGGTGCGGATCCTTAGGGTGAAAACAATGGAAAACACAAACGTTTAAAAGGCTTTCGCATACAACCACCATCGCATACAACATGATACGACCATGTTTTTTGGCCCTGGATTGGATTGGTTGTTAAGATCTTCAGCATCTGGATGGCCCTTCCACCACCACCTGTATCGGCCGCTCCAAGACGCAGAAAGCCGTCGGCCGATCTTGGGCTGTTCTCGGGCTCTCTTCGCTGCCGCCTGTGCCGATGCTGGGGAAAACGTCAAGCTGTGCCACCACATCGTCAGTGGTCGGGGTGGTGATACAGGTGGGGTTGGGGTGGGGTGGTTTGGTTTGGTTTGGGGTCTGTCCCGAAGCCTTCTGAGGTGGTTGGTGCTCAAAGTGTCTCTCATCCAACTCTCAAAACAAAGCGGGGTCACGGGGCTGTTGGCGACCCAGCCCGCTTGTGAATCTCCAGCCACACCTAGAAACACAGGTCCAGGTATCTTTGTTGAACTCTGTCAGAATGTTTTTGTTTTTTTCTCAAAGTTGGTTTGTTCCAGCACCCTCCAACAGGTCTCCTCTGGTGGCTTTTGGAGACTTAAAAGTCGCAGGTGGTGACCTGTTGGAGGGTCCTGGTTTATGTTTGTTTTGTTGTCAGTTTCTTGAACCTCTGCGAGGAACTTCTACTGTGAAAACTCCAAACCAAAATTTGAAGAATTCTGCATCTAATAGCACGGAATCTTAGGGGAAGGCCAAATTCTTGAAACAGCCTGGACCCTCCAAAGTACCTTAGAAAATAGGACATGACCCCATAAAAACAGGTACTTGTACCCATTTTCCGAGGTACTTTGAGACTCCAGGAAGACGTTAACATTTCAAACATCTCAACTCCATGTCATAGGATCTTTAGAAACTCCTGGGAATCTTCAGCAAATGTGATACGAACCCATTCAAGATCCTCAACAAGCAACACCCCTAATGTCCAGTCGATGTATCATCAATCAAACAGTGGAGAACCACTGACATATTGATCAACTCATGGTTTAACCATACAAACAAGTATCGTATCCAGGGACTCCGCCGCGTGGCTGCCCACCGGGCCAAGGCTGATGTCGTCCGTGTGCCACCCGGGTCGGTGGCCTCCAGCTCCTCATCTCTCTGCTGCACCAAGGTGTTGAAGAGCTCTCGGAATTGCCCCACCTGAGACGGACGGAGGCGGAGAGCAGTTTTCGGAGCGGATTGAATCGGCCGGATGCATCCTCAAGCCCTCTGGATTGAATGACCTCCCAATTCGAGAAGGAACAACAAAACACAAAACCAGGAAGTACATAAGGACTGAGGGGACCTTTGGAAAAGTCCTCATGCTTTGAAAAACCGGTATCGTCTTCCCCCACTGAGTCAAATCCAACGCACTCAACACCAGGACCCGACTGCCAGGTCACCACCAGGTCCACGAAAATGGAGACTTAACAGGGTTAAGTCTCCATTTCAGCTACCGAACATCGGAGACCTGGCAGGGAAGACCCGGCTGGCATGGAGTCGGTTCCGCCTCACCTGTCCGCTCTTGTCTGCCCCCCGCCTCCTCTGCGGAGAACTCCACCGCCTCGGGCTCCGCTCCGCTCGGTGGTGGCGACCGAGACCGGGGAGACGAGCGATCGTTCCTCCGACCGATTGTTCCTCCGAGCAGCCGATCGTTCCTCTCAACCGAACGTGAGGGGTGTTATGCTTTTTGGGGGGGAGGGGGGTGGGGGTGTTTGCTGTAATATCATGCATGGAAAGCAGAAAGCGCGTCGTTAGCAACCACAAGAGGAAAGAGGGGGGTGTTTTGGGGGGGCGTTTTTTTGGTCGGCAACCTCGGCAAATCCACAGTATCTCAATATCGATGGCCGCCACCCAGAGCTATATAGCTTATAAGGCTTAAGCCGTTTTTTGGGTGGACAGAACAAAATATAAGATAACCTAGATAATTATCCTGATCATCCTGTCTGGGTGTCCTGGCGTTCGACTACCCTACCCATCCCTACCCTATAGACTTACAGGTCTCCTACTCCTGGGCACCCGGACAGGAAGTGCTAGGTACTTAAATGTCTTCACAAAATTGACAGAACACAAATCCACTTCTACCAGCACCTTCCAAAAGGTCTCTCTCCTCTGGAGGCTTTTGGATACTTAAAAGTCGCAGGTGGTGACCTGTTAAGTCGGGTGCTGGTACTTGGATGTTGTCATGATCCGCACCCTTTTTCAGGATCATGTCGGCAAAGCACGTCGTCTTCTTCGACCCAAAAGTTCGTCTCGTCCGTTCATCTCGGTCATTCTCGGTCTGCGGCCAGGAGGGCCGCATCCTCTCGCTGAAAGACCTGACTGAACCGTCGCGGAGGCGTTCGGCGAGCGAGGCTCGGCAAGCTCGGAGTGGGTTCGGTGTGAACGGCATGGACGATCGAAAAAGAAAAAATGGTGGCAACCAGAAAGAAGTCTGGTTCCCAGTGCTTCCACTTCCGAACAGTTGGTAAAGGATCTCAAGCTGGCGCCATCTCAAAGGCATGCTATAAGACCCAGGGCATCCAGGCAAACCACTGTATCTGGTAACTGGTTCCAAAGACTAGAACCATATAGACCGAACAAAACCCTGGTTCCTTATGTTCAGCAGTATGCATGCATGGTAACTGGAATCCACTGGGAAAGGAGTCTCTGGGCTTAAAGGGACTGTTCTAAGAAGGCCGCTTCGGACGAAGAATGTGCTGGATAGTTCGTATAAACATGATTAATCAGGATCCTAACTTCCAATGGGTGCCCAATGGAGACCTATAAGTCTAGTAGGAGCTATAATAAGCAGGAGCTTGTTCTCAACCAAAGGTCACACTTCAAAATACAACCATGCAGCTATTTGTTCTCAGGGGTGTGCGTCTTCGTGAGCTGTTTCTGAGGATTACATGGGATACCGGTCCAAAACGGCCTCAACTTGCACACAGCATTGAGGCTGGTGGGAGTCAGCAACACCAGTAACTCCACCCTGAAGATGATTTAAAAAAAACACTGTCAGAACCACAAAGTGTTTAGGAATGACACCTGAAAACCACGACTTTACAAAACCAATCCCAGACACTCCATGTATGCCATACCTAGATCTTCAGTCCGGCACTTTTACAGGGTCCGGCGCCGGACTTCCAACTCCGGCGTTTTTCTGGATTTGGTCCGGCGGTTTTTCCAAGTCACTTGAAATGTGGATTCTCAAGGCTTTGCATTCTTTGTGGCTTGCATTTCTTTGAAGGTAATGATTTGCTTGCAAAGTGTGCTCATTTGCCTGTTCCGCTGTTTTCTCATTCCACCGGTTTCAGCATGGTTCACACTGGATCAATCAGATCCGTTTAGGTGATCTTCTAAGTGAAATCGGATGAAATTGGTACAGTGCGATGCACGTGTTGAAAGACCCAAGTGGGAGTACCTAAGCTGAAAGAACATAGGCAAAGATGTACTCCCATTGTTTCAGGATGTCGGGGCGCTGGGATATAATTAGTTCTAGTTGCGCAGGTTTGCAGAGCCTGCCGGACAAGTTTTGGGCTGTGGAACATGTGTTGTTCAGAATCTCAATGTTTTGCAGAGAGTTGCTAAGAAAAATTGCACGTCGTAACTCCGGCGTTTTTTCCCGTAACTCCGGCGTAATTTCCCGTAACTCCGGCGTAATTTCCCGTAACTCCGGCGTAATTTCCCGTAACTCCGGCGTATTTTGTTGGACTCAGTCTTTTTGAAAAGTTTTTCAACTAAGAGTTTCGACAGGAACCATGAGTGCTGCTACTTTATTGGCGGGGCCGTCCTGAGGCAAGCAATAAAAAACAATTTAAAACCATATAAGAATCATGGAGAGCCACTTTGTAAAAAACAATTAGAGACACGGGTGCAGAGAAATAGGGGTTCCTTGCCACATACTCCTTGGTTTCTTCTTGGAAGTCTTTGCTTGGGCACAAGTTTGCTTATATTTTGTGATGGTTCTGCTCTTAGGCCATTCGGAAGATGGGCGAGGGCAATGGGAACGGGAAGGCTCCAGTGCTGGGTTGTGGAATGAGTGTGTTCCAGAAAAAACTACTTGTGGCGCAAAGGCAGTTTGCTTGTGTATGATCCAGCCTTTTATCATCTCTGTTTTTCAGAATCTTGGATCCGGATGTTTTTTCAGGTCTCCGGCGTTTTTTTCGGAATCCGGCGGAAAAATTTGCCGGATTGAGGTCCGGCACTTTTTTCCGCCCAAAGGAGGATCCAGGTATATCTGAGTGAATTCAACTAATTTCATTAATTTCGTTCACCTCGTACCTCGTCTTAATTCAATGTTTTGAAATTATTCACCTCGCCTCGTTTAATTTGAATAATTTCAATCACCTCGTCTGCCTGCCTTCCTGCCTGCCTGCTTGCCTGGCTCCTGGCAGGCTGGCTGGGTGGGCTGTCTGTCTGTCTGTCTGTCTGTCTATCTGTCTTCTTGACCCCTGGCTGATCGGGGGTTGCTTGTGCTTGGCTGGCACCTGCACCGAGTGAGCGGGTGGGTGGCTCCAAAGCCTTTGAAAAAAGTGTTCTCTTGAGGGGGGCTGGTCTATGTTCAATTGAGCTGCTTGGCACCGTTTCCTGACCTACTTGGGCTGGCTAGGGCCCGAGACAACATCAACAAGGCCGCAAACCAATCCACAGTCGTGAAACCCTATTTCGCCGAAATAGGGTTGTTTCATGGGGCTTGCCTGTTTGAGCTGTTCAGCACAGTTTCCATACCTAGTGGGGCTGGCTAGGGCCCGAGACAACATCAACAAGGCTGGAAACCAATCCACAGTCGTGAAACCCTATTTCGCCGAAATAGGGTCGTTTCAGGGGGCTTGCCTTTTAGGGCTGCTCGGCTCAGGATCCTTACTTACTAGGCTTTGGTAGGCCGGGAAACCAGGCCAAAACGGTAGCGAGCCAATCAACCGTTGTGAAGCCCAATTTTTGCCCAAAAGGCTTTGTTTTAAAGCCTCTAATTAGTGACCCAATCTAATAAATCAACGCGCCAGCGGCGTAGTTGGATACACTCCGGGCTTCGAAGCGCAACGCTCGAGTTCGACCCCTGCCTCTGAAAGCTTTGGAAGCTTTTTCTCTTTTCCCACGAGTGCGTGTGCGCGCGCATGTGTGCGTTGTGCGCGGGTCGGGAGTGCTTAAGTGAGAAGAGCGTTTCCTTACCGACCGATCCATGATCATGACACTCCTTTTTCGCCAAAGTCGGAATTTTTCATGGCACTTTCCCATTTGAGCTGCTCAGCATGGTCTCCTGACCTAGCGGGGCTGGCTAGGGCCCGAGACAACATCAACAAGGGTGGAAACCAATCCACAGTCCTGAAACCCTATTTCGCCAAAATAGGGCTTTTTCATGGGGCTTGCCTACTTGAGCTGTTCAGCACAGTTTCCTGACCTAGTGGGGCTGGCTAGGGCCCAAAACAACATCAACAAGGCCGCAAACCAATCCACAGTCCTGAAGCCCTATTTCGCCGAAATAGGGTTGTTTCATGGGGCTTGCCTGTTTGAGCTGTTCAGCACAGTTTCCTGACCTAGTGGGGCTGGCCAGGGCTTAAGACAACATCAACAAGGCTGCAAACCAATCCCCAATCGTGAAATCCTATTTCGCCAAAATAGGGCTGTTTCTTGGGGCTTGACTATTTGAGCTGCTCAGCATACGTTCCTTACCCAGTAGGCCTGGCTAGGGCCTGAGACGTCAAGAAGGCTGCTTGGCTTGGTGGAGTCTGGAGTCCTGGTGCTGGACTTACCTCGCATAATTTCGTTTTGAAATTACTGTACCTCGTACCTCGCCAAGTGAGCTCGCAATAATTCGCTCAGGTACATTGACCCCCCTGGCACCACCCTAACTGATCGGCAGTCCTATGGCAGTCCCATGGGTGTCGTGTCTGGGAATGGTCACCAGCTCCACGTTCGACCACTCATGGACCCCAAAACCTCCAAGTACCAGACGCAAGCGAGCCTAATAACTCCCAAGCGCATGGTACCAGACCTCTAGCCGGTCTCCAGCACTTATGTCAACTGCCTGGAGTCTCAGTTTGTACCTCGCAAAATGGGTACAAGTACCTGTTTTTATGGGGTCATGTCCCATTTTCGGTACTTTGGAGGGTCCAGGTGCTTACGTCAACTGCCTACCCAGTCTGTTGGCGCCGACACCACGTCGGCGTCCCGGCCGAATCGTGATGGTTCTTCACCGTCTCGTAGACAAAGTGCACCTGAGGCACCCGCGCCCCGCCAGGCACCGAGGAAGAGAACACCCAGACCATCCATGGGACCGGCCGGATGGTTTCCAGTTCTGTTGGCCTTTTTCTAGACCAGCTTGTCGATGCAGGGCTACCCAATCACTCCGGAGCCAGTCTTTTTGGGATTGGAGCCGCCCAAACAGTGGCCCGCCACGACCCTCGTTCCAATGCGTCCACCGCAAGGCTCCGCTCACCCACACTCCAACCCGCTGCTCACTGGGCCACTCCCACCACAGGCATGAAGCGCACTCGAGGGCTACTCAGTCCTCCAACCTCAAAGCCGCTCGGTGAACTCTCCAGCGCTCGGTCAGCGATCCGAACGAAAAAGTCCCATCCCACCCGCTATACCCTAGGCTTCCAACAAACACCATTAATTTAATAGGTGTTACCCAATCAACTAAGGATTTTACACTACAAAAACCAAGTCAACCATTGTTTTACTGGTCTTGGAAGTCTAGGGTATAGATATGTCGCTGGCAGGATCAGCCGGAGATGTTTTTTGGGTTGAGGGTAGTATCTTTGGGCCGTCCTTCTTTTTCCGGCTTTCATCCCGTCCATCTGGATTCTTTTTTTGGGGGGGTGGGTCAGGTCGGACGCAACGGACCTCTTTCGGGCCGCCGGCTGCGGCTCATGAATTCGGGGTTCCCCCAAAGCTCCCGGCCGCAAGGGTTGACCCCCTGTTGGACATTTCCCATGACGCTCCGGCCGGTCTTTTGAGACTGGTGTTGCTCATCCAAGGCGCCCACTCATCGCACTTCTACAGGTGAAACTTAAGATATACCCAAACGCTCACGGACCCTCATATTTCCAGGGGTCTGGGTTTTTTCACCAATCCCTAGGTGTATCAAGGGAGCAGGAAAGGTCGTGAACGACGGAGCGTCGACTGGGTATTATAGATTAATCCAACTTCACCTCTTTCCACCCAGACGCTGCGTGAACGACGCCCTTTTGGTCCCTCAAAACCTATAGGGATTGGTGAGAAACCCCAGCCCCCTGACCCGAGGATTCGGGTCCGACCCCTCCATAGGTTCGGGCCCAGGGTCGCGTCTGGGCACATGCTCCTTTTCAGCGGAGTGTCGGATGAAACCGCCCGCCCGCCTCGGCTTTGGGCACACCAGCCTCCAGGGCAGCCTGCGGGACTCAGTCATCGGACGGGGTGTCTGGGGTCTCAACTCCGTTCTTGAACCCAACTGGTCTGATTTTGTGATCCGATGTCTGGAATTCCTGGAAAACTTTGGGTAATGCCAATATCCAAATACCTAGAGAGGTTGAAGAGCCCCATAGCTCATCCCATATGTACCACTACAGGGTCCTATAAGGTCTCTCGACCTCTCTTGGTATACTCTTGACTCGCGTTTTATAGTTCTAAATCGTCCGTTCTGGATGACCTGGCTGGACTACCCTACACTATACTGGTGGACCTGCAGCCAGGACACCTGACCTGAACAGGATGATCCTGGTATCAGGAATATGTCCAGCATCCATAATAATGAGGACTCACTGCTGGACTTGTTCAGGCACCCTCCAAGACCTCCAAAAAGATACCAGGCATTCTGCTACCAACCGAAGTCCGGCTGCCCCCCCGCTGGTATGGCCACGGCCACTTTGAAGCACACTGGTACCAGGATCATCCTGTCTGGGTGTCCAATAGACTACTCTAACCTATGTCTCCAGGCACCCAAACAGGAAGTGCTATAGGTATGAAGAAAAGATGTCCCCGCCTACCCCAGCTGGTCCAAGTCGCAGGTCAAGTCTCCCTGCGCCTCCCGTGCTCTTTCCAGCTGCTCATACCTCGGCGCGGTGCGGCACAGCGCCGTGGCGTTGGTGGAGCACGGAGCCGATACCTCGCGCCGAAGGGTTTCAAGACCGTGTCCAAAGTCAACCTCACAAGGACCAATGTCGAGCACAAAGCCAGTGGCCCAGCAGGACATGTTTTGGACCCAGCTCCTGGACCGGTTTGGTTCGGGACCAGGAAAGGGCGTCGTGAATTCGGAGCGTCTGGGGACAACAAAAATAAAGACGTCGAAACGCCTCAACCATCCTGCACCCGAAGTGATCGGTCCTTCAAGCTACCGAGGGCTGCAGTCACCAACACTGCGGTCGCGTCGCAGCGGTTCGGGCAGTTCCATCCGGGAAACCGGGAAGAAGATCGATCGATGGGTCAGAATTCGGTCCCACCAGACTTGACTCTCCAAACTGGCACGAAAAACCCGATCACAAGTAGGGTCGTGCAGCTCACTGACTTGGAGCATCACCAGTTCCAGATCGTGCCTGCATGATGGTTTTCGAAGACCCGCGCCTCCCACCCTCACGGACCACCTCACGTTCCTCCGCCAGCCCTGCGCCCAGTCGCGTGCGCGCGCGGCCGTTGACGGTGTTCACTTGGAGGTCGGTATCGCTCAGAAGCCATAGAAAGCTACCCATGGAGATGGCGCCCTTCCTGCCGAACTCACGTCCGTGCCGTGGCCCGCGGCGGCTTGTGGCTCGGTGGAGCTCGTGTCAAGGACATGAAAGGCAGTGGGAAAAGTGGACTTCCCAGACGCGACCCTGGGCCCGAACCTATGGAGGGGTCGGACCCGAATCCTCGGGTCAGGGGTCAGGGGTCGAACCAATACTTAGGTTTTGAGAGACCAGTCGGGCTGTTTGGAGCGTCTGGGTTGGTGATCAAAACATCGAAAACACCAAGTGGATTTCTACGACTTCAACAGGTGATAACGCTTTCCAACTGAGTACGAAGCAGGGTTCGGGTGGCCGGGTGGCAGTTCGGGAGCGCACTCGGGAGTGTATCGGTGAAGAAGGTCGATGTCGGTGGTCTGTGATGGAATGCTTACAATGCACCCCTTTGTGACTTCATGACAAAGTACAAATTCGATTATTCCCAGACGCGACCCTGGGCCCGAAAGATGGAGGGGTCGGACCCTCATACCTGGATCTTCCAACGGTGTCAAATTGATGCTTTTCCATCTATAAAACCAGCCAAAAAACAGAAATTTGAGTTGGAGGATCTAGGTATGGAGGGGTCTGGGGTCTCAAGTCCCTAGGTTTTGAGGGACCAAGGGCTGTTTGGAGCGTCTGGGTTGATAAATATTGTTTTATTGGTCTTCCTGTGTTTAAAAGCCCATTAATATTGTAAAGGACTCTCTTTTGAGGAGGTCTGGATGTCCTTCTCCAACAAACGTCCCTGATGCAACTGAACTTCCTGCGTGCGTGTGCTACCTTTGACACAGTCATCAAAGGCACATCAATCGCATCGTCAGCGTCGGCGGCCTTGAACATACTGCCGGTTAAACAAAAACACGGCGGGCCGCGTTTAGTTGTCTTCCTCAGTCCCGACCGCCACCAGACCCCCGGAGCCTTTCGGCATCATGCGATTCAAAGGACCGTCGCAGATCCTCGATCTCCTGAGCCGGATTCGACGAAAACGCTTCGACCGGGCGGAGCCCATGGACCCGGATCGGTCGGAACCGGTGTGTACAGGAAAAAGCACCTGTGGTTGGGTACCCCCCAAAAACAGCCTCTGGATGCCTGGCTAAACGTATTGCCTGTTGACCACCGAATCGGTGTTAGGGTCCCAAACCAGCCCCTTGGAAGGCCCTGTGTGACGGTTTACGGTGTTTGTATGTGTTTGTTGAATTTTGAAGCACCAAAAAGGGTCCCTCACCTCTGACGGACAGCGAAGGTCGGCGTCTGAGACGTGAGAAGACCGAGTGCCACGACAGACACCTTGGACAGGTTCCCGCCCTTACCCAAACACTCCATGGGACTGCCATACTAGGACTGCCGAGTTTCAAGGCCAGGGGTGGTGGTGCCTATCGGGGCCTTTCTGGGGCGGTCCTATGGCAGAAAGCCCATGACAGCACTACTTCACCCGACTCACTACTTCACCCGGCCGCCCTTTCGCACCACACACCGCAGCGTTTCGCACCACAAAAAACGCCATGCGGTACCGGCACCGTGCGGTTGGCGAGCGAGCGTGGGACATCTGACCCTTGCTTTTCACGGAGGGTCCAGATCTGTGCGATCTGGGCCACATCGTTCAGACATCCAACAGAGGTGGGGAGCGAACCCGAACGTTCGACTATCCCAGGAACCGGTACCCCAGGTGTTCCTCGATCCGTGACCTGGTCACTGGCTACCTCTCTTGGTTGAGCGGAGTCCACCGAACCTTCGCCATGAGGTTGGGGGTCCTCCACCGCCGCGTCCTTTCACCCGAGCGAGAAAGACACCGGTGTCACCAAACGCGTGGAGCGGCGAGCGCGATCTAACGCGCGATCACGCGATCTAACGCCGGTTTCTCCCCCGATCACGTTCCCACGCTGCCTGCAGGGTGAAGTGCGCGAATTTCCGGTTCTCCTGCGGGATGGTCTTCCGGCAGAAATCCGCCACCTGGCCCGAGTGGACGCGCATCGACACCAGAGTCAAACACGACTCATGGGACTGCTGACAGGGTCCTGGTAGACCAAAAAGCTGTACCTTACCCAGGACTTCCAATGACTCATTTTACTCCACCCAGTAGTCATAATCCACCACTACCATAGGGGTAAAATGAGTCATTTGGACTGTTAGGGTTAATTATACATCAGCACCTTCCTGGCCAGGTTCTTTGGAGACCCTATAACAGGTGGTGAACCTGGGCACCGGACTTGGAAACACAGGAAGCACCTGTAGAGTCGGGTGCTGGCATGGGTACCAATATGTAAACGCTCGGTCCCGGTGGCACAACTTGTGGCCTACATGACTGGTGAATGACTGGGGTGATGGGCGCAACTGGATGGCCAGGCTGGTGCGCTCACCGGAGCGAGCGTATATGCAGCTCAAGACATGGGAGACCGACCCCCAACAACGAACCCCCTCGGGTTCGGTTCGGAACCTGCCACGGACCGAGGCCGGTGACACCTCCGCAGTTTCCGGGAATCCAGAGGTGGGTCAGAACCCTATACCAGCACCAACCCAGTGCGGGTGGCTATTGGATGACAAATACATCTTCGGAAAATTCTATAAACCATCCGACCTGGGTGGTGCTGGTAGACTATATAGGTACCCCAGGTGACAGGTCCGACTCGTGACCTGGTATGACCTGGTCTCTGGGCACCTCTCTTGGATCCCATGCACCTCGGCTCTGCTCTGCTCGGCTCGTGCCTTCAGAAATCCCTCGAAGGAGAGCGACGGCTGCTCCTGGCGTCCGTCCACCTTCAGATCCGACCGGTCTGAAGAGAAGCTTTAGGACCAGTGGGGCTGTGGTGAAACACGGAGCGGACCTGAAGATGATGAGTGAAACAAACACCACTTGTTCTTGCTCCAAGCAGAGTGAATTCAAGTTTTGGTGATCCAGAGATTCAGCAGGACCAGCCCTCCTTTCTGATAGACTCACTTAGACTCACTAATTAGTCTTTGACTGGCATTTGCACATGAAGTTGATGCACATGAATGGTCACCTCCATGGCGCGTCTGCGGTGGGCATTGCACGGGCATCCGAGAAAACGAAGAAGCCAGCGAGATCGTCCGGCCGATCAGGCGGCCGAAGAGACACTGACCAGGACCCTCTAAGCTGCCAGGTCACCACCTACGACGTTCAAGTCTCCATGGTTCAGCCTCCATAAAGAAAAAACGCCTGCCAGGGAGGGAGGGTCCTGGTAGATGTTGTAGGTGCGACAGCAGATCCGGACGGAGATTCTGGATCTCACCCTGGCGTGTTTCTCCTGAATCTCTCATGCAAGTCAAGACTCAGTTTGGAAGGAAAGGATTCTTGATAATTCTTCCCAATTGGAGGTCGGTTTTTCATCAAGTCAAGCAGAACCCAGAGCAGAGTTTGAAGAGATGCCTCAGGCACGATGCCTCTTTCGCATCTTTCAGGGGAAGTCAGGCGGCTGCTTGAGCATTGAGCATGCGATTTTGGACTATCTTGGGCTATACCAGCACCTCACTGCCAGGTCACCAATTGAAACCTGTTAGGGCCTATAGCAACCCTCCATTTCGGACTCCTGGCAGGGAAGGTGCTGGTAGAGGATTCCACTTTCAGCTGATCACCTTCCAGACATATATGATCCAATCAGCTGACCATGGCGGCTGACGCGGACGGCTACGTGTTCATCCACTTCCAACTTCCCACCTCTCCATGCAAATGACGTCCGAAGTCTTCCGAATGCTGTGCAGCTCCGAAACTTGGCCTATGTCCATTCGGACGAGGACGACATCCGGTACATGGCTTCTCAATCAGCAGTTTCTGGACCAAGATCCATATAGCACCTCCTGCAGAAATAGGGGTCAACTTCTTCCATGTGGTGACCAAACCGCTCCAAACCGCCACTGAGCAAAGCCTCTGCTCATGTCCGGACTGGACCAGTCCACGCTCACAGGTCCCTTCCGGAGGCTGGAGACGTCGAACGTGGCAGACTTCTGTGGCATCCTTGACCTGTTGAACGTTGAGTGCTGGAAGATGGGTCTGCAATCGAATCAACATTGAGAGACCTATGGTGACCTATATGACTACCAGGGGCCCCAAATGGCCCATCAAAAACCCAGGTGTTCCGCAAACAAACATGGTTTTCACACGTCCAAAGTCATATGTCCTTTTTCGGCCTATATACCAGGACCCTCCGAGGTTCGGCTGCTTTGGGATGGTGAACCTGGGCACCGGACGAACGCCAGGAAACACCTGTGACCTACGGTAGTTTTCGTGACCAGGTCACGAGTCGGACCCGGAACTACCAGGGGTACCGAGTTTGTTCGGAGAGTCGAGTTCGTTCGGGTTCTGACCCACCTCATGCTGGGAAGTCAGGATCCATGGGTCATCTTCCAACAGAGGTTGAATGACCCTATAGACTATCCCAGTTCGGTACCCCAGGTGACGGGTCCTAGTTCAAGTCACTTAACCTCTCATGGTTGGTGGGGTTTCTGCTCTCCTGGAACTTCGGGCGGGCGCAGCGTCCCGACCGCCGGGGATCTCCTGGTCGTAATCACCGGAGTCCTGGACGAGCGGGATGTGTTCGGTTGATCTCATCATGTACAAGTCCAGTTTGACCCGGTAAAACTGGGGTCTTTGACCTCCTTGAGTATGGTGTTGTATGACTAGCTCCAGCCATTCATTTTGGTCATTGACCTTGGACTGGCGTGGTGATATTGATGGGAAGGACCAGAACACGACCTGGGACTGGCAGCAAAAAGCGATCGGTCAGGGAGTTGGTTGTGCATCAGGGGGGTGTTGTCTTTCGTCTTGTTGCTTCCAGAGACCAAGAGAGGTAGCCAGTGACCAGGTCACTAGGACCCGTCACCTGGGGTACCCGTTCCTGGGATAGTCGAACGTTCGGGTTCGCTCCCCACCTCATGTTGGGAGGTCATGTGGATCTGCGGCATACTACTCGGTATAACTACCTCAAGACCTGGGCGAGCAACCCTCCCCCGTCGTCTCTGACCCGATTGGGTTTGGAAGAAAGAGACGCAGGTCGACCCAGCGACCGGGGCGAGAGGACTCGGGTGCCGACCTGCAAAATCGACACCCTCTTCATGTTCAATAAGAAGAGCACACACAGCAAGCACAGCAAGCAACCCTCTGTTTTCGGAACATGCAAGCACAGCAAGCTGCTGCTCTCAGCAAGCTGCTGCTCTCAGCTGCTGTCCTCCACCAGCTGCAGCGCTTGGTTTAGGATCAACACATTCGGCCGGTGCCCCGCCACCTGCACGTGAACACGTCGGTTCGGTGTGGGGCCGTGAGGATCGGACATTGGCCTGAAATGGCTATCAAATAGAGAGTGGCTATCTATCCAAGACCATTTCTAGGTAGGGATCTATATACTGTTCTTATATCATCTTATATCTATTTGGGGGTCTACGGACATGGGCCTTTCTGAGTCTTTGGGCAAGAAGAGTGGATTTTCTCCCCAGTGATACACGCTGACAAGAAAGCGGCTGGATTTGTTCTTGCAAACGATGTACCCCACGAAAATGACCCTATTGTGAGTAAGTGTTCCACACATGGAGTGTTTGGGCATGTCTGGGCTTTGGATAAAACACAACCGATGTTCACTCCATTGTTCAAACAAAACTGGTCTGCTCGATCAGTGGCCTATGACTCTGCCTGCCCAGCAGCTGGAGGTGCTGAATGGCAAAAAATGACATTTGTATGCCTGATATTAACGCACGTTTTAAGAGAAAGCACCAAGTATCCTCATCACGAAACTGCAAAATAGAAAAATAACTGCCCGACAAGTTTTGCGAAACTCTCATTTGCAGACCTGCAAATTTGCAGGGTCGGTCCTGTGACGTCCACAAATTCGCAGGACCAAACCTGCCATCCTTCATGCCTGCTTTCAACCCCCTGACACGACCTGTCCGGACGCTGTTCTTCCTGGTTTCTGCCAGGCTGGCATGTCGTTGGAAGATCCAGGTATATGACAGTCCCATGCGAGTGTCTGGACAAAGACCATTCATTCAAGGACTTCGGTCATCTTTGGTCAATACTTATTACAATGTCTTAATCAAATTATAATCCAGGACATTAAAAGTGGCCTCTTTGGAGTGTCTAAGTGACCTTTTACGTGCTTAACTGACCTCATCCTGGGATATCAAATTAGGTCACTTTGAAGGTCCTGGATAGCTTAGTTTTATCCTATAGTTTTACTACCTAGCACTTCCAAGAGGTGCCCAATGGAGACCTATAAGTAGTCTGAAAATGTCCATTGGTAACCCCTTGGAAGCAGGTATATATTGCTACCAAGACCCCCTGTGCCAGGGGTGGTGAATGGATACCCCTTTCATCACTCACCTCTTTCAGGAGCTCGGACACCCCCCACACCCCTTTTCTACCCTTCAATCCCTTCAATCCAGGGAGACACTTCGACCGACCGTGTCCGGCGCTGCGCCGGTGCGAAAGGCGCCTCCAAGACGCGTTGGATCTCTGCGGGGGGCGCCGCGTTGCGGGCGTAGAGGCGGTTCTTGGTGTAGGCCGCGGTGTAGGAGCCCAGCGTGGTTTCACGTTGCAAGCGCCTGTGGGCTGATAGGCGGCTGGGCTGGGGGATGCTGAGCGTTTGTTGCTTTTTCTTTCGGTGGTGGGATGAGAGGGAGAGATAGCTGGAGAAGGAGTGGGAGGAGAATTCATGACCCAGACGCTCCATGGGACTGCCATATATGCCTACATTGGGGTGGTGCCAGGGGGGGTCAGACGAGCGAGGAGAGAAGGAGGCCGACTTCGGTGCTTGGAGTGAGCGATAAGTAAGGAACTCTGCACGGTACCTTTCCGATTAAGATCACGATCGAGTCACAGTGGGTGGAGTGGTTCAAGTCAACCGAAAGAACTTCTCTGAATGGAAGGAGAAGTTCGGCAGACATGTTGCATATATACCAGGACCTTCCAATCGAGGTGTCTATACAAGGCCTCTTAGAGGTGATTCGAGGTGTCCAAAAAACCACCTGTTGGAAGGTCCTGGTAGTTGAAAAATCTACAGGTTCTACTCCATGCAGACCAACAAGCTCCTATACCCATCAAAGGTCACACCAACCACGGTGAAGTCAAAATGTCCAACAGATTCAAAGCCTCCAATCTATATCTGCTGCCCCAAGCAGCCCACCTAGACACCACCACGCGGTTTTCTCCGCTCCGAACACTCCACTCCAAGTCCTCAGGTTTCTTAGACACCAGCATGGGGCCATCCACCCACCCACATAGGGCGGACTACTCAGAAGCCCGAGTCGCATGAGCCGCAGGAACTCGTCCTTGTCCATGGTCTTGTTGGAGTTGAAATCCACCCGCCTGACTCGGCTGAGCAGGTCGAAGGTCTACAGCTGCTATAGTACTATAGCACTACTATTGCCTACTAACACAATATCTAACAATTGTAAATATTTACCTGACCCTTAAAACATCTCAAAACCAGGCCAAATATTCCTCTCATGGATATATTATGATTCTGTTGTGCTAGACTTGCTACTGCTCAGGGCATATTTTTGCTCAGGTTCGAACCACCAAAATGCTCTGCGGCAGGCGGATCTCGCCTCACCATGGACTGCACATCTTCCACGCTGGTTTGGAAGCCTCGGGTCCATCCCACCCAGCGCGAAACGCCTTCCACTCCTTCCGCGACCCGCCCGCGACACCGTACGCGACACGTACGCGACACCCGCGGAAAGAAGCTGCGAGGAAAAAGGCACAGAAAACATGGTGTGGACTGTTCAGGAGACCCGAACTCCTTCGACCACCCTCATCCGGGTCATGTCTGGGTGTCGCCTTCGACCGAAGGAACCCCTTACGGTCTCCGGTCTCCTACGGTCTCCAGGACGTTCCACGAAGTGACTCCGAACCGCACCGCGGTTTGACCACCACAGGCTGCGCGCCCATAGGCGCGAAACCCGCACCAGGCCGGGACCGCCACGTGGCGGCATCTTCGTTCCACCGCTCGGCTCGGTTCGGTTCTCCGGTCGCTTCGGTGCTCGGTTCGCGCGTCTGCTTCGCTGTGGTCGTCCGAGGGGCCGATGTAGGTCAAGAGATCCTGGACCTTCAAGTTCTGCAGTTCTCCTTCCGGAAGAGGCGGACCGCAACTGGGGGCTTCTGAGGAATTTAGTGTTCGGTGCGTCGTGTGCAACTGGGTTTCTGGAGGTCTGGCGACCAGCGTGGTTCTCATCATTTTGACCCGTGTTTTGGGACGACCAGGCCCGATGAACCGCTCGTGGAGCTCGTCCAATCCAAAGGACTCGAAGGCAATCCCGTCTGCGGTCAAACTCAACCAGGCATGAACCCTACACCTCCAGTCGTACCTCCTCAGTATGTGGACCCTGCAAACCCACCCCAAACACCTTCTCAGGCATGAATTCATGTAACCCTTCCGAACTGGAGGGTTTTGACCCTGCAGAACGCAGGGGCTTGGATTCTCAAAACCTTCAACTTTGAGGGTCCTTGATTCTTAGGGAATAGTATAAATTTCATGACTGCCAAGCTGTAAAGACCTGTATATGATGTTCGAAACACCTTCCTGGTTCTATAGGTTTGGATGATTTGGTGGTCCCGAAGTGGGAGGGACGCTGCAAACCTGGTCTATAGCCTATATAGTGCATTCGTGGGCCTAGTTGGTGTGTCTTTCATGCCTGGCTCCAGGTTGTTTAGGATGGCCTCACTTTTTCACTCGGCACGCGTGATCAAACGACGCGGCTTCATCCCAGAAGCGCAACTTCCAGGAGGGCGACCGGCAGTCGCCTAGCCCGAACGGCGGGGACCTCCGGAACCTGCAGATGCAAAGGTCGCGGCAAAGGCCGTGGTAAAGGCAGCCCGAGGTTCAACCAGTCCGCTCTTCTGCCATCGATAGATTTGCAACTGTCAAAGGCAGCAGGGTCGATGCGGGTCACAGAGTCCGGGATGGTCACATTTGCCAAGGAGCTGCAATTCTTGAAGGCACCAACCTCGATGTGGGTCACTGAGTCTGGGATGGTCACATTCACCAAAGAGCTGCAAGACAAAAATGTACAACGCCCGATACGGGTCACAGAGTTTTCGATGGTCAAGTTCGCCAAGCAGCTGCAGCACTGGAACGCACAATCTTCAATGTAGGTGACAGAATTTGGGATGGTCAAGTTCACCAAGGAGCGGCAACCCTGAAATGCACCATGCACCATGGTCAACCTGTGGCAATCTTTGAAAGCATTTGCAAGAATTTGTGTGCATGTGCTTGGAATTTCGACCTCAAGCAAAAGTTTCGAGTCAAGGTGGCCACCAAGACGTGTGATCGCATCTATGTTGCAGCAAATCACTTTGTTAGGCTTGAAGACCACACTCACAACAGCATCTTTAGCAATTCCAGCATCCAATACAATTTGCATTGGCCAGCAATTGATGGTCTCCGATAATGACTTCCACACTTGTAGTGCTGCGAGCAAACCGGTCCCAAAGCTTTCCCTCCTTGATCTGCTGCTTGAGCGCCCAGCCTGTCATCTCTGGTGTGACTTCAAGAACTATGACTTCAACCACTCGGTTGCAGCGCTGATATTCTCTTTGCCATGGCTCAAAAACTACAGATTTGGATTTGAGCTTATTCTCATGAAGACAATTCTGTCTGGTTGCTCACTGGCACCATGTGGCACGAACCCGAAAATCATTGGCTTCGCAATTGGAAAGGCCACGTGATATGGAGTGATTTCCAATTCCTGTCACACACGTGACGACGATCGCAAAAACTGACGAACTAGTGACGACGACGAACTCATTCATCGCCAAGTTATGGACGGTTCTCCGATCAGAAACGGTCGCCATGGCCAACATCCTCTGGAGTGTTGTCAGTTGTCATCGGAATCTCAGCAGAATTCTTTACAGCCATTTTTTGCGGTGCAAAAGGTTATAAACTAGGGACTCCAAACAGGTCGCGAATTGGATGTATCGCTCGAAGCTGGGGGAGAATTGGGGTCGGGATGTCTCCATTTTTGGGTGGGATTGTATCAGTGTGTATATACCCTATAGGGCTCCAACTACCTCCTGAGAAGGTGGTTAGGGTGGATTTTGGGGTCTAACCACCTGAAGAGATGGTTGGAGCCCTAGAGATATAGTTCTTGTTGTGATCTCCAAGCTTTGGGCCAGGTGTGGCCGCTCTCGCGACAAGTGGTCGAATTGAACGTCACGTCCAAAGAAACCGAAGCGATGCGGCGACGTCACGTTCGGCGACATCGATGAAAGCAGGGCGCGAGTTGACATGACACTGGAATATCGAAGCTCAAACTCCCAAAGGGTCCAGACGCTCCGTTCACAGCCCTGGGTCCCTCAAAACCATAGGGTTTTGAGGGTCTGGACCCCCTCCATATGAGGGTCCAGGAGCGTCTGGGTGGCGCAAAAAAAACATATGGCCGACATGACTGGAGGTTTTGGGTGGTGAGTTTGGTGGTCATATTTGGCAACGCAAAGGAGTTGATGATCATCGACTTTGAGTTGTT
Source organism: Durusdinium trenchii (assembly GCA_963970005.1). Classification (NCBI taxonomy): domain Eukaryota; class Dinophyceae; order Suessiales; family Symbiodiniaceae; genus Durusdinium; species Durusdinium trenchii. Next base: position 35,954 of record CAXAMN010007213.1, read on the forward strand.
TCTCAATGCCATGCAGCTGTTCCAGCTTTGGTCAGAAAAAATACGTTGAGAAACACTCAAACACCAATCCACCTCTAGGTAACAACTCAGAATATTCCAAAGTATATGGGATTCTTCGAAATTGGATGATGTCCTGCTCCTGGGGCCCAAGTTGGCGGGCACTGAATCAGCTTCCCTTCGACCGGACACCAAAAAGTACAAACAAACCAAAACCCCTGGGAGTCAAAGACTATAAAAAGAATGGTCTTTAGGGGACCTGAGTCCAAGAACTTCCTTTACTTCAGCCGGTCAAAATCTCGTCGGTTCCTGGACAAACATGGGAAAACCATATGGTTGAGTGTGTCTTCCATGCCAACGAGATCCCGTCTTTTTAAAGGATGGCGCCTGACGCCTTCACCTCGGTCTCACGACTCACCTTGGTGGATCTGTCGAGCGATCTGTCGAGGCGATGTGAGTGGAAACCGTGAGTTCCAGGTGCAGCCAGCCGGGACTGGAAACCAGCCCCAGACACTCCATGTATGCCATATATGCCGCCCCATTGACCCCCCAAACCACCCCAACTGATCGGTAAATATGCCAGTCCCATGGAGTCTCTGGGAGCTGGGACTTGGCATTCGACAGAAACCACTCTCAAGCTGCAACCCAGGCACCTGGCTCCCAAGTCACTCTTGGCTATGGCTCTTTGGCACCGCTTTCTTCAGCACCTCTCGATGGAGACGAAAACCACACCAAAGACGTGCAACCCTCAAAGGCACCGTGCCCAATGTGGGTCACGGAGTCCGGGATGGTCAAGTTCACCAAAGATCTGCAACTGTGAAAGGCACCATCTCCAATGTGGGTCACCGAGTCTGGGATCGTCAAGTTTGCCAAAGACTTGCAACCGTCAAAAGCATAGTTCCCAATGTGGGTCACTGAGTTCGAGATGATCAAATCTGTCAAGGATCTGCAACCTGCAAAGGCACAATCCGCAATGTGGGTCACTGAGTCCGGGATGGTCAAGCTCGCCAAAGAGCTGCAATGAGAAAAGGCATATTTCCCGATCTGGGTCACAGAGTTTGGGATGGTCAAGCTTGCCAAAGAGTTGCAATCTTGAAAGGCACTATTCCCAATGTGGGTCACAGAGTCCGGGATTGTCAAATTTGCCAAAGAATTGCAATTACGAAAGGCCGCAAACCCAATGTGGGTCACTGAGTCCGGGATGGTCAACTTGGCCAATGTGCGGCAACCGTCAAAAGCGAACGCACAAATCTGTGTTTCACTATCTGGTATTTCAACCACAAGAAGCAGTTTAAAGTCAACAATGCCGCCAAGCCTGGCGATCGCATCTTGGTTGGAGCATATCACTTTGTTTGGTTTGAAGACAACACTCACAACAGGATCTTCAGCAGTTCCAGCTTCCAATACCTTTGCATCATTGGCCAGCAATCGGTTGCCTCCCACGATAATCTCTACAACTGTAGTGCTGCGAGTGAGCTCGTCCCAAGGCTGTCCTCGCTTAATTTGTTGCTTGAGCTTGCGGCCTGTTGTCTCTGGCGTGACTTCAAGCGTGAGCATTTCACCACTCACCTCCAGCACTGAAATTGTCGTTGTCATGGCTCAAAAACTATATGCGGATGTGGTTTTGAGCTGATTGCTTGTTAGCTAGCAGCTTGATTCTTGGGGTGATTGCGACACCTATCATGATATTGAATAAAACATTTGAACAAGAACGTCGACACCAGTCACACCTGGTCCATGCATGTCCATGCATGTCCATCGGTGCTTGCGCTCTGTGGTCTCTGCTGTGACTTCGTTCGAACCATCACTTCACGACTAGACCCTTCGAACCGCCATGGACGACCTGGTTCCCAACGCCCGCAAAGCCGAGCTCCGGTGACGTTGGATGGCAAGGGCCGAGCTCCCATGTGGTGACGACCAAACCATCGACCAGTCGACCAGACCTGTTCGGGATCGGTTACATCGCCCCACCGCGACCCGCGAAGGGACTGCCGAGTGGAAACTGTGCCAGGGGGCGCAGGCAGGTCGTGTATGGGGTGCTTTGCCTGCGTTTTCCGACATCCCAGCACCTGAACTCGAGGTCACCAGTTCTTGGGAATCCATGGCGCCATGTCTTCATGCTACTGAAACCACCGACGTCGGCTTTCTCGTCCTCTTCAGTACAAGTCAGTTGGACCCTCATGAAATACTGGGAAGTACGTCATACAAAACCCATACGGAATACGAGGTTAAAGAGACCAGGTTTGACTGGCTCAAACTGGACTGGTAGGGAGTGTTTTTGTTTGTGCTTTTTTCCGATCAACACGGCCAATAAATCCCATCCATCCCAACCCCTGTGACAGGTTGGAAAACGCCCAAGGTTGATCCCGAGGTGGCAAATCGAGTATGTTCCGAAATCGCTTCGGGACAGGACACCGGAAATCGCCCGGTGGTGTTGGGACACCCCGAAGATATCACCGTCCAACAAACGAGGCTGTATTAGTAGACACGCTCAGAATCCGGGCTTGGAAGGTCTTGGTGTCATTTGATTTATTACCCTACTATCAGAATCCGGGCCAGTTCAGACCTTGATAGGAGGATCCAATCCTTGTAGCCCACTCCTGTGTCATCGCTGAAGCGATGAAAGGCTTCGTCCAACTCCTCCTGCTCCGTTTGAGTGAAGCCATTCTTCCTCTGCACACCTGGACTGACCGACCTCTCCGCACCGGTCTTTCCAACAAAATCACCTCCCTACCAGGACCCTCCTGTCGGGGTGCCCTGTCTGGAAGCCTAGGCCGGTAGTGTGGGGTAGTCCAGCCAGGACACCCCTTAGAGGGTCCTGGTATAGAAGAATACCCGGTGGATCCCAGTTAATATAAGGAACCAGGGATTCGTTCAGTCTATGGTGTTAGTCGAACTGGAACCACTGGTTACCAGCTATAGTGGTAACTGCATGGATCTCCTGGAATACCTTTCAGTGATGGGCTTCAAACCCTGAAGATGTCGAGGTCTCTTCTTTCGCACAGAGCAAGGGTTCGTACCGAGGGTCGCTGGAAACATCTGGCAGCACCTGAATCTTCAGGAACACCAGTATACCAGTACCCTGCAAGAAGTCTCCTCTGGAGGCTTTTTGGAGACTATCAAAGTGTTAGCTGGTGACCTGCTGGAAGATCTTAGGTCGTGTTCTATTCGGCGTTTCCACCAATAAATTCCCCATGGGCCCGGTGCGCGAAGCGAAGCTCCGTCTTCTATCCGTCCAACCGTTGAGCAATCCGCACAAGGATGAAAGCACTGGGCCTTTCAAAAAGTTCCAGGCTCCCTCGAAGTCGATGTCATCGTCTGGGGAGACCTCCTGCGCCGATGCCGTCCGTGCGCGCGCAGGCTCCGTGCGAGACCGGTTCCAGAATCATGCATGTGACGACCCTCAAACATGGTAGTGGTGCAAAACAATGCCTTCCACCCAGAGGCTCATGGACCTTCAAACTGCTACATGTTGGAGGTCCATTTCACCCTGGTTGTGAGGGTCAAAACCCTGAACACTGAGGGTCCTGCCACTGAGCCAAACTGGGCAGGTGGTAAAAGCATGTTCGTCCAAACAAAAAAAGGCGGAGCGAATCTTGGGAGCCTTTACCTCAGATGCCGAGTCGGTACGAGTTCATGGTATGTCCACCTGCGATCTTCCGACGCAAATGTTCTGTTCTGCTCCAACAAATCACCCTCCGACACGAGCTGCTCGACACCACCAGCACGGCGAGAGACAGCGACCGCCAGGAGAGACCCGGACCGAGAGCGACTGATAAGTCGCGGTGGACCTGCTCTTCAAGAAGCTCTTCCCATTCATCGTTGGAGAGCGTGAAGCCCAAGGGTTTGCCTGGTTGCTCCCGTCCGGTCCTCCCAGTGGATGGAAGAACGTCAGGTCCGGTCCCGGTGCAGTAGACTTGAGTGATTCATTTCTTCACCCAAACTCCAAACCCTGAAATGTCCTCCAAGTCTTTAACCAAATGCGACATGATCAAGGGTGCCCCTAACATGTCCAGAACATGTCCTTAAGCATTCCCTAGACTTCCGTTCGACCATTTAAAAAATGGTTGACCTGGTTTTTGTAGTGTAAAATCCTCAGTTGATTCAGCAAAGCCTATTAAATTAATGGTGGTTGGAAGCCTAAGGCATTGTTAACGCCCTGAGAATCCGGGTTTTGGTGCTTCAGCTCCGTTCGGAGCCCCGGAGGCCGACGGTGGACGGGTCGACCGACCCCTCTGGGTTCTCCCAAAGCATGATCCGAACTGAAAGGGTCGAAGTCAGGACATCCGATTTGGCTTTTGGATGCTTCAGATGCTAATGAACATCAGTGGAAAAAATGCTTTGATGTGTCGTGAATTCATGTGAATTCTTTATCTGAAACTGTCCCCATCATAAATGGCCGGTTGTTTCCAAGGTGACATGGGACTGGGGATATAGGTAGCTGTTGGTAGTCATGAGTGGTTCGCATGTCATGAGTGACGTGGTCGCGTCATTGCAGGTTCCACCAGGGTCCACGGCAGAATTCTCGAAGTTCTTCGCCCTCAATAATGCCATCCTCGCATGCGCCATGCTTATGAGACACACTCAGCTGCAATGAACAGCTACAGTAGGACATAGTAGGACTTGAGGCCTACAAACACGGCTTTGTTTGGATTATCGAGTGGATTATCGATTGGCCATGTTGGATGTGGACACTCGATACAACTGCGGTTGATCTGCTTCTGTTTTGCACGTCTAGCCTTCGATGTTGGCATCAGTTCCCTTTTTGCCCGTCGCTTCCGCTCTCAGTGGCAGCGAATTCGAGTGATCTCCTGGTGGTCCGGTTATGCGCCACGAGGACCACTGTGCAACGACACGGTGTGCAGTCCGGTCGGCGATCGCGAATGGCTGTGGCCCGGGGTGTCTGCTTGGAATTCCAGGTACCCTGAAAAATTAGACATCCAATTTATTGATGAGAGCCTGGTATTTTTCTGTAAAACCAGGTCAACTCGTCATGGTCTTGGACGCAAAGGGCTACAACTTCCAGGTGGACCCCGCGGGCTACACCTCTCAGTGACGTGCCCTGGCACTTTCATGCTTATAGGCGGTCCTACACTTGGTGGTTGGGGATTCATACCATCCAGGTGTGTATTATTAACTTAGACGGTTTGGAAAATAGACCAGTCTAGCCGCCTTTTGCCATTGGCTGGCCGATCAGCCTACTTGAATATATACATGTCATCCCTGTATATATGGTTTGGTGCTTACATGTGCTTCATTGAGGTGCACTGAAAAGGTTGCACGCCCACATGGCTGGTCACTTCTCCTCATCTGCATCCAAATTATCGAACTCCTCCATGGCTGAGTTCAGCACCATGTCCTGATCACTGACACGTTCCCTGCCCTTTGTTTCTGTGAGAAGCACATGGGGCGGCATATCACAATTTATACACCGGTGAAAACTAACATGTTCGCCAAACAACACACACCAGGACCCTCCAAGGGGTGCCCTGTCTGGAAGCCGAATTCGGCCGGATTCGTGTGGGGTAGTCCAGCCAGGACACCCCTTAGGGGGGCCCTGGTATATTGTTTGGGGGCATATGTTAGTCTAGTTTCGAAGCGGACACCGTTGAGACTCACCTGACCGACCAAACTCCGATGTGCCTCCGGGCGCCCATGTTGACCTCTACCGAACGCGGTCGATGTTAGCCTGCGTTCAGTTTAGACGTCAGATTGCAGTTGGTCCAGTGTCAGACTCGATCATAGACTGAGAGTGGGAATGGTCCATGTTAGCCACACGCCTGACTCAGGTTTGTGGAAAGTTTGTGTCAGTGTGGACCAGGGACTGGTAAAGCGCACTTGAAATTGAGTTCTCGTCTATATTGTTTTTCCCCGGAGTATGTACCGCGTGTATTCTTTTTTTTCGACGAAGGACATGTCGCTAACATCTGCCAACGCTTGGTACCTTTTTTCTGAGCTCTAGAGCCATTTAATTAACTCAAGCTCTGCGATTGGAAGGACAGTTGTCTTCTCATCAGTCTGACTTGTGCTTCAGGATCTGCCTTCAACAGGACAACGAAAATGACAATTTGTGTGCCGAAGTGATGCAGCAAGAGACAGTGGAGAAGCTAGACCTTGGGGACCTGAATCCGCCCACGGAACAGTGGTCAAAGCATGTTGGTTTGCCACCTCTTTCCACAGGCAGAAGCGAGAGATCTGCCGCCCACTTTGCCGATGATTCAAAACCTTCAAGTGATGGATGTATCATCAGTTACAGGTTTGGTTCATTAGTTCTTTAGTCCAATGAGTTTTTTTCTTAATATGTAAGTAAACTGTTTTGAACTTCCACCATTCTTGTCCAGTGACTGGCAACGGTGGATGACAGCCAACGGTCGCTGCGACCCTGTATGATTCTTGTTTTCAGTCCCATCGACCGAATGCGCATCGACCGGTTGCGCGGCTTCTTCGGTGGATGGGTGACCATCGAATCGAAGATCGAATCACCATCCAATGGCACGCAGCGACGAAGCGCAGGGCACCGCCCACGTCCCCAGGTGAAGAAGAACATCAGAAAACAGTGGCCCGGAAAAAGGGACACAGCTTCATCCTTCTGCCCAAATTCCATGAACACGTCTCCAGCTGTATCTCCGCTGGCTGCGCTTGGCGCTCCGCATACGCACGAAAGGGCACACCCTTTCTTCGCGCTTGAATCTCTCAAGGGACTCTTGGAGGACTCTGAGAATCTGAATCAATCCGACCTGTTCACTTTGGGTGGACCCCCCAAAACCCATGCAAGTTACGGACAAGCTACGCAACCAAACCGGGGAAGCTCTGCACCACTTCGGCCCGTCCTGCAATCGCCGGCAGCACACCAAGAACCTCAACGGGCGGACGTTTTCCGGGACAAGTTTGGGGGATTTTCGTGGCGTTTCGTGGCTATATGACCCAATGAAATCCCCCAGAACACAGAAGCATCAAATAATAAATAAAACAAGCCCGACTCTCAAACTGTGTTGCACTTTGACTGGCCAAACCATCCTGCTAAATCCCCAAACCCATTGGTCCCATGATCTCAAACACATTGTTGATTGTCCAACAAGTCATACGCGAATCGGCTGAATTTTAACCCCAGGTTTTGATGCGGGCGTTTTTGCTTGTGAGGTTGCTTGGTGTTCGCCTGAGTCTGAAAATACGTTCGGAAGCTGTGCGCATATGCAATGCCCCTTCACTTGTCCAGAATCACATGTAAAAAAAAGAATCGAACTGGCAAGCAGCAGCGGTTGATCTGCCTTCAGAGATTCAGAATCGAATGCCTCTTTTACACATACAAACCTCTACTGTAGTACCTCCGCCTCATTGGATGAGAAGTGGTTAATTTACTGGAGATAATCTCCATCCGAACATTTGAAGAACGAGTGCAAAAAACAAAAGGCATCCGATGATTACCACTTCTGCATCCCAGCCAGCTATGTAGTGCAAACGACAATGCACACAAATCGTGAGAAACCACAGGAAGAATCCACCCAACGTATGTGCGCTGTCATCAGTTGGGTTCATCCACAAATGCCACAAGATAGACAATGTCGAAGCAATAACAACGAACCGCAAGCTCATTAAGAATCTGGCATAACCATGCGAGAATAAGACGATGGAGTTCAGGCACAAACCAAGTAGCACCCAAAAACACCAGGCTGCTTGCCAAGAGGTCTCTCGATGCAACAAAGAGAAAAATGCGAGCGCGCAAGTCCACAAACTCACAGAGTACCAGAAATGCAGACCTACTCGATGTGTCTTGGAAAACTGTAGATCAAATAACTTGCAGAAGATAAACCAACAGTCTGCGTTCCCATAACCGTTCTCAATTCGCAGCTCACGGTGCCAGGAACAGTCCCAGAGGAGCAAGAAAGCAAAGGTATAAGCATAAAAAAGGCAAAAGAACCTAAGCCAAGCACCTGGTGGTTGTTTGCGAAAAAGACATTTTATGCCAACAAAGAAAAATATTAGCCAAGGAGAAACATTTGGAATAAGGATAGTCTGCGAGCATAAAAAGTTGACTCCGCATCTCGCAACCTTGCCACCCAATCATCTTCTGTTGAAATATGCCGAGAAGTCAGGCGAAGACGATCTTGGTCATAGGGAGACAAGTAAGGCATGACAAAATCAACTGCTGACAGAAGCTTTGTTTGAGGTACTGGTTCAGATCCAAGGAAAATGCCTCGAACTTTGCCCAGCCATTGCGCCCAAAGTTCATGCGATCCTCGATGGACCACCCTTGACACACTGGACCTTGGTGCCAAGAGTGGATCAGTCGACATGGTGGTAAGGCCACTAGTCTGCAAGACCAGCCATGAGCTCCTTGTTCAACTTGATGGCTGCGTCCAAAACAATTGAAATCCTATACCGTACCTATCTGTACCTTATAAGTGCTAGATTCTCTCGAACAGCTGGTATACATGGTTTACTGTAATTCCTTTATTTTTAATATGTTGATGAATGTGCACTGGTCAAAATATATAAACAAATAACATAGTTGACTTGACAACCCTAATATACCCCAATACTTAGATACTTCCGTGCATACTGCGAACAAGTTGCTATTTAAATTTGGACATGCTTGCACGGTTCAATGGAGGAAACGGGCCTTGCTCACCATTGCTCGAGCCAAAAAAGGCCACATGGGTCCACCCAAATAGGCCTTTGCAGCCTCTGACAATTTCATGCCACATGTGGTATAAGCTGTGACCAACATATTATCTTGTTGGCTTTCCCCTTCACATCGTCCAGAAACCCCAGTACATAAAGAATGTGTGCATTTCTACCGAGATGTGTACGAACCAACTGGTTCCGAAGCGCCAGTTGCTTAAGGCTCCTTTAACTCGTTGAGGCCTCTTTCACCCGAAGGAGAACCAAAGAGTTCTACGGACCCGACTCGCACAGGTGGTGTTTTTTTGGCACACCCGGAGGACTCACCGCTTTCGGAACGAGGCGAGTTACCAACACCGGAAGGAATTCGGAAGCTCGGTTCTGGTTATTTGCCTCTTTTTCTGGAGATTCTGCTTAGTTGCAGTCGCACCCATCAACACCTGGTACACCAGTTGTAAACACCTCGAGTTCGGAAGCTCGGTCCTGGTACATGGTGTTGAGACATGTGGAGACTCCCACGAGAAACATCCACCAACCAGTGGTCTGGTCAGTCGTGTCGGTGAGAGAAACATCACCCACCTTCAGACCACCAACTCGCGGGGTGCCAACAAAAGCTCGCTTGCTTCGAGTCATGCGTGCTATAGACACCCTGGGAGTCGACCATTGTGTTAAAACGGTCTGACTTGGTGATCCGAAAAGGAACTTCCTTTACTTGGGTGGTGCCGAAAATATTTGGACTTCTAGGGCACAGGATTTGTGATCATCTACTGGCAGCCTGCCTTTCCTCACTCAGCACCCACAGAACCATGGTGTTTGTCACCCATGGCATCTACCACGGCACGTACCATGCGACGGGTGCGACCCGTCCGTGTGGCCCAAGTCGCTCGTAGAACTGCACCGGAACGATCTTTTCCCCCTGGGCACGACGGTACATCCCGTTAGACAGGGAGGATGGATAAATGGGACGCAGGCGCGAGGGAGGCGCGATGACATGACGCGCATGCAATTCGTTCAACGCGGCAGGCAAGGAGGTTTTTTTTGTCTCTTCTACGTTCGCATCCTGCCAGGTCTCCTCGTTCGAGGGTTATTCAGGGCCTGGTCTCGTGATCTGGCAGTGAGGATGCTGGCGCCTACACAGACATGTGCTTTTCCCATGGGCTGTTTGGACCCCACCAGGGATCCTGAAACGTTCCAACGATCCGGTGGTCAGCAAACCGCCTGCTGGGTGTCCATCTGTGTCCTTCATCCGGATTGCTTATCCTCATTTGCCCCAGGTGTCAATTACCTGGATCATCCAGCCACCGACATGTGACATTGCTTGGAAGGTCGTATTGGCTTCAACTGGCCAAACTCCGCTGAGCGACCTGTTGTGTCACCGTTCTCTTGTCCTCGTTAGGCCTCGTTAGGCCTCGTTGAAATTGGTTCTCCCCAGTGGTCCAACATGATGGACAAGAACCATTGTCATCCGGCTGGTTTCCACAGGCTATAAATACCTGGACCTGAAGACAGGGGTGTCCTGTCTGGATATCCCTAAGTAGTGTAGGGGCTTCCATTGCTGACCCCGAACTGAAGGTGCTGGTATAGTCATCAGAAAGATGTTGTTTAAGGAGGAATTTCATGTGATTCCATGTCATGTGCGGGTCGCCGTTCGTTTTCAAATCGTCAGATCCCTGGAGTTGGAAGATTACAGCCATCAGAATACACCCCCAAAATCGTTTCACCATGCACGACAGAGAGCCTTCCATGACTATCTAGAAAACAGTCCTTTTGCTGCTTCTGCAACTTACAGCACAATGAGCTATAAGGCTTCAAACATGTTCCAAACGGTTCCGCTCCAAATCCCGTGCGACGCGACGCGAGGCGTTCGGCGAAATGGCGAGATCGCTTCAGGCGGCGAGGCGTTCGGCCTCGAGGCTCTCTTCCATCTTGTTCAAGAGCTCGCGGAGCTGCTCAGCGCCTGGGCGAAGAAGAGACGTCGCGTCGCAGGGCGCCACACACGTCGCGTCCGACGTACGGCGGGTCACAGCGCGAGAGAGGGGAGTCGATCGAAGGACGCCGGGTGACGGGAATTCGCTCAGCTGCGTGAGAGACGAGGAGTCGTCTGATCTGTATATGCCAGGAGGCTCCGTGAAAACCGCCCCGACCGGTCCCTCAAAACCTATAGCCATTTGAGATCCCAGACCTCTCGATTTGAAGGTCTGGACTTCGCGTCTGGGATTCGTATAACCTATTGTTTTTACAAACTGAGTCAGTGGTATCATTGATCAATCATTTCAAGTCATGGTTGAAACTACAAAAATCTCTGAAACCACCACCTATTAGCCATACCCAGCTATATTTCTTTGCAAATGATTCGATCCGATAGGGGGGGAATCATATATCTGGACGCCCAAAAGCCTCGGGTCGGGGTGAAACATCCAAAAGCGGCGACGGAAGGAGGTGAGCCAGGCCATGGTACGATGCAAAGCACAGAACCGAGCTGCACGAGTAACGATGGTGCACGATGGATGGTGCACGATGGTTTGATGGATGAAAAGGCAAGCATTTTGAAACGCGTCTACTGAACATGTCTGGTTGGAAAGGCAAACATTTTCCGAGATGTCTGCCAAGCATGGCCGGTTTGATGGATGAAAAGGCAAACATGTTCACATAGTTGGAAGATCCAGGTATAGGAGATTGGCCTCCTCATCAGGGGAGGTGTTTCTTTTGACCAACCAGATCTTGCCCTGCAACATCCTGTAACCCTGCATGCAAGAACCTGAAGGGATACGATACTCGCTTCAACCCAAACCCAGAGAATATACCTGGATCTCCCAACATGTGACCACTTTCTGCCTTTTCCATCATCAGCCGCTCGTTCGGCCGAAAAGCTGGGCATGCCGTTGGTTTCGATCCAGGTTTATATAAAGATCGAGTTACTTTCAGCAACCCCCAAGCTCTGTTGCCATGTCCCTCCACCTCCCACGTCCTCTGCGCCCGGTTTCACCGCCGCGTGCGTTGCACGGGCTCGGCTCGGCAAAAGGCAGGGTCCATTGGAACCACCTACCATCCTATCTGAGTGTGGCTGGATGGGCCCAGGCGCCATACCAACTGAGATGCGTTCAGGACTGGTCCAGGACTATGCAACAAAAAAACCCAAGGATAGCTTCCAACAGAGGTTGAAGAACCCTATAGACTATCCCAGTTCGGTACCCCAGTAAGGTCCTAGTTCAGGTCACTTAACCTCTCTTGCTTTTGCAAGATCCAGGACTTTGCCTGAAAACACCTTCACTCTCCTAAGCCGGTCGTCACTCGACTAGTACGGTCGTCCCAAGCTGGACATTCGACTAGTCGGCCGATGCTTTAGACGGCCGCAACCCCCAAAGGCAGACGGGTCAATGTGAACTACACAGTCCGGGATTTGTACACTCGTCAAATGAATGCCATTTACCCAGACGCTCCAAACAGCCCTTGGTCTCTCAAAACGCTAAGTATTTGAGACCCCTGACCCCTCCATATGAGGGTCCGACCCCTCCATATGAGGGCCCATGAGCGTCTGGGTAAAAAGGCATAAAAATCAATTTCGGCCACAGAGTTCGGGATGGTCAAGCTTACCAAAGAGCTGCAACCACGAAAGGCACAATCCCCAATGTAGGTCACGGAGTTTGGGATGGTCAAGTTTGCCAAAGAGCTGCAATCAGCAAAGGAAGAGCTCCCAATGTCTGCCACTGAGTTGGAGATTGTCAAGCTCGCCAAAGACGTGCAACGACGAAAGGCACGATTCCCAATGTGGGTCACTGAGTTTGGGATGGTCAAGCGCGCCAAAGAGCTGCAACCATCAAAGGCACCGTCCCCAATGCGGGTCACTGAGGCTGAGATGGTCAAGCTTGCCAAAGAGATGCAATGACAAAAGGCACCATTCCCAATATGGATTACGGAGTCTGGGATGGTCAAGTTTGTCACAGAGGTGCAAAAGGCAAAGGCATCATTTCCAATGTGGGTTACAGAGTCTGGGATAGTCAAGTTCACTAAAGAGATGCAACCACGAAAGGCATCGATCCCAATGTGGGTCACTGAGTTTGGGATGACCACTTTGGCCAATGTGTTGCAACTGTCAAAAGCGCATTCACAAATCTGTGCTTCAGTGTCTGGAATTTCGACCACAAGCAGCAGTTCGGAGTCAACGATGCCGCCAAGACTGGCGATCGCATCTTTGTTGGAGCATATCACTTTGTTTGGTTTGAAGACCACACTCACAACAGGATCTTCAGCAATTCCAGCTTCCAATACCTTTGCATCATTGGCCAGCAATCGGTTGCCTCCCACGACAATTTCTACAACTGTATTGCTGCGAGTGAGCTCGTCCCAAGGCTTGCCTTCCTTGATCTGGCGCTTGAGTGCCCGGCCTGTCGTCTCTGGCGTGACTTCAAGAACCAGGGCTTCACCACTTGGAAGCAGCACCGAAATTGTTGCTGCCATGGCTCAATAATGATGACGGAATGAGGCTTTGACTTCTTGTTGGCTAGCCTTGACGAGCAGCCATGATCATGCACTCAATGGTATGTTTCTTCTTCGCTGGGCGGGTGAATCCGACACCAGTCCAGTCACATGTGCTGAGATCTGATCAGAGTGCTGCGAGAAAAGCAAATCCGGACCGTCTGACCCACTGGTGTCCGGTTTCTCCCGGACCAGCCGGTCAAGAGGCAGGGACCACATGGTCAACCAAACCGGCTCAGCGCCAGTCGTACCTATAGGGCTCCAGTCGTAGCTCACCCAGAGGCGAGCCTGGACCCGAACCAACTGCTATGCATGTTGGAGATCTAAAATACAGTATCTGGTTGCGAGGGTCCAAAATGTCTGGTTGTGAGGGTCCAATGACCTTTGGGCAGAAGGTATGACTGGACCCTCACCCCAAACACGTTTTCAGGTTCGGTACGACTGGAGCCCTTCACCTAGGGATCTCAGGTTCGGTACGACTGGAACCACTGCAAACCCACCAACATCCTGCAGTCTTCTCACACATCACCGGTAGGGTGGCAGTGGATCCTTATGGGGTTCAGTGCCCTAGGGCTCCAGGAGCTACCGAACCTGAAGGTTCGATGGGACTGGGGGGTCCGGGTGCCATGTTCCGTCGGGTCCAGGAGCTACCGAACCTGAGGTTCGGTGCGACTGGAGCCTATAGGGGTGGATATAAGGACCCACCCGGTTCTCGCAGGTGACCCCGCCAGCTTCGTCGCGCGACACTGAACCAACAGCGATTCGGCGTGGCGTTCGACCGATCGAAAGCCACGACATGTCTGCCATGTCTGAACGAAAGGCAAACATATGTTGCACGGATGGTAATATATTTTGTTCATGCACCTCTCACTGTTTTCCAGTATCCCTAGTACCTAGGGATCCAAGTGCCTTCTCAGAAGGTACTTGGACCCTCCAAACCACCTACATAGCAGTGTCTCCAAGACTGGATCCCTAGGGTATGCCCTAGAAGTCCAGTTCGACTATATTTTGACCGGTTGAAGGTTTCAGGAAGTTCCCTTTCACTCAGGTCCCCGAACTCGTCAGACCATTCTTTTTATAGTCGAGTCTTTGACTCCCTAGGGTATGGGTAGCTTCGGAAAAAAAAAGAGAACGAAACACGTTTCGCCATTCCGATCGCCCGAGTTGTCGCGGCAGGAACGGACGGGCGCCGACCGGTAGACACGACTCGTCTCGTCTCGGCTTGAGCGACGGTCGTCCAGTTTGACCCGTCTATCCCGGCGGATTGGGGGCGAGAGATATGTAAGCCCTAGGATTCAAAGAGCCATTAGTCTTTATGGTCTACTTCAAAGAACCAAAGAACCCTTAGTTGTACGATAAGGAGTTTTACAGGAGTCACCCCATCCTCCAATAAGCACAAGTTGTGTTAAGTCACAAGACGGGGTACCGAACTTGGAGCAAGTCGGGGTGCCCATTCATTATCCACTCACTGGATGGGACGAGCCAAACCACCCCTTTAGTCACTTCTGGTAATGTCTCCTTTCTCAAGTTTGCTCTCCTTTTTGAATAAAAGACCCCGTTGAATACTTTTATCCGCCCAGACGCGACCCTGGGCCCTCATATGGAAAGGCGGACCCGAATCCTCGGGTCAGGGGTCTGGGTTTCTCACCAATCCGGTTTTGAGGGACCGGGAAAGGGCGTTGTGAACGACGGAGCGTCTGGGCGTTACCTTTTTCTTCCCCTGGGAGTCAAAGACCATTAAAACAATGGTTGACCTGGTTTTTGTATTGTAAAATCCTTAGTTGATTGGGTAAAGCCTATTAAATTCATGGTTGTTGGAAGCCTAGGGCTTCAATTCATCCCCTTGATCTCCACCACCACCGTCCACTCGACGTGTCGGATCGAGGAGTCCTCATGTCCGATCGATGAGAGGCAACGGGCGGGAAACGCGTGGTTTCGCGAAGAAACGAGTGACGTCAGATCTAAGTACTGGTCATCCCAAACCATGGGATGAAGCAGATTGACATTGGGGTGGTTGAAAAGAGGTGAATGTACAATCATGTACATATACACGTCAGAATGAATATATTATATGCATGTTGAGTCAGCATCGTATTTGTCGACAAGTCGTTTCACTACATGAACATGCCACACCTCCATCAAGTCGGGAAAAGTGCGAACCAAGAAGAAGGGCTACAAAAACTGGGCATCTGTGCAAAATGGATCCAAGTGGACTCATAGAGAAAGTCTTGCAATGAGAAAGGTTGGCCATGGTGTTTCACCAGACATAAACAGCGACATCACGTTCAACGCCCGGTCACCCAGGCCCATGGTCGGGAGCATCCCAAAAAACGAGCATTCCGTTCTCCTACTAACCCTCCGAAGTACCAGGTACTTTCCTGACTCTGAGGTACGAACTCACAGGTCGACTCCAGGTATACTGACTTTGCAAGTTGCTTTAGGAAGAGTCACACAGGTCACCCGACCCCTTCCTGATGGATTGATGGGCAGCAGTTCCCTCGCTGTCACAGGCCTAGGTCGACTCCAGGATTCTGGGGAGATAACAATTTTAGGGGAGTTAATTCCCACTACAAAGTATGTGCACTTCCAAGAGTCAATATGACAGAGCCCAAACTAAGGGTATACCGAACATGTCTTTGCAGCCAGTTTTCAACTCTGACGTCACAAATTCCAGGCTCATCGCTCTACCACTTTCATCCACCCCTACACCTCTGATGACTGCGTCTCGGTCGCAGAGCGCGCGTCGGATGAGAAGGGAGGAAGCGGAGGAAACGACCAGAGGTGGAAACTGGAACGGTCTCGAAGTTCCAATGGGATTCCAACCGCAAATGCTTTTAAATAATCTTCACTAGAAACTCCAACTGGTCGAACGGAGCGCCAGGAACATCTTCTCAGGAGGAACCACCTTGAGCAAAATGCGAAGAATGGGAACCAAGTGCTGAGCAAAATGATTCTGATAGGCTTGGATTAGTCCCAGAGATGGACAGTGTCAACTGTCGCCGAAGGCAAAGACCAGCAATTCCCAAAGGCAAAATATCCGACGTGGGCAACTGAGTCTGGTATGGTCAAGCTCGACAAAGCATGGCAACCCGCAAAGGCATGATTCCCAATGTGGGTTACTGAGTCTGGAATTGTCAAGCTCACCAAACCACTGCATGCTGCAAAGGAACTATTCCCAATGTGAGTCACTGAGTTTGGGATTGTCAAGTTTACCAAAGAACCGCAAGACGTAAAGGCATAATTCCCAATGTGGGTCACGGAGTCTGGGATGGTCAAGTCTGTCCAAGAGGTGCAACCTGCAAAGGCACTCACTCCGATGTGGGTCACTGAGTTTGGGATGGTCAAGCACTGCAAAGAGCTGCAATCTGCAAAGGCACAGTCCCCAATGTGGGTCACAGAGTTCGGGATGGTCAAGCTCACCAAAGAGCTGCAACCGTGAAAGGCGAAATGGCCAATGTGGGTCACTGAGTCAGGGATGGTCAAGGTTGCCAAGGAGCTGCAACCATCAAAGGCACCATCCCCAATGTGGGTCACGGAGTCCGGGATGGTCAAGTTTGCCAAAGAATTGCAGTATTGAAAAGCACGATCCCCAATGTGGGTCACAGAATTGGGGATGGTCATGTCTACCAAAAAACTGCAAAAAAAAAAAAGCCTGATTCCCGATGTGGGTCACTGAGTCGGGAATGATCACCTTGGCCACTGTGTCGCAACCGACAAAAGCGCTTTCACAAATCTGTGTTTCAGTGTCTGGAATTTCAACCACAAGCAGCAGTTCAGAGTCAACAATGCCGCCAAGACTGGCGATCGCATCTTTGTCGGAGCATATCACGACATTTTGTTTGAAGACAACACTCACAACAGTATCTTCAGCAATTCCGGCTTCCAATACCTTTGCATCATTGGCCAGCAATCGGTTGCCTCCCACGATAATCTCTACAACTGTAGTGCTGCGAGTGAGCTCGTCCCAAGGCTTGCTTTCCTTGATCTGGCGCTTGAGTGCCCGGCCTGTCGTCTTTGGCGTGACTTCAAGAACTATGACGTCACCATTCGGCTGTCGCGCTGAAACTTTTGTCCACTTGGCACCCATGGCTCAGACTACGCGGATTTGGCTTAGTTTACCTATGTTTGCCTGATTGCTTGTTGGCTAGCCTGGAACAGCAGTCCATGATCATGCACACATGTTTTGGCTTCTTCGCTGGGCGGGTGATTCGGACACCAGTCCAGTCACACGATCTGATCAGAGTGGTGTGAGAAGATATGGAGCTCTGGAGCTCTGGAAATCCAATGATCCTCAACACGTACCAGAGAGGTTGAAGAGCCCTGTCTGGTCGCCCATCCCGTATGTACCACAGACCAGGGTCCGAACGTGAAGCGACCTCTCAACCTCTCCTCAACACGTTCGCACCCGGAACCGGTCCCAGAAACCGATCGAAACCGCTGAGACCGGATCTGCGTCGAAATGTTGCGGGTCAGCAACTCATATCGCGTATATCCACGAACCGGTTCGGTGCTCAATACACTGATGTTTATCTCAAACAAGAGAATTCCGGTCCATTCATGGTCAATAGCTTCCCCAGCTGGAATCTATCAGGTCGATTGATCGATACGTCATGTCCTGTTCCCAGAAGATCGATCTGCACCAGTTGGGCAGATTGGAGATGGAGGATGTTCGGGTCACTTTGGAGGATGTTCGAACCAAAGGCTCAGTGGCAGGACCCTCAGGTCGCTATGGGGTGAAAGGACCCTCACAACCAGGGTTTTGGGTGTAGCAGTTTGAGGGTCCAGGGTCGCCTCTGGGCAATAAAGCACTGGTCATCCCAAACCATCCATGGAACTCGCATATGTTGGGTGTTTAGAATGGGGTGAATGAGGGCAAATATACCAGCAGTTCCATGGAGTGTCAGGACATGGTTCACATGTGAACAGCATGTCAAAACGTCGTTTCACTACATGAACATCCATGCCACACCTCCATCGAGACGAGAAAAGTTCAAACGAAAATTATTTCGACACTACCAAAAAGCTTGGCGTCTTGCAAAATAGATCCAAGTTGACTCTAGAAGTCTTGCAATGAGAATGGTGAGCGTTCAACCAGAAATGACTACCTGGACCCGACTTCAAGTGTCCTGGAAAATGGGACATGACCCGAACAAACAGGTACTTTCCATTGTCTGAGGTACATCCTCAAAAGGCATTTGGACCCTCCAACCACATCTCCAAACCCACCCGGCATCTCAGGTTCGCTACAACTGGATGTGGTGCCCGTGAAGAGCACACCTTCTTTTTGTGCACCGTGGTCCACTTCCTCCGCCTCTCTCGGGAGCTCGCCGGACGCAAGACCCGACACGTGGGACACCGTCAGGAGGTCACAAAGCAAGAGCCAAAGACAGAAAACCCAATGTGGGCAGAGCCAAGTCTGGGAAGGTCAAGTTTGTCAAGCATTAAGAGCTCTTGTCCCCACAAGCAAAGTGCAACCCTCAAAGGCACAGATCCCAATGTGGGTCACTGAGTCTGGGATGGTCACATTTGCTAAAGAGGTGCAATTCCGAAAGGCAGCATTCCCGATGTGAGTCACAGAGTCTGGGATGGCCAAGTTCACCAAAGAGCTGCAACCCACAAAGGCATGATTGCCAATGTAGGTCACGGAGTCTGGGATGGTCAAGTTTGCCAAGGAGCTGCAACGACAAAAGGTACTCTGCTCAATGTGGGTCACTGAGTCCGGGATGGTCAAGCTCGCCAAAGAGCTGCAACCCAGAAAGGCACGATCCCCAATGTGGGTCACCGAGTCAGGGATGGTCAAGGTTGCCAAGGAGCTGCA
>CAXAMN010007213.1:54876-113535 GCA_963970005.1 Durusdinium trenchii
CCTCAAAGGCACTGTCCCCGATGTGGGTCACTGAGTCCGGGATGGTCAAGGTTGCCAAGGATCTGCAACCAGCAAAGGCACTGTTCCCAATGTGGGTCACAGAGTCCGGGATCGTCAAGCTCGCCAAAGAGCTGCAATGAGCAAAGGCATAATTGCCAATGTAGGTCACGGAGTCTGGGATGGTCAATTTTGCCAAGGAGCTGCAACGATAAAAGGCACTCTGCTCAATGTGGGTCACTGAGTTTGGGATGATCACCTTGGCCAATGTGTCGCAACCGTCAAAAGCGCTTTCACAAATCTGTGTTTCAGTGTCTGGAATTTCGACCACAAGCAGCAGTTCGGGGTCAACAATGCCGCCAAGACGGGCGATCGCTTTTTTGTTGGAGCATATCACGACATTTTGTTTGAAGACCACACTCACAACAGGATCTTCAGCAATTCCAGCTTCCAATACCTTTGCATCATTGGCCAGCAATCGGTTGCCTCCGACAATGATCTCTATAACTGTAGTGCTGCGAGTGAGCTCGTCCCAAGTCTTGCTTTCCTTGATCTGGCGCTTGAGTGCCCGGCCTGTCGTCTTTGGCGTGACTTCAAGAACTATGACGTCACCATTCGGCTGTCGCGCTGAAACCTTTTTGCCACTTGGCACCCATGGCTCAGAC
The DNA here is from genome assembly GCA_963970005.1 of Durusdinium trenchii. Taxonomy (NCBI): domain Eukaryota; class Dinophyceae; order Suessiales; family Symbiodiniaceae; genus Durusdinium; species Durusdinium trenchii. Next base: position 55,539 of record CAXAMN010007213.1, read on the forward strand.
TATATGCATTTGGCTTAGTTTACCTGATTGCTTGTTGGCTAGCGGCTAGCCTGGAACAACAGTCCATGATCACGCACACATGTTTTGGTTTCTTCTCTGGACAGGTGATTCCGACACCAGTCAGATGCGCTGCGAGCAAAGCTCAGAGTGCTGCGAGATGTGGAGCTCTGGATCCCTGGATCTCTGGAAGTCCAGTGATCCTCAACACCTTCGCACCCGGAACCAGTCCCAGAAACCGTTCGAAACCGCTCAGACCACAGTCCGCTGTGCATGTCTTGTCCGGTCCGGAAGAGGTACCCAAACGGATGCATGAGGTCTTCGGGACGCAGTGCGCTATCCAAACGGGATCCAAGTACCAAGAGAGGTTTTTCACAGCCCGTCCTGAAAAAGCCCATCCGTACCAGAGACTACAGGGTCTGAAAGGGGTCTTAGTTCAGGTCTCCCAACCTCTCTTGCTACCTATCCGGATCTGCTTCGGAATGTTGGGGATCCGCAATTCAGATGGTGTGAAGTTACACGAACCGGTTTTCAGTGCTCAAGACTTCAAACATGCAAGACCATGCTGGTCTAATAGCTTCCCCAGCTGGGGTCTAGATCTCGACTTATACATCTTATACCCAAGTTGCATGTTTCTTTTTGATTCAACATGTCGAAACCGCCATGTTGCATGTTGGGTGTGACACTCTCATCCAAAATGGGTATTTAAGGACAAGTAAGAGTATGAGAACATATTGGAGATTCCTTGGATCAACGTTCGTTGCGTGGGCTGTTCTCCCCCAACGGACGGATCCACGCTGCTCCGACGGATGATTCGAGACATGCTGGGCGGCCAGGCAGTAGAGGCCACCGAACTTCAAAAGACCGGAGCAAAGCTCCTTGGCCTTGATATGCCTGGACTTGGGACAGGGAACTGGGGGCAGGGAACTGGCAGGTCATGCTTGGCCTTTTTCTTGGTTCGGTCATCCTCTTGGGGGGAAGGCATGCCAGCGCATGCCGGCGCTCGGGCAGCAAAGACGCGCGGTGTGGACTGGGGGGAAGGTAAGCGCGGCATGAAACAGGGCGAGACGCGCCAGCGGAGCCGCGGCAGCTGGAAGATCTGGACAATCCATTCCCTAGGACTCCAAAGACATCCTCAGAAGGTATTTGGACCCTCCAAACCCACTCCAAACACTTTCTGAGAAGCGTGAGAAGGTACGACTGGAGCCCTATGGATTTGCTGCCTTGCATTCAGATTTCACCGAACAGGACCAAGATCAGATCAACCAGTCCTAGACACGACCGGACTGCCATATTTCACCTAGACACGACCGGGTGGTTGGTTGAAAAGGGGTCGTACCAGGGGCCCGAAGCAAACCATGAAAAACTAAAGGTCTTCACATACCAAAACCATGGTGTTTTGCTAGGGAACAGTCGGTTTTGGATGGGCCATGTGGGGTGTTTTTTGGGGGCGGCATCTATGGACGTGGGCACCAGCAGTTGCAATGGCCCCTCTTCAGGGGGACGAGCTGCCCAACACCCAGGCCCTCCGAGGGACGAGCTCCACGTCGACTCCTATACTTCACCTGGTCCTGTATAGATCGTACTATAGTATAGTGCTTTTTGTAGGACCACGGAGCACATCCAGTTATTTCTCTCAAAAAGAAGGTCCAGCCCCTGAAGGTGAAGATTCGAGATGTCCATTCACCACCCCTGGGGTTTGGGGTGTCTGAATAGCTTTCTTAAAGAAGGTGAAGTTGAGGCCGACCAGGAGTCCAAGACTATGTTAATCATCAAGTTCGAGAAAGGAATTTCAATATGACTCATCTTTGAACTTCTTTGGGTTTATATATAGTTATAATGGATGTTTAGGGAGTTGGGAGTCTGAGAATCAAACGAATATATGAAAGAATGATCTATTTGGCCACTTGAGTCTTCACCATAGGACAGAAACGTGAATCATTCATCCATCCAGCATGATCTTGTTTCTTGCAAGCAACATTGCAGCAACTAATTCACGTACACACCTGCTGAAGTCCAAGACACCTGCTGTTTCGGTCCTGGTATGAGTCATACCCAGACACTCCATGTATGCCATATATGCCTACATTTGGGTGGGTTTGGGGGTCAATGTAGGCATATATGGCATACATGGAGTGTCTGGGATATAGGCTCCAGATGCCTCGCCCTCGCGACCTGCCCGCGACGGCTCCGCGGCTCGACCCACGCTCCGTCCGCTGCGGGGCCTCTCGGAGCGCATCTCAAAGGCCGTCTTCAGCTGCGGCTCCGCCTGGCCCACAGCGAGGGATTGACCGGTTTGGGCGATTTGGTTGGGGGGGGGGGGACAGTGTGATCTTGCTCCTTCGGCGTTTGGGGGGTGTTTTCTCTGGGCGAGTGGAGCTTGCGATCGATCCATGACGTGGCAAGAGAAGGTCGACCTCCACCGGTGGCTGAACGCACAGCCACCGCCCAGCATCGAAGCAGGCTGCCGCAGGCGTGCGTTCGTTGGGTGGCCCTCCAACAAGCTGAACGCATGGTTGTCTCCAAAAACTCTCACGCGCAGCTTGTTTGGACCCAAAAAAAGCCAAGACCCAAATAGACCCCGCAGTTCCAGCGAACGGTTGGGTGCTGCTCAACCCCGCGAACGGAAGGAGTTGGGTGCTCTCCCCTGTCAGAACTGAAGAAACAAAGCGCGGCTTGGGGTCAGTTGGGAAGACTCCTCCAGTATCAATGACCACCCCAGAACAAAAGCCTAGCCGGTGAGTTCACCATCACCTGCCTGCACTTACTCTGAGGTAGGATGCAAAATTGGATGCCTTTTCATCAAGAAAACTAGCCAGAAGCTAGGCAAACACTCCCTAGGGATCCAAGTACCTTCTCAGAAGGTGATTGGAGACACTGCTATGTAGGTGCCATTGTCGGGTCCAGTCGTACCTTCTGAGGTTCGGTACGACTGGATCATAGGGACTTTGGAAGATCCCAGGAACATCTACTCGGCTTCCCAGTACGACCATGGACCCTTTCCCCAACCAAATCATGCACAACTGGCCAACGGCTGGAAGCGGGAACATGGAAAATAGAAATCCTTGACTGGACCATGACTGGACACCTCACGCGGTGATGTGTGTTGTTTACCACCAAATGGGATCCAGTTGCACCATATTAGGTCTTAGGATCCTCCAAACCTGGAGAAAAGGAGAAAAGTGTGGAACACATCACCAATATACCTCAGAAGGGATCCGAAGGGAATCTCTATAGGCCAATGCACGCGACAACCGTACAGCGGACTCCGCCCAGTGACACGGTTCCTCACGAAGATCCGCGTCGGCTCCGAAGGGATGGCACCTCGCACGCATCGAAGATCCGTTGCATGCGCGCCAATTCCTCCGTGGCACACGTCGCGCGTGGAGGTCGCTGGGCTGGTGAAGAAATCCGTGGAAGTCCACGGTGGGGCGGAAGTGACCAACGGTGGAGGTTACGGATGTGCTCCGGTTGCTTCGCAGCGGACGGACCCGCACGGTTCCCCCAATTCTCTGATGTTTGGTCGCTGACGAGACGACCCAAAGTGGCAGGTGGTGACCGGAGTGCTGCTAGAGGCCGGCCGCTCTACCCAGACACGACCGATGGGACTGCCAGTCCGGACTGCCGAGAAACGGCCAGGGGTGGTGCTGCAAGAGTCAATGTAGGCACATATGGCAGTCCCATCGGTCGTGTCTGGGATAGGAAGACATGAGGGCAATGAGGGGGAAAACCTGTACAGGCCAGCGTGCTCCTCTGGGAGCATCACCATGTTGGTGTACAGCTTGGTGTTCCAACATTTTGTTGGACATGTGTTGGCGCTACGGCGCTGGCCAGCTGCCTCCAGCCACCACTCTTCGTGGCCCAGGCTGTGGCAGAGTAAGTTTACACACACACACAAACTGGTCGCTGAACATTTTTGGTGCTCTCTCGAAGGCACAGTCCGAAGCCGCCCTTCTCCAAACGCTCGGCGCCACATGGCCGTGCTCGGCGCCACATGCGCCGGCGGCGCGCGCCGCTCGGCGCCATTTGAGAGATCTTCTCACCCCACCGAACAGGGCTTTCTGACACCCAAACACTTCACAAAAAAGTTCACCATGGATCCCCTGAAATCAACCACTCCTGGCCTGATCCGGTATACCTGGATTTGTCCAACTACCCAAACGCTCCAAACAGGCCTTGGTCCCTCAAAACCATAGGGTTTTGAGGGTTCAGACCCCTCCAGAGGATTCGGGTCCGACCCCTGCATAGGTTCGGGTCCAGGGTCGCGTCTGGCTAGACCAACTTGTGCCTATGTTCATCCAAAACGAAAAGCCCAATTCGGCCGAACTGTGGCAGTTCTTTTCACGACGACCGTCACTCCGATGTCGACGTCCCGAACCAAAGCACCGTTGCGCGCCGCACCGCACGAGCCGCGCGCACACCGCACCGAACACCCAGATCCCCCGCGGTCTCGACCCCGCGCGCTCGTGCGCGGGCGCGCCGCGCGCCAGCGCCGGTGTCCCGGAGGGTTCGTGTTCCGGCTCCTTCTTGGTGAAGCCCTCCACGGCTCGATAGGCGGCCAAAAACCGGAGCAGCTCCTCTCGACGCTTCGGGCTTCGGTGTTCGTTTCGCGGGGTCGCCGCTGTGTCGCCAGGTCGTTCGGTGTTCGATCCCGGTGCGTTTGAGGTACCGAGTCGAGTGGAGTCAGGGGAACCCCAGGAAAGTAGACCAGTCAACCTCCCGGAGGCGAAGCTGCTACCCACAGCAACTGCGGTGCCATGTCATGTTCCGTCCAAACAACACCCTGCCCAGACGCTCATGGACCCTCCTAAGTAGGGGTCCGGACCCTCAAATCCCTAGGGTTTTGAGGGACCAGTCGAGCTGTTTGGAGCGTCTGGGTGGTTGGTTTAGAGTCCAAAGCTACCCGGACCGCGAGTGAAGGGGTTGGGTCACTGAGGCCTTTGGGTGAGACATGGTCAGACCATCCAAGCTCTCTAAAGGTACGACGGACTGGAAGATTGGGAATATAGCTTAAATGAATTGGACCATATATCCCATATTATACACTATACACTCCATTGCGATATGCCTACATTGGCCCCCCTGGCACCACCCCTGGCCTGATCGGCATATATGGCAGTCCCATGGAGTGCATGAGTATAATACTATATACCAGCACCCCCAGTCGGGGTGGTTAATGGACTCCCCTGAACATCTAAGGGGCTATAAATAGACACCCCGACAGGAGGGTCCTGGTACAGACCCATATTTCTACAAGACTTGTGGACCTTTCTGGACTTCCACTGGCATCAACCTAACTTTGGAACATGAACGCCCCGGTCCATGCGAGGATTTCCTCCACGCCACGGTCGACCGGTTCACCTTCATCGGCCGTGTGTTTTCGCGAAAGCGAACGTCGGCGCCACAGTGGAGGTGTCGGTGCCCTCGGTAGCCCGGTAGCCCGGAGGTCACAGCAGGTGATTTCCGTGGCTTTCTGCGAAAAGAAAGAGCACGGGCCCTGGAGCCATGTTCCGACGAAAGAGCGGCCATGTTTGCCAAAGGAACGGCTGGAAATGGATGATGACCCGGACCCGAGAAAAAGGGCAGGTCATTTTTATGTTCACCTGGAACCCCAGTCCCAACCAGAAACCAATGGTTGGAACCCAATATGGCGCCAGCTTGAAATCCTTTACAATAGCAAGTGGTTGGGACTGGGTTTCGTTCCATCCATTTCTTTCTGCTTGGGACTGGGGTTCCAAGCAATCTCCAACATGGTCGACCGGTCGACTGTTTGGGGGGGGCTCTGTCAGGCTGTCTGTGTCTCCGTGACCACCGTGTCTCCGCGGTCTGCGCTGTTTTTTCGCGCCTTCGAAAGCGATGCCGAGCGATGCCGCCAGCACTGGAGACCGGCACAGGGAGCCAGAAACCAACGGAAGTCGAAGCACTTATGACAGCAACATTCTGTGGCGACGATTCTCTTGCACCCACGTAGTTTGTACATCTCAAAGAACCTGATCTCCAAAACAAACACTCTCACCACCAGAGACTTGCAACCGTCAAAGGCATTGTCCCCAATGTGGGTCACAGAGTTCGGAATGGTCAAGCTCGCCAAGGAGCTGCAACCAGAAAAGGCCTCACCTCCGATGTGGGTCACTGAGTTCGGGATGGTCAAGCTCACCAGGGCACTGCAACCTTGAAAGGCAGCACTCCCAATGTGGGTCACGGAGTTCGGGAAAAGTAAGTTTGTCAAGGATTTGCAATTCGCAAAGGCACGATCCCCAATGTGGGTCACGGAATTTGGGATGGTCAAGCTTGCCAAAGAGCTGCAACTAGTAAAGGCAAACCTCTCAATGCGTGTCACTGAGTCCGGGATGGTCAAGCTCTGCAAAGAGGTGCAACCTGCAAAGGCACGATTCCCAATGTGGGTCACTGAGTCTGGGATGGTCAAGCTCACCAAAGAGCTGCAACCAACAAAGGCATTGTCCCCAATGTGGTTCACTGAGTCTGGGATGGTCAAGCTCTGCAAAAAGCTGCAATATGCAAAGGCAAAGTCCCTAATGAGGGTCACTGAGTTTGGGATGGTCACGCTCACCAAAGAGCTACAACCTGCAAAGGCAAACTCCCCAAAGTGGGTCACTGAGTTCGGCATGGTCAAATTTGCCAAAGAATTGCAATTACGAAAGGCCGCAATCCCAATGTAGGTCACTGAGTTCGGGATGGTCAAGTTCACTAAAGAGCTGCAACCGAAAAAGGCACCAATCCCCATGTGGGTTACTGAGTCCGGGATGGTCACGTCGACCAAAGAGCTGCAACACTTAAAGGCACGATCCCCAATGTGGGTCGCAGAGTCTGGAATCGTCAATTTGGCCAATGTTTCGCAACCGTCAAAAGCGCTTTCATGAACTTGAGTTTGATCACTTGGAAATTCGACCACAAGCAACAATTCGAAGTCAACGATGCCCCCAAGACTGATTGCATCTTTGTTGGAGCACATGACTGTGTTTGTTTTGAAGACAACACTCACGACAGTATCTTCAGCAATTCCAGCTTCCAATACAGTTGCATCATTGCCAAGCAATTGGTCGTCTCCCACAATAATCTCCACACCTGTGGTGCTTCGAGTGAGCTCATCCCAAGACTTTTGATCCTTGATCTGCTGCTTGAGTGCTCGGCCTGTCGTCTCTGGCATGACTTCCAGAACCATGACCTCACCATTCGGCTGCAGCGCTGAAATTATCCTTGCCATTGCTTAAAGACTTTTTGACGGATTTGAGCTGATGCTTCCTCTAAATGTCAAGCCTGTCTTCTGCCTGCTTATTGTTGGCCATAGCATTTGGCACTTAAGCAAATTTGGCTTTGCGTGGCAATTGGGAAACCTGTTGCTCATGAAAGTATGTGAATCACTGTCATACGATTGCATGGACCTATTTGTCTCCACCGATACTCTCCACCGATTCGCCAAATCAGAGCCGCCCGAACCCGCCACGCCACCGCTCCGAGCTGCGTCGCAACATCCGTCGCCGGATCGATTGGGTGCACCAGAGCGACCCGCCGAGGAGACAAAGCAAACCACCCCAAACTCGACCCCTGAACTGCTCTGGAAGGTGAAGAAAAACATGAAAAAGCAATTCTTCATTTCGAGCTGAACAAAAAAACGCTCCAAACCACCCAACCAGCCCCGAACCAAACCGGTCCGGTCTTTGGTGTTCGACACTGGGTATGGCAGATGATCCCACACACGGCGGGCGCCCATGGGTACCACGGTCATCCGATGTCATCCGGGGAGTCCTGGACGTCTCGCCGACTAAACTACCAGGTCAGTCTACACTCTACCAGGTCTCCTACTCCACCTGGACAGGAAGTGCGAAGTTCAACATGGTATCCCTCAAAGTCCAGTCGACTAAAAAGAATGGTCTGACGATGACGATGAGTTCGGTGACCCGAGGAACTGGGAAGTTCAACTTTCAGGTCGGTCCAAAGATCGTCGGTTCCTAGACTTCCAAAAGGGAAGTCTTGGAGTTCAGTCTGGCCACGGAATCCCTAAAGGGATCCATGGTACTAGGGATGGTCTACTTCGATCCATTCTACCTGCCACCCTCCATCCGATCGGACGTCAAAAAGCCGCGTGAACGCGTGAGCTCGCCGCATCGCGTGCTTTTGGTGCGTGAAGCATCAGCGAAGGCCGTGCCCTCTTCGATCCAAGAAAACACATGAAAACAGGCACATCGCGTGTGAAATATAACCTAGGCATCCGTGCAAACTGGAGATGATATACTTTCGTTGTGCTCCCTGTTTCGTCCAGAAAGGCGACCTCGATGGAGGTTTGATCGTGAAGGGGAGGAGACGCTAAGCCTATAGGCTAGCGGTCTCTCACTGCCAGGATTGTTGGGCAGGTCCTTTTAAAGAGGTCTAACCATTGGTGACCTGGCAGGTTTCGGGTCCAGGTATCGCGAAGAACCATGAAAGGGGGATCTTCTAGACTTCCGTTCGAACATTAAAAACATGGTTTTTCACTGGCTTTTGGAGTGTATAAGCCTATAATAAATTGAATACCAGCACCCTCCAACAGGTCACCAATTGAAACCTGTTAGGGCCTAACAACCCTCCAAAGGAGACCTGTTGGAGGGTGCTGGTAGTGGTTGGAAGTCTAGGGGATCCATATCATAGGGGCCCTGTAAGTCTGGTATCGAACGAAATTGCCTCGCCCCAGCTGCTCCCACACATTGCCGTGTTTTGGGTGACCAAAGCATGCCTAGCGATGGCGCCAGCCATGGAGACCAGCGCAGCCAGTTAGAAACCAACGAAAGTCGAAGCACTCATGGCAGCAACTTTCTGTGGCGACGATTCTCTTGCACCCACGTAGTTTGTACATCTCGAAGAACCTGATCTCCGAAACAGACACTCTCAACACCAAAGACTTGCAACCCACAAAGGCATGCTCTTCAATGTGGAGCACTGAATTCGGGATGGTCAAGTTTGTCAGGGAAGTGCAGTAGCCAAAAGCGCCCCCCCCCTATGTGGGTCACAGAGTTCGGAATGGTCAAGCTCGCCAAGGACATGCAACCAGAAAAGGCCTCACCTCCGATGTGGGTCACAGAGTTCGGAATGGTCAAGCTCGCCAAGGACGTGCAACCAGAAAAGACCTCACCTCCGATGTGGGTCACAGAGTTCGGAATGGTCAAGCTCACCAGGGCACTGCAACCTTGAAAGGCAGCACTCCCAATGTGGGTCACGGAGTTCGGGAAAATTAAGTGTGTCAAGGATTTGCAATTCTGAAAGGCACGATCCCCAATGTGGGTCACAGAGTTTGGGATGGTCAAGCTTGCCAAAGAGCTGCAACGAGCAAAGGCACCCACTCCAATGTGGGTCACTGTGTCTGGGATGGTCAATTTGGCCAATGTACTTTGGCCGAAAAAAGCTAATGTGCGAATTTCTGTTTCTTCATCTGGAATTTCGACCACAAGCAAAAGGTCTGGGTCAGCGATGCCACCAAGACCGGCGAGCGCATTCAGGTAGCAACATATCACTTTGTTTGGTTTGAAAACAACACTCACAACAGTATCTTCAGCAATTCCAGCTTCCAATACAGTTACAGCATTCCCAAGCAATTGGTCGTCTCCCACAATAATCTCCACACCTGTGGTGCTTCGAGTGAGCTCATCCCAAGACTTTTGATCCTTGATCTGCTGCTTGAGTGCTCGGCCTGTCGTCTCTGGCATGACTTCCAGAACCATGACCTCACCATTCGGCTGCAGCGCTGAAATTCTCCTTGCCATGGCTCAAAGACCTTTTGACGGATTTGAGCTGATGCTTCCTCTAAATGTCAAGCCTGTCTTCTGCCTGCTTGTTGGCCATAGCATTTGGCACTTAAGCAAATCATTGGCTTTGCGTGGCAATTGGGAAACCTGTTGCTCATGAAATTATGTGAATCACTGTCATACGATTGCATGGACCGATTTGTCTCCGCCGATACCACCGATTCGCCAAATCAGAGCGGCCCGAACCGGCCCCGCCGAGCCGCGTTTCACACATCCGTCGCGCCACGCGCGATCCGAGCGCCACGCGCCACATCCGTCGCCGGATCGATCGGTCGCGCGCTGGGAGTGCCCTCCACGGATGTTCCAAGAGAGGTTGAACAGCCTTATAGCCCGTCCCATATGTACCACTACAGGGTCTTATAAGGTCTCTCAACCTCTCTTGGTTGGAGGAAGGAAGGAAGGAAGTCGGGGTGCCCCTGTCACATCCCAACCAGAGCGACCCGCCGAGGAGATGAAGCAAACCACCCCAAACTCCACCACTGCTCTGGAAATGTCTGGAAGGTGAGGAAAAAAAATGAACAAGCAATTCCTCATTTCGAGCTTATATAGACGCTCCAACCCGTGCGTGGTGCGTGAACTCGCCGCATCGCGCGCGTGCTGAACGGGTCGGCGAAGGCCGTGCCCTTTTCAGCATAAAGAAAACATGAAAACAGGCACATCACGTGTGAAAAAGGCACCTATAGGCATCCGTGCAAACCGGACATGAAATACACTTGATAAAAGGCGACATTGATGGAGGTTTGATCGTCATGAAGGGGAGGAGACGCTAAGCCTAGACTAGCGGTCTCTTACTGCCAGGATTGTTGGGCAGGTCCTTTCTTTTAAGAGGTCGAACCATTGGTGACCTGGCAGGTTTCGGGTCCAGGTATAGCGAAGAACCATGAATTGGGATCCCCGTTCGACCATTAAAAACATGGTTGAACTGGTTTTTGTAGTGTAAAGCCTATAATAAATTGAATAGTGGTGGGAAGTGAGTCTAGGGGATCCAGTCTGGTATCTAACTCATGGAAATTGACCGGTCGCCCACACATCGCTAGGATGCCTAGTGATGGCGCCAGCACTGGAGACCAGCGCAGCCAGTTACAGTGGAGGCCCTATGTCACATCAACTTCTTGCTGGGAACTCTATTTCCTTTGCGATTCCATGGATGCGACCCCCTCACATCATGGTCACATCAACTCTACATTTAGCTTGTGGAAAAGAGTTGCTTCCAGAATGAAGTTAGTGGTACTTGTTGGTACTCTTCTGTTAGTGTCTCCCAATGGCACCCAAGAATAAAATTCAAGACAAAGCATTCCTTTTCACCCACAGTAGAAACCAGCGGAAGTCGAAGCACTCATGACAGCAACCCTCTGCGGCGACGATTCTCTTGCACCCGCGTAGTTTTGACATCCCCAAAACAGACACTCTCAACACCAAAGACTTGCAACCCACAAAGGCATTGTCCCCAATGTGGGTCACTGAGTCCGGGATGGTCAAGCTCTGCAAAGAGCTGCAATCTGCAAAGGCAAAGTCCCCAATGTGGGTCACAGAGTTCGGGATGGTCAAGCTCGCCAAGGAGCTGCAACCAGAAAAGGCCTCACCTCCGATGTGGGTCACTGAGTTCGGGATGGTCAAGCTCACCAGGGCACTGCAACCTTGAAAGGCAGAACTCCCAATGTGGGTCACGGAATTTGGGATGGTCAAGCTTGCCAAAGAGCTGCAACTAGCAAAGGCAAACCTCTCAATGTGGGTTACAGAGTCTGGGATGGTCAAGCACTGCAAAGAGCTGCAATCTGCAAAGGCACCGTCCCCAATGTGGGTCACAGAGTTCGGGATGGTCAAGCTCACCAAAGAGCTGCAACCAACAAAGGCTCTGTTCCCAATGTGGGTCACTGAGTCTGGGATGGTCAATTTGGCCAATGTACTTTGGCCGAAAAAAGCTACTGCGCGAATTTCTGTTTCTTCATCTGGAATTTCGACCACAAGCAAAAGGTCTGGGTCAGCGATGCCACCAAGACCGGCGAGCGCATTCAGGTAGCAACATATCACTTTGTTTGGTTTGAAGACAACACTCACAACACTATCTTCAGCAATTCCAGCTTCCAATACAGTTACATCATTGCCAAGCAATTGGTCGTCTCCCACAATAATCTCCACACCTGTGGTGTTTCGAGTGAGCTCATCCCAAGATGTTTGATTCTTGATCTGCTGCTTGAGTGCTCGGCCTGTCGTCTCTGGCATGACTTCCAGAACCATGACCTCACCATTCGGCTGCAGCGCTGAAATTATCCTTGCCATTGCTTAAAGACTTTTTGACGGATTTGAGCTGATGCTTCCTCTAAATGTCAAGCCTGTCTTCTGCCTGCTTGCTGGCCATAGCGTTTGGCACTTAAGCAAATTTGGCTTTGCGTGGCAATTGGGAAACCTGTTGCACATGAAATTATGTCAATCACTGTCATACGATTGCATGGACCTATTTGTCTCCACTGATACTCTCCACCGATTCGCCAAATCAGAGCCGCCCGCCACGCCACCTAGCTTCGCTCGATCCGAGCGGTGTCGCCACATCCGACGCCAAAAGTCATCAGCGCCCAGGGGGGCTATGCATGAACGGAGGAAGGAAGGAAGGAAGGAAGGAATGAATGAATGAAGTCGGGGTGCCCCTGTCACATAACCAGAGCAACCCGCCAGAGTCTGGAAGGTGGAAGAAAAAAACCATCCCCACAGACGCTCCGTCGTTCACGACGCCCGACTGGGTCCCTTAAAACCATATATAGTGATTGGTTCGACCCCAGAAGCCCTCCATAGCTTCGGGGGCCGGGAGCAAAAAAAGAACGCTCCAAACAGCCGCACGATCCATGAAGTGCTTGGATGATCCTCAAGATGAGCGTACTTATATTGTGAACTTCATGCCCTGGAGTCCTATCCTTGGGCCATGAGGAGTTGCTGCTCAGTTGCTGAAGAGAGAACCGAGTTCTGTGGAATCACCCGGCCGGAAGAGAGGTTTCCACTGAATTGACTGCTGAAGTCACATGCCCTTTGACCAGCGGATCTTCAGATCTGCTGCACCGACCGGCGGATCGACGCGACCCTGGGCCCTCATATGGAGGGGTCTGGGGTCGAACCAATCCCTATGGTTTTGAGGGACCAGTCGGGCTGTGAATGGAGCATCATCGGGTCAAACAAGACGTCTATGGAAAAAACACCGACCCGACCTGCTCGCGAGACTCGTTGGTGTTCTCGGACCTCTCGGCCGTTCTCACGTGTGTGTCGCTGGACTCGGCCGTTCTTGCGTCGCTTGCTTTCAGTGGGGCTCCTCGGGCTTGGTGCAGCTGTAGTGCTCCAACCCCCCCAACTTCAAAATCTCTTGCACCTCCTCCTGCGCGACGTCCGCTTCATCCGGACGACGTCCGAGCGAAGCGAATGTGGGGGACGGTCCGGGAGGGGGTTGGTTGGGGTTCGAGAAGATGCATCGTTTTATATAATAAGGTTTGCAGGATTATGAGTTCAATGGGTTCTTACAGATCTATTGTTGTTTTACAAGATGTTTACTCTAGCTATAGAGATAGTTGCTGTATTGTACAAGTAAGTGTAGAATCCTTCTACAAAACCAGGTGAACCAACTTTATAATGGTCTTGGAATAGTGCTGATTTGTTTATAAGAAATCCCTCAGCTTGCATCCTGGATGATGGTAGTTGATAGGATTCAATACAACCCAAGTGGTAGATCATGGTAGATCCCTGGACCATCCCAAAAGGCAAATCCCAAAAGGTATACCTTGTCCAATGGGGGATTTTCTGTCCGACACCACAACCTGGAAGGCCTCAGGTGGTTTTCATCTGGCAAACATATATGATGTTCACCTTAACCGTTCCAAAGGGGTGCCGAACTTGAAGGACATGGATGCCAATGTCATCCACTGAGACTCAAGTCGACTATGTAAAAGCAATTCCTTTCAAACTGACTGCTGGTAGCAGTTGTTTCTTCAGGATTCTTCATGTTTTTTTGCAAGTATCTACATGGCTAGATATGGCTAGATATCTCCACCGAACCGACAAGGCGACCAGGTCTGAAGCGAGGCCTAGCTGCCTAGCTGGTGAGTGGACAAAAGCACCAGAAACTAGAAACCAAGCGACAACCAAGGTCAATCACCACTCAGTCTCCCTCTATACCTGAGGGCTTATACCTGAGCTATACCATTTGGGTCATACGCTTGCTTCTTTGAAGAAGTTCGTCTTTCTTCGAAGAACGCCATCGTGTTGTCAAGACACGCCCATCGTGCGCCCAAACCAAAAAAAACCATCGAGATTTAAAAAAACAAATCGTTCCAAAACCTCTGCTGGTTCCCCTCCTTCAGGCAAATGATGCCCATGCTCTTGAAGAACCCCTGCACTTCCTGCGCGTCGCGTCGCGTCGCCCGGTCGGTCGAGTCGATGCTTACCTAGAGAAGCAAAACACTAACAATTTGTAGGCTCCTGGATGAAACATCGCTTTTTCTAGGGAAGAGATGGAAAACATCGTCTTTTCTCGAAAAAGATCGTCTTTTTTGGTAAAACCACTGAAGAATAGCTCCGGCTACCATAAACAAACACCTGTCTCCCGGATCTTGCTTTCAGGTGAGTGCCGAATGGATCCGCAAGTCACCAAATGTCGAGCATTCTTCCGATTCTTCCATCTGTGTTGGTCATCTTAAATTAAATAGCCTTTTTGTGAATTTGGAGGGCGCCTTCACTGAAAACATAAGACACCGTATTTATCCCGTACGGAGCCCGTACTTAACCCGTACTAACCCATACGGAACCCGTATTTTCGATCTGCCCCAAAAAACATTGTGTTTTGAGAACCCATATTAAACCCGTACGGAACCCGTACTAACCCATACTAAACCGTACTAAAAATATGGTTTTTTTGCATCCCTGACAACCAGATGCCATTTGTGAGTTCTTAGGCTTGCAGCTGCATGTTGAAGGCTCACTCTCGATCCGGGTGAAAAGTGTTCTTGGTGAGGTCGACATTTGGTGACTTGTGTCCGAAATTCAGGTGCGTGCTGTCCGATCCAAAACACACATTTTGGAAAACATCGTCTTTTCCTAAAAAAGATCGTCTTTTTCCAATGTACTACGTTTTCTTGGTATCTTGTTTCCCTAGGTAGATAGAGTCTGCCGAGCACCATAGACCACGTGCGTGGCAGGAACTTGACCCCCAACATGTCTTATAGGACCCTCATAGCTAGGGGGTTGACCCTCACAACCTTGGGTTTTGGACCTCAAACATGTAGCAGTTCTTTAGTCTTTGCAAAGAATCGGGTTCCTTTCGGCCAAATCCACCGATCCCCTCACTTTTCGGGCTGAACATGGCTGAACCGAAGGACACCCTGCTCGATCCGGATCGGCGTTCCCTTCATCGCCTTCACCGGGTTGACTTCATAATCTTCCTCCTTCGTTCGCCTCACAGTCGAAGGTATCGGAAGGCTTCGCCTTCCGCCTCACCGTCGGTGGTTGGGTAGTGAAGCACGGAATGCTGGAATCCCCGGAATCCCACCCTGCAATTTCAAGGGTGCGTTGAAATGTTGTTTCGACAAACAGTCCGGTTTACAAAACACTGTGTTTGTTCAAATGTAATCTACATGTAAAATAATGCCACGGATGTGAGGTGTATTTTATCTGTTCCTTTCCTTTTGTTGTTGGACACCCAAACGTGGTAAGGTGACCCAACACCATCCTGTGTTTCATGTCTGTGAATATGCAGAAGATCATCGATTTCAATGAAAAAAATGCTGCTCTGAGTTGAGGCGAATCGTCGAAATCGAGGCCAGTCCAGCTCGTTTGGGTTTCCATGGTCCGACAGGGGTTTCGTTCTTCACGTCTCACATGACGTTCCCCGAAGCAAGACCATGGAAGTCCACAACTATTAATTATAATGCATGGTCTGAGTGGCCGGATAGATCTTCCACCAACCCGTGCTCGAAAACTGGTTTCTGCGTCATGGAACGTACGCCCAGCGGGCTGTAGTCGCTCGGGCGTGATGAACACCCAACAAGAGACGTCCCATGAGCCTCGCGTAGTTCGCGACCCACTCGGTGGGGTCGAGATACGCGTATCAACCGAGGCGTGATCCACTTGGCGCCCCAAACGAGATCCACTCTTCAATCTTCACCCGCACCACCTGGCTGTCTGGGATGCGGTTCGTGCCACTTCGCGCTGTCTTCACCCGGGCCATGCAGGTCAGAAGTTGCAGATGTTTGGGGAGGAGACAGGCAACAGGAAAAGGAGATGGACCAGCCGAAAAGGATCACGGTGCCAACATCGAAAAACAAAAGCAATCAAAAACATATTAACGCAGTCACTCACCTGCCAAAAGTGGTCAAAGGTGAACACTTTTGAGGTGTAGAGCCTTGGGCCTTGGGTGAATCACTAAGACCAACAAAAAAGATGCAAACAGAGTTGGAGCATGGGGAAAAACAAAAATTACACTAGCATAGACCCAGATAGCTAGGCAGAATCCCACGACCTGTTGACATGCGACTGGCTGGAACAAGAATGTACGCAGCCTGCACAGCCAGCTTACAGCACCTCCACAGCGCGCACAACCAGCTGACACCAGCACTGGTGCGCTTTGCGGCACCGGCGACAGCGCCCGACCAGCGCCGCCGCCCGTCTTAAACGCGCTCTCAGCCAGCTCACAGCACCAGCATCCTGCAGGACCACAACACGGCGCCAGCACCGACACCCTTTCGAAAGCGCATGCAGCCAGCTCATTCTCATTTGCGGCAAGAACCCCATAGCTATCCCTATTTGGGGAAAACAACGTATGATCTTGCGCGTATAAGATCATGTGCGCAAAAGTGCGCGCGCAAACGGCAAAGCCCGTAGGCTTCACTCCCCCAAGGCCAAGCAGTATCCAGCACGACTATTGTGTGAGTAGCATGCTGAAACATGCTGAAACAATGGTCGGCCTGACGTTAGGCATAGAACATTGTACAAAAGTATGCGCGCAAACAGTACGGCGGGGCACTTGACACAGCTGTCGGCCAAAACAGAACCTGAAGAGTGTAATTACCCCACAGCGCCAATAGACAAAGAACGTTCAAGTGACAACACCGTATATATGATTTTGCGTGCAAAAGTTCACGCGGCCTATGACTGCTGGCACTTCGTTGTCAGAAGCAGCGATTGGTCGCCCTACCGGCGCCCAGTCTCCAGCACGCGCACTGCAGCTCACAGCACCGGCGCCGACCCGCTGTCTCCACCACGCGCACTCCCAGCGCCCAGCACCAGCGCCACAGTCTGTGCACAGCCAGCTCACAGCACCAGCACCGGCACCGGCACCCGGTCTCCACCACGCGCACAGCCACCGGCGCCCTGTCTCCACCACGTGCACAGCCTACAGCACCAGCACCGGCACCCGGCACCCAGCACCAGCCTGTCTCCACCACGTGCACAGCCAGCTCACAGCACGAGCACCGGCACCCAGCACCAGCACCGGCAACCTGTCTTGAAAGAGCGCGCGGGCAACTCAGACTCATTGTTATTTGAAGTAAGAACCCCATAGCTTCGCTATCTGGGGAAAAACACTTGGGGGACGTCACTCCTTCCAGCAGAATGAACCTCTAGAAGGTCTAGAGGTAGAAGCAGAAGGTCTAGAGATCTAGACGCATTGGGCTCCGCGAAGGTGGCGATGAAGGTGGAAGTTTTGCTGGTGAGTGGTGTTTTGAACGACACTTAATAGTGTTCACCCTTTAAAGTATTACACTTACATGTACACCCTACATTTTGAGTGACCACGTATACCACCTGGGTGAGTCAGTGGTGTTTTGGCAGGTTTTTGTCAGTGGTGTTCTTTGTTGGTTCGTTTTTTCATGCTTCCGATGGTTTCATGGATGGCGATTCACCCGGTTTCTGACCGGGTTGGCATCCGTTGGCATGGCGGACGCGTTCGTCGTTGGTTTCGATGGACATCCGCATCCACTGACACCATCCTAACAGGGATTTGGTGCTTGGAGACACGTACTGGAGGGTGCATGCACCAAAAAGGAGGGGTCCATTCATTCAATCGAAGGTAGGAGTGCGGGTGATCTTGCATGATTGGTGCTTGGTTGACTAGATTGATCTTCCTTTTTCCTTCGAGCCGCAACCCAGTCCTCTTTTCTCAGGAGTCAATGGGGCAGCACTTGAAGGCAGCATATATACCAAGTCCCAAACAGGTCATGTCTGGGCATTGAAATTCCAAGAGAGGTTGAGAGACCTGAACTAAGACCCTGGTCTGTGGTACATGTGGGATGGGCTATAAACACGGCTGTTCAACCTCTCTTGGTTGTTCTGCACTTGAGTTCACTGCGATCCGTTTCATCGGAATGGTGAACGGCCGAACTGCTGGCTGTCTTTGCACCGGGCGGAAGCCTGGCTTTCTCTGCTTCCCTGATTCCCTGCCCCTATGTTTATCCCCATGCTTATACATTCCCCTGGATTCAAACCACCACTACTACATCGTTTTATAACTTTGTTTTTGTTTAATACATCATGAACAACTAGAACTAAGTTGTCATTACAAGTATTTTTACAAAAAGGTGCAAAACAAGGACGTATACAAGTCCTCTGAAAAAGCTTACCAGATCGATGACCCGAGTACGACTCAGGTCCACAGGCGATGCGAGGTCACTTGTCACTCTCTTCCCGCGCGCAGCGAGCTGCGCGAGCTGCGCGAGCTCGCCTCGCGCTCGTAGTTCTGGTAGCGTTCGCAGAAGTCGCAGAAATCCTGGAAGTCCAACGTGGAAAACCTGCAAGCGATCCGATCGCAGAAGTGAAGGGGTTGCGGCAACCACCGACGTTCCTGCTTTCGTCTGCGACGAATCAAGCCGGGAATGAGTGGATTCCAGGTTGGTCAAGGTTGGTCAATATGCCCGTCCCATGGGTCTGGTCGAGATGGTGTTGCAACCAACAGAGGTGGATAGTGACCTGAACTAGGACCCTACAGGGGTACCTATAGGATAGTCTATATATATATATATATATCTATATAGGGTTCTTCAACCTCTGTTGGAAGTTGAGAAGTGATGAACCTTCGGGTCCCCCATGTGGGGCCCGCCATCAGGCGGGACCATCAACGATGGGCGCCATGTGGGATTAGAAAACAGCGACGGACCATGGCTTTTGATACAAAGAGGCCCTAGACCCCCAAGTACCTCCTCAGAAGGTATTTGGACCCTCCTGGCACCCACCCCAAACACCTTGTCAGAAGGTACCACTGGAGGCCATCCGGGAGGTCGACCAGGCGCCCCAAAAATCATTTAGAAGTCACAAAGCTCGGGGTGTCGCTGTCACATCCACAGCCCCGACGATGGGACTAGAAAAACCACCCAAGTGCGTGTGACTCCCGGATCATGAGATATACCGTTTATATACCAGCACCCTCACTGCCGGGTCACAACCTGGCAGAACTTGTGCTTTGAAGCCATACTGCGACTTGGTGCCACATCGTTGATTCACACGACGTGTCGGTCCACCACGCTCCACCACGTTCCTCGCGTGCCGTCCCCGCGCGCCGCGGAACGAAAAGCGCCGAGCCGCTCATTGGTGTCCTTCGAGATCGCCGTGGCCTGCGCTACGCGCTACGAGAGAGCCGCGACCGTTTTGTGGGAGTAAAGGACAACGGGGGAATCTTGGGATCCCAAACGCGACCGGGAAAGGCCCCTCTGAGGCCCTGGCACCACCCCCCATTTTTTGGGCAGTCCTATGTCCTATGGGTTCGTCCCATGGAGCGTCTGGGGATTGGAGAATGATGTGGATCCCAAGTGCAGAAACCAGATTTTGAGGGTCGAAATGATGAAAGAAGCCAAACAAAAACAGTAGCCTTTTCCGCCTGGGTGTCTTGGGAAAAGTGAGATGCTCCTGCCAGGTGCTTTCAATCACTCTTTCAATCCTATTAAATCATATTGACATCTATTGACCAAAATAGGTGTGGGCTCCGCAGATACAGGTCCAGTCTGACCCAGTCTGGTCATCGGGGCCCTCTCCCATCCAGTCCACCTCTCGCCGCCCTCCCCTCGCAAGGCACAGCGCCGCGCTGTTCCGCGCTGTTCCGCGCCGAAGGTCCGCGCCGAAGTCCGAACGAATTCCGCGTTCCGCACGGAGCGACGAACGCGTTCCTTCGGCGCGGACTCGCTCGAAGGATCCAAGCAGATGCCCAGTTGACCAGCACCCGACCCGGTTGGTTCGGACGTGACGACCGGACGAGTTGTGCTCGGACGTGGCGACCGGAAGGACGTGGCCGTCGCTGGTATTGGTGGATCACCTGGCTGGAACTCGTCTGCGCTTTGCACCGAACCGGTGCGTGTCAACGGCACTTGGCCGCTCAAATCGAAATCTCTGCTCAGCTAAGTTCACCAACGAGCTGCAATTCTCAAAGGCACCGTTCCCAATGTGGGTCACAGAGTTCGGGATGCGCAAGTTCACCAAAGAGAGGCAGTCTTTAAAGATGTCTATTTCCTTACATTCCATAGTGATTGCTTTTCATTCAGGGGTTGGTGTATTTTGATGTTAATTAAAGGCCCAGGGTTTATGAGCTTGTGCAAGACTCTTATCACATTACATTTTGGCCCAAGTGGGCACAATGAGCGGCGACAAACGAAGATTGGCGTGACTTAACTCAATGGAGTCATCGCTGGAAGTTATGATGATCATGAATCATGATTGAGCTGTAAGGCTTACTTACTATGTTCCACTGAGGTTTTTAGCCCAATGTGCGAAGGGCTCGAGTGCTTCTGGGCGGGAGGATTTGGAAAAGCCTGACAAAGGTCAGGAAGTTGTCTCAAGGGCTGCTTTTTTGGGACGGCTTTCTCAAAGAGAAAGTGAAACCCAAGAAGGCAATGACATCAAGTTCAACTTGAACAACCTGGTAGAGTTCAAAGATCAGGACGTGCTTCATTCAGCACACAACCCCCCTGCTCCAGAGAGTCGGAAGAGGCCCAATTACAATTCCAAAGAGAGGAGTAGCATGAGAATCCTGCCAGCGGACAGAAGACAGTACCTCAGATCTCCTATCAGCCTCACTTTTTCCTGTAAATTTTCTAACAGTCAGTCAGTCTTGGGTCCATTTTGTTGGCTGATCTCCGCCCAGGCAGCATGAGAATGGATCTTCGCGATCTCGGGTTGGACGGCTTGTTCAACAAGGGTGCAGGTGCAAAGGCGATTGTTTTCGTAAGTTTTCTCGCCTCTTTCGGGAACTGATGCAGTACCTAGTCATGTTCTGGAGCCTCAAGAAAACTCTTCAAGATGCTTATGTTTCTTGTCTGAAATAAACTTACTGGTTGGCTACATTCAAATTGAATGTTACTGGTTGCATTCCTGTGGGTTCTGTTGCAGGGTAGTTGACAACTAAGATTCACTGGGTTCATGGTCCTGCTGGACGGTCTTCTCGCAAGAACTGGTACTTGCTTGGGGTGCAAATCTCTGTCAAGTGCTTGGCCACTATTTTGGGAATCGGAGAAGATCGATTACAGCGGGCATCCACTGGCATGTTGGACAAGAGGTTCTCATGTTTTGGACTTGCAGCCTCGAATAAATCTAGTATGAGGTGATGATCAATTGCATTTTGTCAGACTGTTAGGCAGCTGTTAAGGCAAAGAGAACTTTAAGAGGCAAATTTCATGCATTTTCACGCTGTTAAGGCAAAGAAGAAAGCACCAGTGAAGCAAATGAGAACAGATATGTATTTGATGCGCTTATACCTTGATGCAGCAGGAATGCTGCCCAACAAGTTCCTCGTGAGCAAAAACCATTTTTCAGTCCTCCACCCTAAGGCCCTATGACTCCTGAGGGATGAACTGCACCTGCCCAGGTTTCAGAGGGCTGGGCGCAAGAGAGGCGCTGGTGGTGGGAGCCAAATGAGAGTTGCGTTTGAGACCGGCCATGACTCCAGCGATGATTGTGATAGCTCTGACAGCGAGAGAGTTGAAGACTTTTTTGCACCAAGTGGGGAACGTTTAGAAGACGATGAAGAGCTCCGTCTTCACTACTTGGGTTCACAGCAGTTCTTTTCCACGTGGTTTGCCCAGACTCCTTTGAGATTCACAGTCAGTAAAGTAACTTCTTTCCTTACATGTATGGCACAAGGTGGGTGGAGTCGAATGCCGCGCAGCACATCCAATCTCTTCCGGTTCGATTTCTTCCACCCGGAAGCGTGAAAATGCTCTACTACGAGTATTGTCAGAGAGAGCCGCACAGCGAAGTGTCGTGGACCAGTTGCGTTTAAGATGTGTGCTTGTGATGAATTGTTTTTGCACCTTATGTGATGACTGAGTTACGCCACCTTTTGGCGGCGTTATTCAACTTGCTGGCGAAACACGCTACGATTTTTACCACCCAGCACGCACGCAACGTGCGACACATGCTTAGACATGAAGGAGGCCTTTAAAGCAGCACGCGACTCTCGCCTATTGTTTCATGCAGTCAATGCCATGTTTAATGCGCGGTAATCTCTTTCTCTTCAGCCCCAGGATTCACAATCCAGGTTCGACACTGCGAGAGATTACAAATTGCACTTACAAGAAGTCTCACAGGACAGGAAGCTAGAGGAATATCTCCAGGCCAGGTTGACATGTTGCCAATTATTGAGTTTATGATCAGGGTTGTTGGGTTGTGGGGTCGAAGAATGTCTCTGGCAGGGACAGTCGCCATTGCAAAACGACAACGATATATTGAGTTTTGTATGGGAGATTTGGCTGCACGATTGTGTATGGGTTGTTCTGCTTCGATGGGTTGTTTTATGCTGTATTTTGCACAAGGATGGGATGGACCAGTCCAAATGGTGCCTGCCCAGAGACCGTATAGTACAATCCTCAAAGGAAGGATCCGTCTTTCAGCGCCCCAGGATGAAAGTGCATGGTGTTTGGAACCATGGCGTGTCCCTCAACCTTTTCCTGATCCACCCTGGCGTAGCTGCTGACAGCTCTTTGGTCATCGAAACATTCCAAAGGGTACTACAAGACACCGTCCAGACCTTCGAAAAATGTGGCCGCCCACTCCCAAGCGCATGCTGCATATGGGTTCCTTGGAACGTCCATTCGTCTGATAGCTGCGCCTGTGTCTTTCATTGTCTTTTGGTAGATTGTGAGCGCTCAGGCTGACAACACAGTTCGCGAAAACAAGAACAACCCGTGCCTGAAACATCTAGCCGCACTAGTTGGACGAGCAAAAATGCGATTCGCTGGGTATTTCTTCGGAAAGGTGGGCCACACCCACGGAGCATTAGGTTCTTGGAATATATATTAACGCATGGCAATGATTTGTGTATGTTTGTGTTGTACGATCCACAGTTCAGGCCTAAGCCCCTCAGCCTGCCTTCACTAAGACCAAGTCTATGGTCTATTAGCAAAGTCTTTCAGATATGTGGACTTGCTCTGTGACCCAATGGATGTGGTGTCGATTCCTGCCAGCAACAGTTCTGATGTTACCAAACAACGCCAAACAGCTTAGACCTCGGGGATAGAATTTGGTGAACCCAAGGAAGCTCAAGAAGATCTTGGACAGAATCAACATCAGACAATGGATTGGGCCCACAGCATCCATTAATGTCCAGTACTTGACATCTTGCCGTGATTGGAAGGGATGGTCCCTCAGCTCAACCTGTAGTGTTTGTGCAAACCCCCGTCCACGACAGCCCTCTCAGCCGCTCTCTTTTGCTCTGTCTTGATGAGGTATGAGCAGGTTCCGGTGACGTACAAGGGAGGCCTCAAAACGGATTCAACGGGTCTTCATGGGTTTTTATTCCTCGCCAGGAGAGGCAGGGGAACATGTATTGATATGTAATGATGACCTCGTGGTGATATGTAATGACTAGTGAGCTAATTTGCTGGCTAATGCCCTGCAGATGTCCCTCGGAATCTGCGAATCGAGTCTGACGACAAAAGGGGTGCTCTTCAATCGCATGAAATGGATGTAATTTGCATGGTGAAGAAGAATGCTGCTGATGATGGCCTAGCACAGGACACTGCACTGTAGATCTCTCACGCTACTCTGTTTTGCACTGAACTTAGTGACTTGCAGCAAACCAAATGCAATCAGGAAGCTTTGCTGGCGATGCCCTATCAGCTGATGGACCGGATTCTCCATGGAGGGCCGACAGTGCCCAGACCTTTGCGTCCAGTGAAGAGGGTGAAACTTCAAGAATATTTAGATCTTGCCAAAGTCTTAGTTACACGCTTCCCTCGGGATTCCAGCGGAAGAGCAGCGGAATTCTTGGTGGATTTGGCCCGGAACCATGACCCAGGCCCATTGGTTCCCTTACCATGGTTTGAAAGTTTGGGGGATCGGGATGAGATTGTCTTGGGAAACCCAACAGTCCTTGCCCGAGTGGCTCCAACAATGAGATTCCAAGCGGAGTTTCAGTTGCCTCGCCGTGGGTAAATCTTTGTTGAGTGGAAAAAGGTTGGACCACACTGTCACTGAAAGCAAGATGAAGCACTTGGCACCAAAGTCCCAGTGACAGGATTTGTCAGTCAGAATCTTCAACACCTTGGAAGGTTCACAGCCTTTTCCGAGGGGGGGTCCTCAGTAACGCATGTCGCATCCTGCCCGTGGAAATGACAAGATCAGGCCAGGACTGGTCCCTTCCGACAAATGGATTTTGTTGGGATACGCTCACCACCCACTGGCAGGCGGCAGAACGCTCAGGCTCCAACCTTATTGCAGTGTTCCAATGCCTCTCACAAACATCCAAACGACACTTGTCTTTCAGGACCCGATCGTCAGCTTTGAGGACTACCAATCTCAGGTGTATGTGATCGATGACTCATTCCCTGACACTTTCCGTGATACACAGGCCAAGGCTCACTCGTACACAGGGCTAATGACTTCACCCAGAATGACCGCCAGGTTGACACCCCGGAGCTCTTTCCTACTATCTCAAGTGCACATGAAACAGAAGAACAGGTGGGGCGCTCACGACTTCCCTCCTCTAAGAGTGTTCCTGTTGGGCTCCTAACTTGCACCAGGTCAGCATCGACTTCGACTCCGTCGTCGTATTGGATCAGCTGAGCTCTTCAGAGGCTAGAATATATAGTTTGCAACAGAGTTATTCAACATAGTTTGCAGTTCACGCGAGTTGAACATAATTGAACCATATTGAACCTATTCTCGAGCGCCAGGACAATGCTATGTCCCACAAGGTCAAACACTCAGCCGGCCTGATTGCAAGTCATCGTTGCATAGTAGCACTGCGCCTCGCCGCATAGCAAGCCAGCTCAAGTAAAAGCTAAGTATTGTTTTAGAGGGTCCAGTGAAAGGTTTTAGGCAGCTTGCTGTCAGGCTGGTGGAAAGAAAAGGCATCTCTTGGATGAGGCCTATATAATATGTCTTACTCGTCGCTTTTGTTGCCTAACAACATTGTGAAATGATTGGAAAATGAAAGTGAACCAAGAGCGTTGACACCAAATACCATTGGACTAGCCTGTAACTTGTGTCTGTGAACCTGCTTCGTTGCGCAGGACAGCAATGGATCGAAGCGCTTCCGTCAGGAAGGCTGAGTCGACCGCTTGATATGCAATTCAAATTAAATAGGTTCAGTCCACTCTGGGCTAAGTAAATACTTGGGGAGGAGGGATCTCTCATTGAGTGATTGCACTCACTGAATTGAAAGGAAAATGACGCAACCCAGCTTTGTGAAGCATGATTCTCAGCATGCTGCGGTTCACCTGCTACATTGAGTTAACCTTTATCTTTCTCTGTTGTGCAGGCCCGAACCGGTAGTTTTCAGGGTGGCCAGGTATTCCTAATGCCATGTCTCAAGCTCAAAGATGCTGTTCGTGCACTTACCAAGAAGAGTGACGATTTGAGGACTGGATACTAGTTTAATGCGATGCAGCATGACACCTTGTTTTTTGAAGGCAATCAAACTTTGGACATTGAAGGACAAATGGGGGTACTCCTACTATTAGGAAGACACACTTGAAAAGGCACTGACTGACTGACGAGTTTTGTTACTCTTGAGTCTTGAGCTTCTTACTGTAAATCAGTGACCTCTAACTGGCTACTTCTCTTGATGCAGGCAACCCAAGGAAAAGTACTACCCGAAGACCACAGTGCCGGCCCCTGGGCCTTCACACCCGGCTGGCTTTGCCTCTTTAAGTGAAGCTTTTTCTTGGCCGGATTTGTTCCTGAAGCGCTTGGGGCAGCGACTGGGTAACGAGTTTTTGGCTAAGCGTTTGTGGACCTGGTCGTGGACTTTTTCATCTGCATTTAGTGGGATTGGTGCTCCAGAATCAGCCCGGGTCTAAGTCCCTTAAAAAGTCTTCCACACTGACTGCCTAAAGTTCTCTTTAAATTGAATGGCGACTCCCACGCTTCAACATGTGTTGAACGGCAAGCTGTCAGGCAGTGATGAGCCTGCAGTCGGCGGCCAAACACTTTCTGGCCGTTCATTTGCCTCAGAAAGAGCCAAGGGCAGTTCCACATGTCTTGCATGAATTCACTTGTGAGATTGATCCTAGCTGCCAAAAGGTTCTATGTCAGGCTTATGGTAGTCCTTGCAATGTGGCGGACATCACCAAGTTCGATTCAACCGCAGAGAAGCAGTATTGCACGACACACTCCAAATATTGCAGAGTCAGAAAGCACCACTTGAAGAAAAAAAGACTCTTCGAATCATAATCAGTTATCTATTTGTTTTGGGGGTTGCTTTGGATGCTAGGTTCAATATCAACTGAGTCCACCTCACCTCAACGGCCCAAGGAATCCACGTCAATGTGGCAGGAACTGGCCTCAGTGACAAAGCTTGTGCCAAAGCTTCAGGTAATTTGTCCTTCATGTCGTTTGTCCTTCATGTCAATTGACGGTGGCCGCAAACAACTGTGAGGACCGGTTTGTGTGAGCTTCAGCAAAATGGGTAAGCAACGCCGTCAAGCTGACCCAGTGTTTTCCACCCACCGGGCATTCTACAAGGAGATCCCCAGAACGGCAGATGTCATGTTGGTGGAGAATGTTCCGGAGTATGGGACTGAAGTAGCTCGTGACCATCTACCCAAACACTGGGACTTCCGAAGCGTGACTATCGACCCAAGACATCTAGGTGTACCTGCTGGGAGAACACGCATCTGGATTTTGGCATGGGATACCAAAAGGGTCCAGTGGCGCGAGGGAGGCATTTCCATCGAAGAGGTCATGCACATACTGGGTGCCAGGGCTGTTGGAAAGGCTGGCGATTTCTTCTGGAGGAAGTTGCCCGCAGCAGTCTTGACTCATGCCCAGGTACCCCAGCTCAGTCAAGTAATTTGAGGGTTGAGAATAATTATGGAACCCAGTCCCAGTCTCTCTTGATTTGTTTGGCTTTCTTCTCAGGCACGCAATCTAAGCGATTATGAGAAGCTCAAGGGCTGGGTGCAATATCCGGACCTTACCCAGTACTGTGCCAACGAGCGGGGACGGGGTGAACTGCAAGATGGGTCCCTCCAGACGCTGACAACCAACAGCTCACTCATATACTCCAAGGATGGGTCCTGTGAGTTTGATTTCCTTTCAAGTTTTGTTTCTCACTCCACCTCACTGAGTAGCAAACCAATCTCGACCAACTGCGTCGCCAGGCACACAAAAGGTTCCTGTCCGCGCAAGAGATGGTCGCAACGCACATATTGCCGACTTGCTCCGAGCATGCCAGGAAATGTAAGGCTCCAATCGTGGAGCTTGAACATATGCCGGAAAGTCATGCTTGCCGAATGGCAGGCAACACAATGTCAGTTCCTTGTGTGGCGGCTCTTTTGTTGACCGCCATTATCAACTTAAAGTTGGTCTGAAGTGAAATTCAATAGATGAACCATGCACTCAAGAATGATTGTTTGTTTGGTAATTGGCCTTGAGGCTTGACGTGTAAATGAACGTGTGACATGCCAAAACATGAGACCGCCCTGCTTTATTGCCAGCTACTGGTAGACTAAGAGCTTGCTGAAACTGAAACTGCTCTAATTGCAAAGTATTGAATTGAACAATGAGAAATGAACAATTACTTTTTGATGTCTTGTTCAAGGAGTTTGGATGAGAGGCCATCCCGGCCGCCAGTCCTGTAGCTCCACCGATGGGCAAAAGGCCCTGTGCTTCAGCCTCGGCTGACCAGAAATCCTCGAAAGAACTTAAAGCAAGTAGTCCATGGGCCGGGAAAATCTACAATGATGCGAAGAAACTAGGCTGAAGGTGGGGAGGATGAACCCTTGGTTACCAGTCATCTTCAAAGGGGTTTGGGTGAACAGGTTTCCGACATCCCGTTTCAAATGAACTTGATGCCTTCGCCTTCAGGAACACCGTTGTCG
The DNA here is from genome assembly GCA_963970005.1 of Durusdinium trenchii. Lineage (NCBI taxonomy): Eukaryota > Dinophyceae > Suessiales > Symbiodiniaceae > Durusdinium > Durusdinium trenchii. The sequence continues at coordinate 83,608 of CAXAMN010007213.1, forward strand.
GGGAGGATCCACATCCAGTGGAATGGCTACTGGATGCTTGGAAACAGGACCTCCTGGAACCCATGCTGACGTGGCTTCAGGAACAAGACTCCAGCTTTCCAGATCCCAGACGTTTCAAATTTCCAGCTCTTTGGCAGTCGTAGAGTCTGAGTGGCCAACTTAAGTAAGCCTACGATGTACAGAAACTTCTACGATGTACAGAAACTTAGTTGAACGACTTCTGTCTGAGGCTGCAAGCGATGAGCTCGTCAGCATTCCTTTGTTGGCGTTTCTCTACACACGTCCCGTGGACGGCTTGCCTCTTCTTCACAGCTGGCTAGCTACAGGGAAAGACATTTGGTTTCGGGGGTATGAATCGTGGAGAGAGATTGTCGAAGTACAACCAGCTGCTGAAAGCGACCCGGATACACCCTACAGTTTTGGTTCGGTGGGCCTTGTCAAAGGAATGGGCAGAATCTCTATGCTGCTATTTGGCCTCCTCTGGACCTACTTGAAACTCCGAGACAGCATGACTGAAGAGATGCAAATTGACTTCATAAGGCACTCCCCGGCACTCCCCCTGATCAAAAGGGTCGCCCTGGGGAGTCTCAGATTTCACAACCTCTCAGGGTGATGGTTTCACTGAAACCGTCGTCCTGGAACAGGGTTCCCAAGTACAAAACTGTGTTCCCAAAGTATCAAACTTATTCCCCAAAGTATCAACAGTGCATCCCAAAGTATCAAACTTGAACCCCATAGTATCAAACGTGGACCCCATAGTATCACACCAGGCCCCAAAGCATCAGGTCCAGGGTGATGGTTTCACCGAAACCGTCGTCCTGGCAGGTCCTCAGTTTGCGACCCCCTCAGGGTGACCCTTTTGATGTTTGGGATGCTCTGGGGTCCCTGGCACGCTCCTGGGCAGGTGGTTGGATTCCGTCAAGTTCATCAAGTCGAAGTTCATAGTTGCCTCACATAGCGACTGCTTGTGGAGGAGGCTGGCGGTGCATGAGCAGCAATCTGAGCGGGAGAAAAAGAATATCCTACAGAAGGTTCTCATATTCAAGTCAAGGGCGACAGAGATCATGGCGAAGGACTAGCTTCAAGGGATCTAGCTGGTTCACGAGTTTCAATAAGCTCACCGACATGTAAATCCCAGCAGGTTGCCATGTTTGATCATGCTTGAACCCCCTGGTCAAGGAGCCTGCAGAATTTGGTGGCAAAGTGAAAGAAGCCTTCTTCAAAGCCATCAGTGAGTACAACTCTTACGAGATGATTGCACACTCAAAGCGTTTTCAAATCGATTCCAACGCGGCGTTCTACTTGTATGGCTTTTGCGAAGCTTGCCTAGTATTTACAGTAAAGTTCAATGTTTTCATTTGATCCCGTTCCCTTTACCCCTGGCCCTCCCTTTCTGTCTTAGGGCTCACCTTCTTCAAACCAATCCGTTGAACTCGAAGCCTGCTGAAGCAAGGCTGGCGTTGGCAATGACTCCTGGGAGCTGATCGAGCAGCACTTGCACATGTACAAATTTGAGCATTCAGGCTTGAGAGTGGAGGTAGTGGGTTCAGGCTTATGATATCTTATTTATATAATAAATAATAAGTTAAACGGCTGTACTACATGGAAACCAACCATACTTTGAACATCATCCTAGTCATGCGGCTAGAAAGGCATGTTTCTACATGATTGCTCCGGCCCTGCAGCCTTCACAAACCAGTTGCTCCTGGACATTCGCTGGTTGGTTGGTGGGATGAGCCGGGACCCAAATTCCAAGAAGAGTCACATCTGGACCGAGCTGCTCCGGGTCACCCCTGAAAAGCAATGTGTCTTTGTACAACGGGTCCTGTTTTTGCACGATCTTGCAAGCCGCCGCGGAGCGCGATCAGCATCATCGAGGTTGAACATACAAGAGTGGGGGATTGAATGTGAGCGGATGATTTTCCTCAGTTCCATGGTGCTGCACATGTCAGTAGTCACTGATGATCACGGGGGCCGCATCTTTTCTGATGAAGTTGTGCGCTCCATTGTACTGCGCTGCGTTGAGGGGTGGCTCGGAACGTTTAACTTGTTTTTTCTTTGAAGTCATAATGTTTGATAACCAAAAAAGCGCTACTTAGATGAGTTCTTAGGTGTCTTTTTGTACCTTCCACCGGGCGGGGTCACCCTGTAAGGGACTACAACTCTGAAGCAGAGGACTACTTGACTTGCATGGACCCACACTTCAAGATAGAAGACACGAGCATGTGGAAAGAGCATGCACCAAAGCCCACAGAGACCGTGGCCACCAAAGTGGCGGCAGCGGATTCAGAGGTCGACAACCTCACAAAGGAGTCTCGCAAAGCTCAGTTTGATGCAGACTGCATTGCTTTAGCCAGGGATTGTGCACAAATTGGACAGCTTGTCAAGGAAGTGAACAAGTGCGATCAAACTGCTCGGACAGAGCGTGTCCTACACTTGCGGCACCAGAATACCATCGGAGCTGGGTTGGTTTCGGAATATATGGCCACCAACATGGCTCTTGGCAGCGGCAGCGTGAAGGACCAGCAATCCTTGATGGACAGGGCCCGGTGTTTGGGGAAAACTCGGTTATACAGTTTGTTTGCAATCAAATGTATACCTGACTTGGCATGTTTAAACCTTGTGCCCTGCAGTTCCTGTCAAGATTTCCGGACACACCCACCATCATCTATGCTGATCTGATGAAATGCGGAAGATGCAGCAATCAAGAGCTGAACGAATTTTCAGAATTGCTCAGCGCTGGTTTGGCCAAACGGCCCCATGCATCAGTGGCAATTGTGGTGGCTCCATGGCTATGCTCCGAGAAGGTGTGTAATGGCTACAGAGGAGAGTTGAGGCCAGGTTTGCAAAAAATGGTTGCTTTCAACGAAACATTTAAGCTCGATAAGTTACTTTCAACATTTAACTTTTAAGTTCCCTAGAAGTTACTTTTAAGTTCAACATTTTACTTTTAAGTTACTTTCAACATTTTTCTCCAACGTCGGTCCAACGCTACACATGCCTGCTCAGACGCTGGGAAGACAAATTTGATGCCCGTGGCCTCTACTCGGAGTCAATGGCGGTGAGGTGCCAGCAGCCACCCCGCGCACGGAAAGTTCCACTATACTTTAATGGCTGGTTGCTGTTCGATGATTCCTGTGTCAAAAGTGAGGATGGCAACTGGTTCTTGGCTTGCCAACTTTTGCAAGACAGGACTGGTGCAATCTTGAACAGTTTTGTGACAGGTTTCTCTGTCAAGAAAAAACACCCACTGTATGGTAGACTGACACTCATTCATTAATTAATTAATTCAGTCATTCATTCATTCATTCTTTCATTCATCATTAACGTTCATGACAGAGTTTATCCCGTCTCCCACATGCAGCCCACAGTCCTTGGTCAGGGCGACAAGAGCGGAGTGTCCCTGGCAAGCGGAAGCATCGTACATTGTCCCAGTGGCAAGCAAGGATGCCATTCCGCATGCGTCAGAGGGACATAGGCAAGGGTGACTCTCAAAATCATGTGATATCCTGTGACTGTTTTGAACAAGATTCAATACCGCAAGTCATGAGTCAACTTAGGAGTAGAATTACAGCTTATTCCAAAAGAACGTTCTTCGCCTGATGGTCCAGGAGTCTATCAGATGTCCAAGAAAGTGCTCAGTTTTTGGTGCAAGATGTGATGGTGCGAAGCTTGCTAGAGTCTGTTTTGGCACGAGCTCAGATCCCTGAGAGCACCAATACGATTGCGTTGGTGAATCTGACACCGTACGATGGGATGGTGGAACGTGCAACCAGGAAGTGGAAGGAGATTTCAGTTGATTCACCTTTCCATTTCAAGACCCTGAGCCTCACCAAAAACTTGGGCATCTGCGAGTTTGTCGAGAAGGCACTAGCTCTTGAGCTGATGGAGGACAGGGGGTCTATACCACAACGTGCTAAACTTGATTGAAATTTCTTTGAAGGGTTCATCTGACTGTTTGAAGGGTTCATCTGTGGATCACAAACCTTGCAACTGCTACTGTCCTAGGAGTGGAAGAGCGGATCGCCTACCTTTGGGAAGTGCAGACCCTATGAGCCTAGGCCACCACCAACTCCTGCAAATCAGAAGATCGATCTGGCCAATTTCCCGGTCCGCCTTGTGAAGATTGAGTATGACTTGGCACCTGGGAAGAAGGGGTGGCAGCAGTACAAGGTATCAATCCCCCCAGCCGTCAGGGGTAGATATGTGGACGACATCGTGTACCGCAATGAATGGGCAGAACTCCTCAAAGACTTTGACAAGCAGTTCTTTGGTCTGTAAGAGCCTTTCAATGCCTTTCACCTTCAACTTTTTTACTCGATGCGTCGTTCCATGGTCAAACTGTTAAACAGTTTTCAAAAGCACTTCAACTCACCGCCCCAAGCCCAATCATGCCCATTCATGCCCCATGCCTCTCCATCAGGTTTGGAGTGGCTGCAGGTCCCGAAGAGGCCTTGGTTCCAGCACCATCGGAACCGGAGAGTGAACCGCTTCCCCCATGGACCGAGCCGGAATCATTGGACCAGCTCTTGGACGCATACATCGTGGAAGCAAAGATGGCTGGACGGATTGGAGGGACATCACTGTATTTGATGCCAGTGAAACGGAGAGACGGAAGCGTCACGGAAATCATCGATGGGCAAAAATGGAAGCTCTTCCTAGCTCCTAGACTCATTTGTTGAACTCATTTGCACAAACACATCTACGACATACGAGCCTATCACCTCCATGTGTTTTGAACTTGTCACTCCCCGCCAATTTATGAGGTTGCCCATGGAGAGGTGGAGCTGGGAACGCTGGACTACCAAATCGCCCATGGACCTAGCAAGTTCCTGAATCCAGACAAGTATCAGAAGATGAAACTACAAGAAAAACATAGTACACCTGACATGTTTGTTCAATCTGTCTTCCATCAGCATTTCGAACTGTTTATCGATCATGTCGCTCTGCTTTAGATCAGACTTGGATCTGCCAATCAGCAGCTGGCCCAAACCTGAAGAGACTGTGGGATATAGATAGCTAACTTAAGTTGTTGCAATCATCCTCATGACGAGCAAGTTGGAATCCCTACTTGCCTCACATGGCTTTTCAGAGGCAGGAGAATGTGAACAAGTTATGATGCCTAAGGGGATTTCCAGTCTCTAGTCTCACTTCTTTTGCAGGACTTCCAGAAGATGGCTGATGAGAGTCCATCCACGCTCCTGACCCCCTCATCCAGACCAGCCGAAGTCTCAAACCATATTTGTTTTAAAGTCTCTTATATTGTAAACCCCTGCCACTGCTGAGGTCTTGTTCACGCCTCCAAACGTGTCTACTGAGAAAGCCTTGAAGGCAAGAAGCATAATTATTTGTTGAACAAAAAATATGATCGTCTTCTTTGAACTTTTGGCCAAAGCACCAGTGACCCTACCCATCATCCACATATCAATCGCCTGGAAAGGAAGAAGTGAAGGGCAGTGGAACAGAACCAAGGGAAGGCTTGAAGAAAGACCATGAGAAGAAAGACCATGAGGAGGAATACCGTGCGGCGAAAAACAAGTTGAGCGACCAGAAGAAGCAAGACCAGGACGAACAATACCAAGAGGAGAAAAAGCAGGAGAAGAAAGACCTGGAGAAGAAAGTGGAGAATGTTAGCACTCAGGAACCTGAAACTCAGGAAGAAGATACTCAGGAAGAAGATACTCAGGAAGCCGACAGCCAGGATGACGACAGCGCGAAGAAGAAGATGCCACCACCTGGAGGTGTTCCGATGAGCCTTCTGGGGAGCAATGAAATCAACAATCCGATGATGAGCAATGAAAAGCGTGAGAGCCTCCTGGGATCTATTGATGAAGCCAAGAAGGAAAGCAAAGCAGCAAAGAAGAAAGAGAAGGCGGATGCCAAAGCGGCCAAAGAAGACACCAAGAAAGTCAACAAAGCTGGGAAGACAAAAGGAAAAGGGAAAGGGAAAGCAAAAAGCAAGAAGTCAAAGAAAGCTGATGAAGTATCAAACTCTTTGGATTCTGAGGAGCCATTGTCGGAAGAGTATGAAGACTTGCCCGAGAGTTCAGGAGATGAAGTGGAAGCTTCACAGAAACCAAAGGAGAATACGACAGGCAGGCAGGGAAAGAAGAAGCAGGCTCAAGAGGAGATGGAGAAGACAAGGAACGCCAAAGAGCAGGAGCCAAAGAAGAAAGATCAGAAGCCAAAGAAGAAAGATCAGGAGGAAAAGAATGAAGAGCAGAAAAAAAAAGGGTCGAGGGAGACACGACCAAAACAAAATGGAGCTCACAGGTCCTGCTGCTCGTGCAGCTTTTATCAAACGCGCTGTCAGTGGCAAACCGAATACCGTCAAGGAGCCCGTTGTCAAAGCCCTTGAGCCAGAGTTCAGTGAGGAAAAGGATGACGATGATCAGAAGGATGATGAGACACTGGCAAAGGATGCAAAGAAGGGTCCGAAGGAGATCAAGCAGGAAAGAATTGAGAACTTGGAGGATATCAAAAAGGAAGATGTGGCACGACAAAAGGAGATTGAGATTGAGGAAGAGAAAGCACAGAAGAGGTTAAGGAGAGCAAAAGAGTTCGAGGAATCGTTGAGGAGTAAGGTGAGCAAAAGAAAAGCTGAATCAGGTGAAGAAACAGGCAGTCGCGATGACAGCAAGAAAGATGATGCAAGTGAAGTGAAGGAGACGACACAGAAGAAGAAACGCAAGGAGGTCAAGAAAAACGAAGACCATGACAATGGAAAAGGTCGAGATGGTGACCGTGCAGGGAAGGACAAGAATACAAACAAAAATCAACAAGGAGACAACGACGCGATGCACAAGGAGGAAGGACTGGGCGGAGGACAACCAGCTTCTGAAGAGCAGAAGATGAACACAAAAGAGAAGAAACATGAAGAAGCCTTGAAGAGCGATGATTGTGAGGAGAAGGAGACAGGAGGAAAGGAAAACAAAGAGCAGGAGGACAAAAGGCTCCCAACAAAGAAGAGCAGGAGCAAAGGAGGGCATGGCAACAAGACAAAAGGTGATGAGCAGCTGGCAAAGGAGCATGGCGCTGATGACAACAACGATGGCGCTGACGACCACAAGGATGGTGCTGATGGCAACAAGGAAACCAGCGAGAAGGCAACGGCTGGTAAGACAAGAAGGAGACATCAGAAGCGAAGAATCCAGGAGGAAGACAATCAGAAGGAAGAGAAGCAGGAGGAAGACAAGGACACAACAAGTGAAGCTAAGGCAAAAAAGGCAAGGCTACTCTGTCACTTTATCCTCAATGTTTGAGCCCTTTACTTTTTGCAGGCCAAACCTGGATGCGCAGGGCGTGTTGGGCTACGTGACACATACTGGAACCACTTGGAGACGACCAAGGAACGCTTGCGAAAAGAGTATCCGGAGAAATCAAAACTTGAGATCCTTCGGATGGCGCAAGCTTTGCCATGACCCTAGTATCTAACCCTAGTACCTAACCCTAGTAGCTAACCCTAGTATCTAACCATATGCAAAGCAATAGCTCTCCCTTGGTGCCCTAAGGTGGAAGAACCATCCTGACAGGGTGGCAGCCTTCAAGTCAATGCCTCATCATGAGCTTTCCCGGCGTCGATTGGTTCCACCCCTTCGCAAGTCTGAGAAATCAGACGAGAAGGAGCAGGAAGTGGAGCAAAAGCTTCCATCTCCTGCGCAGGATGCTGCTGCTTCCAAGGGTTCTGAGAACAAAGGTTCTGAGAACAAGGGTTCTGAGAACAACGACTCTGAGAACGGGAGTTCTGAGAGCGAGGGCCTTGAGAATCAGGGTTCTGAAAACGAGTCAAATGAAGACTAGTCTGATTTTGTTTGCAGCGTGTTTCAAAGGCTGATGGGATTCTACAAGACCCAGGTTCCCAATCCAATTCAGTCTAGCTCCAAAGAATTATAGGGTGATCGTTCATCGTTTTGGATTCCTTTGCTTTTGGTTCTGGGTCTTGTGACTGGTAGGGGCACCCTTACCCACAATCTTTAGCTCGGGGGAAAGAGCATCACCGACAAGGCCGACGAGAAAAATGTATTCAGCTGGATGTGAAGTTTGCTCCATGCCACGGAATCTGTAAGCCACGGCTAGCCTACCTCCATTGAACCCTTTGCCCCTTAAAACCCCTTGCACTCATTTGCCTTCATTGCATGGCAGGTGAGCTCGCAAGGACCTGCTTGATTACTTGGACAAACGACCAGTCACATGTAGTGCTTGAGATTTCTGATGAGAAGTCCAAGGGGACTTCGGACTCCGAGCGCTGCTCGTGGCGCGCACTGTTCCATGAGTTCGAAGATCAAGGAATCACCGACGCCACAATCAACAGCCACGAGATGAAGGCCCCAGTAGCCGGTGGAGGCAAGAGGTTGTTTTCAGCCTAGTAGTTACTACAAGGTCTTTGACAGTCTAAAGTAAGATTTGACTGCAGGTGGATCCCAGTATATCATCAAGCCGAAGCCAAATCCACAGATTTTTGCCTATAGCGCGGTGTCGGGCTACAAGTATACAAACGTCGCCTCTGCATTCACATTCCCTGACCCTGGGCTAGATACCATGTTTCTGTTTCGGCATTCTTCCCAGTTTTTTGTCTCGGCCGTCCTTACCCACTTCTCCATTGCCATCACTGCCATAGCACTGCCAAGGAACTGGAAGCTAGCAGAGCTCTAGAGAAAGTATGGCGAGTTTGTTACCGCAAAGAAGCAAGTGATTCTAGTCTGCATGCTTGCAGGTTGTTTTGGAATGTCTTGGAGTGAGCCCGTTTCTGAACATTCCAATGCTTGTTCTGAGTTTGGTCTTTCTCTCAGGAAGTGTCGCCAAGATCCTTGGATGGATTTTCCTGGATTTTCTACCTAACTGCCATGCATTCATTCTGAAGGAGCAAGGGATCTTAGCATGTGCCCATCTCCTACCTAAGGAAAACCACTGTGGTTTCTTCGATCTGAATTGAAGCTCTCACCAAACCAGGTGGTGAGACTCGTTTGATAAATTTTGAGCACAAGCACAATCAACCGGACAGCGGATGAAAAAAGGTGCGTGGTGGGGAGTTAGTGGCGAGTGAAAGTGACCCGAGAAACCAAACAAAAAAATACATTAAAAAAGGCTAACTCCTGAATGTTTTGAGTTAACTCCTGATTGCAGCGAAATTGACTTAAAGGCAAAATCTCCGATGTGGGTCACAGAGTCCGGGATGGTCAAGTCAACCAAAGAGCGGCAATCCTCAAAGGCAAAATCTCCGATGTGGGTCACAGAGTCCGGGATGGTCAAGTTCACCAAAGAGAGGCAAGCATAAAAGGCTACAATCCCAATGTGCATAACTGAATTCGGGATGGTCAAGTCAGTCAAAGAGTGGCAACCTGCAAAGGTATATTGCCCAATGTGAGTCACTGAGCTTGGAATGGTGCAGTGTGACAAAGAGCTGCAATTCTCAAAGGCACCCTTCCCAATGTGGGTCACAGAGTTCGGGATGTGCAAGTTCACCAAAGAGAGGCAGTTTTTAAAGGCAAAAAGCCCAATGTGGGTCACAGAGTCCGGGATGGTCAAGTCAACCAAAGAGCGGCAATCCTCAAAGGCAAAATCTCCGATGTGGGTCACAGAGTCCGGGATGGTCAAGTTCACCAAAGAGAGGCAAGCATAAAAGGCTGCCCCAATGTGCATAACTGAATTCGGGATGGTCAAGTCAGTCAAAGAGCGGCAACCTGCAAAGGTATATTGCCCAATGTGAGTCACTGAGCTTGGAATGGTGCAGTGTGACAAAGAGCTGCAATATTGAAAGGCAAAATGGCCAATGTGGGTCACTGAGTTTGGGATGGTCAAGTTTGCCAAAGATGTGCAATTAGCAAAGGCATCGTTCTCAATGTGTGTCACTGAGTCTGGAATGGTCAAGTTTGCCAAAGAGTTGCAACCCTCAAAGGCATTATCTCCGATGTGGGTCACCGAGTCCGGGATGGTCAAGTCAGTCACAGAGTGGCAACCTGCAAAGGTACATCGCCCAATGCGGGTCACAGTGTCCGGGATGGTCAAGTTTGACAAAGAGCTGCACTTTTGAAAGGCACCATCCCCAATGTGGGTCACCGAGTTCGGGATGGTCAAGTTCCCCAAAGAGGTGCAACCCTCAAAGGCACCCCTCCCAATGTGGGTCACTGAGTTCGGGATCGTCAAGTTTGCCAAAGAGCTGCAATATTGAAAGGCACAATTGCCAATGTGGGTCACAGAGTTTGGGATGGTCAAGCTTGCCAAAGAGGTGCAACCACCAAAGGCATCCACTCCAATGTGGGTGACTGAGTCTGGGATCGTCAAGCTCGCCAAAGAGGTGCAACCACCAAAGGCAAGATTACCAATGTGGGTCACCGAGTCCGGGATGGTCAAGTTCACCAAAGAGCTGCAATGTGCAAAGGCACCAGGCCCGATGTGAGTCACGGAGTCCGGGATGGTCACTTTGGCCAATGTGCTGCAACTGTCAAAAGCGCATTCACAAATCTGTGCTTCAGTGTCTGGTATTTCAACCACAAGCAGCAGTTCGGAGTCAACAATGCCGCCAAGACGGGCGATCGCTTCTTTGTTGGAGCATATCACTTTGTTTGGTTTGAAGACAACACCCACAACTGCATCTTCAGCCATTCGAGCGTTCAATACCTTAGCATCATTGGCCAGCAATTGGTTGTCTCCCACAATGATCTCTACACTTGTAGTGCGGCGAGTGAGTTCGTCCCACACCTGCCCCTTCTTGATCTGCTCCTTAAGCGCCCGGCCAGTCATCCCTGGTGTGACTTCAAGAACCATGACTTCACCACTCGGCTGCCACGCTGAAATTGTCTTCGCCATGTCTACAAAGACCTTGACGCGGATTCTTGCTATTTAGTTTCATTTTGGTCTGCTGCCTGTTTGCTGTTTCCTGGCCCTGATGCAAAATGGCGCGGATGCCAAATCCTTCACGTGACTTGGCTTTGCTGTTGTCGTAGTTTCTGCGTTTTTCCCAAAACATCGCACTCAAAAGATCAGTGATCGGGGTGATGGCATGCGACGACTTTGACATCTTCAAAAACATTGACGTGCAAAGGTTTCGACCACCTGTTGGACAATGATTCTGGTCAGCTTCCCTAACCAATGATTTAGGGACACGGCTTTGAGCCAAAACCATGTGGAAAAGCTTTGGGTGTCGAACGGACAACGGGCACCATAAATTACAAGAATTGTGCATCATGAATCATGAAGCCAAAAAAAGGTGCGAACCAAGAGCAAGAGCAAACTGCAAGAGAGGTCGGTGTCTTTGTAAAATGCATCCCAATGGACTCGATCTACAGAAACTCTCTACAGCATGGGTGTTGGAAAAAACCATTAAAAACTCAGCACTTACATGCACTTACTATATAATGAGTGGTTGGGTCTCCAAACAGCCTGGGCCTGTTGGAGGGTCTTAGTATATAAATGAGGATAGCAGGATGGTATTGACAAGGATCTCACAAAGGGAGGCCCCTCCATGGCCCATCGACTCGTTTCCTTGGGAGGAATATGGAGGAATTCAAAGCAAGCCTCTGACTGCAGGCGGTACTCCTTCTTCAGTTGTTGCTTCGTTGGATGTTTTGGCAGAGCGGTGCATTACGCGGCAAGTGAAGGCCTATAGCGAACGACTTAGCAATCGTTTTCTTGAAAACTGCCTGACGTGCCTCGCTCAAGACCAAAACCATACTTGGATCCCAAATCAGCCAAACTCCCCCGGACGAGCCGGGGAGGTACCTCTCCATTTCCATCCCTTTCCCCACGATCGGATCGCAGCTCGAGCTCGCTCGCTGCTTGCTCCGGCATGACCCGCCTTGTCCTCAGAGACGGGCACATAACAGAGATGTGTGAGAACCTCCGGCAGAACCCGAGCCGCCGATCGAGCCGAACGACCGAGTGGTCAGTGGCCGGGGCTTCTGGGCACTCTGTCGTGATTTTCCTTGGGATCCATCATCCTGGTTCTGCACAGTCCTGCACACTCCATCAATCTGGCTGCTATTTCTCGAAGAAACCATGTTTGGAGTGCTAAGAAGGATGTGCCAGTTCGGCCCGACAAAACATCTACATCATGTTGTTCAACCACATGTCCAGCCTATAATTGAATGTGAATTTCTTCCACCATTTCGAAAGTATATCAGGACGCTTAATGGATACCCCGAATCACCTCCCTAAGTGGGTTGAGGTCTCTGTCGTTTTCGGTGCAGATGAAGAACGGAGGCAGCAGCCCAGGCGACCCATTCCAGGACGGTCCCAAACGTCCCGTCCACGTGCAGTCGGCCGGTGTTTTTCCCGTTTGGGGGAGCTCCTGTCCCACATCCTCAGAAGGATTCAGAAGGTATATGAGTTAAACCCCCCAAAACTACCCACCGTCCCACCTTCGAACCCGCAGGGTGGTGCCTACCGGGGCCTTTCTGGGGTGGCATCTATGGCAGTCCCAGACAGGACGCGTCTGGGTCATAGCTAGCTGGGGGAAAATCCTAGGGATCCACAGAAGGTGATCGGAGACACTCTAGATGTAGTTCTGGAGCAGGGTCCAGTCGTACCATGTCGTACCAGAAGATACGACTGGTATAGCTATAGGGATATCATGTTTTTTCGGCTCTTTCGTGAGATCCCGGACGTGAACATGCGGCACTTCCGTGGCCTCATGGACTTGTCCCCGGTAGAGATCGTTGTCCTCGCTGCTGAAGCGTTGAAAGGCCACGCGCATCCTGCGGCGTCGGACCGTCGCTCCACCTCGGTTGATCTCTTCATAGGTGACCCGAAGAGGAGCTTCCTTTACTTCAGTGACTGGAAGAGGAGCTTCCTTGAAATATAGAGGAGCTTCCTGTATATGACCCGAAGGGGAGCTTCCTTTACCCGAAGCAAACAAATAGTTTTTTGGACTTCTAGGGCATACTTATATAGGGCCAGGGTCATGCATCATGTCCCATGTTCTGTAGGAACTGGGTCAGTCGCGTAAGTCGGCAGGTGCAGACAATCACCTGTTAACAATATACTGGAGGACCTTAGTACACTCTCCAGCACTTTGCGGGTGGCTGAGCCTCTCCAAATGTGGACCGGAGAGGAAGGCCCTTAAACGTGGTCGCGCGACCAGCTTCTGGCATCTCCCCTCAGACTTGAGGCCAGGGGGAGAGGTCGAAAGCTAGCCGAATCGCACCGGATGTACTAGTTACATAGTCGGCAAAGCATGTAGGGATTACATGTTTTGGGAGGAAGGTTGCTATGTACATACTTTGCGCTAAAGAATGTAAATGTGACATCGCTGACTGGGAAGGGTACATTGGAACAACCCGGGTGCACTCGTTGGCAGGCACGAAGATGCGTGATCGGCAAATCTGGGGGGTAAATTTACCCTCCGCTTTTGTATGCCTTGAGTCGGAAAGAGGGGTAAGCATTTCTGACATCATACGGACTGTACATACACTAGGGCGTCCGTAGTGTAGGAGAAGCACGGGTGAAAGGTATATGGAATAGAGTGTCTTGAGGAAATAGCCGGTGCATGGTTATTGCAAATCTGGGGGGTAAATTTACCCCCCGCTTATGTATGCCTTGTGCTGGAAAGAGGGGTAAGCATTTCTGGCATCACAAGGACTGTGCATACACTAGGGCGTCCGTAGTGTAGGATAAGCACTGGTAAAAGGTATAAGGAGTAGAGTGTCTTGAGGAAATAGCCGGCTTATGGTTATGGCAATCTGGGGGGGTAAATTTACCCCCCGCTTATGTATGCCTTGAGCCGGAACGAGGGGTAAGCATCACAAGGACTGTGCATACACTAGGGCGTCCGTAGTGTAGGATAAGCACTGGTAAAAGGTATCAAGAATAGAGTGTCTTGAGGAAATAGCCGGTGTATGGTTTTGGCAAGCCTGGTGGGTAAATTTACCACCCGCTTATGCATGCATTAGGTTAGAAATAGGGGTAAACAACTTGTAACGGTGAAGTACAAGTCCTATGCAGCAAGCAGCAGCCAGCAGCAGCAGCAGCAGCAGCAGCCGCCTGCAGCCAGCAGCCAGCAGCAACCACCAACCAGCAGCCAGCCAGCAGCACCACGCAGCAGCAGCGCAGCATCAAGCCGCAGCAGCAGCAGCAGCACCACCGGCAGCAAGCACCACCGGCAGCAAGCAGCAAGCAGCAGCAGCAAGCAGCAAGCAGCAAGCAGCAGTAGCAGCGGCGTCGTCAGCAACAGCAGCAGCAGCACCAAGCCGCAACAAGTAGCAAAGCAGCAGCTACAAAAGCGGCAACCAGCGGCAGCAGCAAACAGCAGCAGCAAGTAGCAGAGCGGCAGCAGCAGCAGCACCCTTTACACCAAGCCACCGTTTACACCCAACCAACCACGTTCACACGTTCAACCAACCCCCTACACGGCGCAGCTGGGAGTTGAACCGCCGGGGGGGGGGTTAGCTTGATATATCAATCTTTAAGGCAAGCAGCCCCTCCCACCACAACATTGCTAAAGCAAAGAAGAACTCAGCTAGCATGCTAGCTTTCGTGATCACCACGCTGCCCTAAGAATCCGAGCTCGGGCGGTCGGACCTTCTCCCGACCTCTTCGCACTATTCTGGACCCGAACCATGCCTAAGCCTATGTCTTTGAGGACCCGGATTTTTGAGGGTGGAGTGAAATTGAAGGAATGCGACATGTGAGCAAATGGGTATTAGCTGTCTCGTCCCAAACCAAGCGGTCCAAATAGTATTTGGACCCTCCAAAGTACGCCCTAGACAATGGGACATGACCCCATGAACACATCTACTTGCACCCATTCTCTGAGGTACGAACTGCAGCCAGATAGCTTGATTGCATCATAGATCCCAATTTGATCCCCAAGTGCGCGGTGCCCTGCTTTGTCCAGCCATACCCAAGTGTCAAGACACCTCAAACGTACTGTGATCCCGAAACACGTGAGATGCCGGACATCCACGTCTGCACTGTGCTTGGAGCCAACCTTCCCTTCCCCTAAGGCTCCTGTCCTATATCCTCAGGTTCGGTGGTATTCGACCCCCCTGGCACCCACCCCTGGCCGAGGCATTGGAGCCCTATAGGGCTTTACAAAAATCCCTCAAATCACCCTCCCCCCTTGTTCACCTCACCGTCGAACGCCCAAAACCGGTGTCCCCACGGGCGGCCTTTTGACCTCGTGGTCAGGGATGAAGCCGGTGTTCACGTAGTACCTCAGCGCGAGGCCAGGACAGAAGCTAGCAGCTACCTACCCAACACGTCAAGAGTCAGGACCTGAATCCGAACTGGTCAGGGGTCAGGGGTTTCTCACCAAACCCTGGGCCACTGGGTTTTGAGGGGGTCGGGCAGTGACCAGAGCGTCTGTGTGGCTTGGGCGTCGATCGACAAAAAGCCCGAGCGAATCTCAGATCGAGCGACGAGGCTGTCGATCGGTGGACCTTGCCTTGCCGACCGTCCAACCAGCTATTCGGAGATATTCGGAGTGTCAAGTCCTGGTTGATAGTTCACCCTGGGTGATCCGAGTTCAGGAACTTCCTTTACTTGGGTGGTGCCTAAAATAGTCGAACTGGACTTCTAGGGGTTCAGACTCTTCCAGTCCTTTTTGAGAGGTGAAGGAAAGACCGTTCGGACCCCACGAGTTCGGGTACCCAATTTGGTCGTTCCGACCGGGTCCTTCACCGGATCCTTCACCCAACCTCGCTTGGTCTGGGACCGGCGCAGAGGCCCCGGCGCGGTGAATAGGGACCTTCGTCACTGGCTCACTGCGTCAGTTGACCGCGTCAAGCATCCAGTTAGAAGGGCACCATGGCAGCATAGCGACCCAACACCGGCAGAATTTGCATTCATCACAGTAACATACCCCTATACCAGCACCTTCCTGGCCAGGTTGTTTGGAGACCCGACCACAGGTGGTGAACCTGGGCACCGGACTTGTCACCAGGAAGCAGTTGGAGGGTGCTAGTATAGAAGTCCAAAGTACCTGGACCCTCCAAAGTACCTTAGAAAATGGGACATGACCCTAGAAAAGCAGGTACTTGTACCCATTTTCCGAGGTACAAACTGAGACTCCAGGTATTTTGACCGACTGAAGGTTTAAGGAAATTCCTGGACGACCCGATCACCGTTCGTCCGACCATTTGTGCAACCCGGACTCGAGATTGGTCAGCGACTTGGAGGTCTATTCTGTAATTATGTCATTCTTTTAAGAAGTAAAGCCATTGCACCAGCCCTGCCCAGCCATCGCACCAGAGCTTCGATCGTATTTTCCCCACCAGGCAGGTCGCTGCAAACTCCGACAGCGACAGCGACACCTACTGCAGCGGGCCTACCATAGCTGGGGACAAACCCAGCCTGGGTTGGCCTTTGGGCCTTGCCGAAAAATGTTTTCTCATTTGGCCATTTGGGGGTTTGGTGCACATAAACTTAGTCTTATAACCAGACAAAAGTTAAGCACACCTTTTTACTCAACAACGCGAAAGGTCAGCGGTCAGCAGAAGCACCTGGCCAACAAAGGTTTAAAGCGAAGTAAAGCAAAGCAAGAAACAAAGCAAAGGAAGAAAGTGGAAGGCGGCAACCGCACCCTTTTGGACAGTCAAAACGGCGGTGACGTTTGGGGCCCATATGGGACCTTCCCAACTGTGAGGCTGAGGCTCTTGTGAAAATGGACTTGATGTGGTCAGGCCTTGGCCGCACGCCAGCCGCCTTTGGCTGGTCAGGCTGGTCAGACAAAGTTGAGGCTGAGCCATTGGTGGCCTTTGAAACTTTGCTAAACACGGCGCCATCCCTGTTGTCAATCCTTCGCACTTTCCGAAGAAAACCGCAAACATCACTTAAGCCATTGATGTGCCAGTAGTCAGGCTTAGGCTTGGACAGGTCAGGCTTGGAATGGTCTTCATCCTCCACTGTCCACTTGCCAGACTTGTCAGCCCGGGCCAACTTATGAAAGCTGGCTGCCAAATCTGGATAGACAGTCCTGAACCTCTTTGTCAACATGAGCTTGGCTATCATCAAGCCTAGCGACTTCTGAAACATCATGACATCAGGGAAATGTGGCCGTCTAAGATCGAGTTCCCTCCACTTGTTGGACTGAACCACTGCACAGCCAAGCGCAACCACGAGCAACGCTAACTGGACAGTGCCTCTCTTTGGAGGCGCATCAGACGCAAACAGAACGTCAGACCTCATGTTCTTGACCACGACATAGTCAACCCTGTTGTCAAACACAGCGTCATTGCAGCCCCAGGCCATCACAACAACAGACCCCTTTGGCTTGTCTTGCGACACATCAGACAAGGGGACATCGGCCACATTGACAACCACATTCCACTGTCTCTGGGCTTCCAAACACACCTGACCAGGCTTGAAAACGCCCCCAGGCCTCATGTTAGTCAGTGAATGCGTGCGGAACGCCGACCTGTTGACAGTCTACTGGTTTTTGGTGTAACTTCTGAACTTCTGCAGGCCATCATTCTTGTCAGGCTGGTGTTGTCGAAGTAGTCGCGGAAAGAGGTCACCAAGCTTCTTGCCTGCCACTGTGTTTGCCTGGTCGGACCGGTCAGACCGGTCAAGCATGCGTTTGATGGACTGTCTTCGGGCATTGACGACAGACACTTCACTTCCAGGCTTCTCGGGCCTCTTCACGCCAGCGTCAGACCTCTGCTTGTATAAAGCAAACCGTCTTCCATGGTGCCTGAGCCAAAGACCTGCCCAATCCCTTGAAAGGTCAGTCAAGCCATGAGCTGCTTGAGTGAGGCCACTCTTCTCATCAGCTTTGTTCCTGATGCAAATTTCATCCACCTTCTGTGGGCCACCCAACACAACCAATAGCATCTCGTCCATGGTCAAGCCAGAGTCCAACATTGGCCCACAGTGCTTCTCCAACAAGGACTTGGTCAAGCTCAGGCTTTGTTCAACTGCAACCGCAATACCACGCTATCAAGGGTGTGACAAACCTCAGCTCACGCAAGTTGCCAAGTTTGGTGCCCCACCAAGTCTTGTTGTCAATCTCGTCAGTCTCAGTCGTTGTCCTGCAGGGGTTCATATGTGACTGTGGAAAGCATTGGCTCTCAAAATGACTGTCTTTGGTGAGCCTGAACTAAACATCAAATCATTGTGACCCTAGCCCAAGATTCAACTAACTGAAGCGGTTGACAGGACCGGTCCCTCCTCTTGGCATAGACAAGCCTCAGGGCACATGCGCTGAACTCTTCTCCCAGCTTAGCCTCGTCGCCAGGGTTGGACAAGATGCGAGTCCCCTGAAATGACCTGGCCAAAGCAATGGCACGGCATCTTAGGTCAGTGTCAATCTTGGCTGCTGCATGCATGTCAGACCGCTGCAAGGCCACCATCTTCTCCCACCGCTTCAAATCAAAACATGCAAAGTTGAGGTGAGTGCCTCTGTCCGGAAACTCTGCAGTAAGTCTATCCTAAGTTGACCAAATTCAGTACTTCAGTTGAGTGAACAATGTATAAATATAAATATTAAAGTTTAACTTACACCAACTGACTACAAAATCTAGGACACTGCGGAGGCTCCAAACTTGCCTCAGCAATACTCCTCATGGATGTCATAGCTCTCTTGATGTCATCCGCCCCTGTTGGGCTCCAGAGGGTGAACAATCTGCTGCCAACAATGAGTGGTGGCGTTTCTTTGGCAACCTTTATGGCCATAGCGGTGTATGACCTGAAGTCTCAGCACAATCAAAATGACCAGTGACGAACATCCCAACAGCTACCTGAACTGGTTTCTCTGCTTCATGGCTTCCTCGACAATTCAAGTCTTAGTCCTATTAAGTGTCTTTTGACTTAAACCTGTCGGTGAGAAAGCAATCTGATCATCAAAAAGCGGTCTTTATGATAAACAAAGGGCTGGTTCTCGTCTTCATCAGGCTGGTCAGGCTGGACCAGAATCCCACCATCAATGTACAGCTTGCTCACCCTGGACTTGTAATCGTCAAGGTGGTCTTTGGCCAGCGCTATGTCAGACAACCGCTGTGCCTCAAATATTTTGACAAGGCGCCCCGCGTCATCCCCCCAATCTGCCATAAGGCCAGCTATGGCTGCGTGGTGAGGGGTCATGCGTTCAAGCATCGACAGTGCTCGATCTCGTTCTTTGCCTGTCAGACGTAAGTCAGCCGCGCGGAGTGACAGGAGTAAGGCAATGGAGGACTGCAAAAACACATACCTGCGCTGCGGGACAACTGTGGATTCCTTCTGTGCGCTGCAAACGACATATGCCGGAGAACAGTTGTCAAACCTGTACTGGATTTCGGCCCGAAGCCGTTGTCAAGCGTGGCATTCCTTGGATCCATCACCATGCCAAGTGGTGATGTGGGCAGAGTTGAATGAACTAACACTCTCAGATGCCTATTGCACAACGACTCGTCAGTCAAAAGCCCGAAACAGGTGCCAAGCTTTAACTATTAAGACTAAAAAATTGCTGAGACACAAACAAGCCACTGGGCAGCAACCAGGGTATACCGCAACTTTTGCGAATACTGTATTGACGGAACAAGACTATGTTTCGAGTCAAACACCTGAAGTTGGGTTGGGGCAGCCAACAATCACAGAAGGACCACCCACCCCAAAAGGACAACAACCAATCATTAATAAAAGGTTCAGCCTAATGACGAGCTCCAAGAAACGTCAGACCACCATCCAGCAAAGTCAGTCTCCACTTGGCATGGCGTCAGGCAAGCAATTCTGATGGTGTGAACCGGATCCTTGATGCACAGGCTGACCTTCCCGAACCCACATGTCAGATAGGCACGGGCCTTCGTCATTGGCCTCGCTCCATCTGTCACAATGGTGTGAACTTTTGGCAATATTGAGTCATACCTGACTGGCCGGCAAACAACATTTAGAGACCCTCAACAGCCTGGTACACTTATGGTACACAAACACATCAGGAACACCAAATTAAAAAAACTGATGAGTCAGTCGACTGGGTTGCAATGTTGCGTCAAACACGCCATCAAGGCTTGTGCACGCTGCCGCCAGTAGCCCTGCAATGCTCTGGCAAACCTTTATGGCATAGTCTTCGTCGTAGTTCTGCAAGTCACCACTTCTTGTGGGAACCTTGAACTTGGCGATTCAACAATTGTCATTAGGGTCTTGTGACAACAATAATGACGACTCCGACAAAAATTATTAAAATCATCATCAAAGCAGCCACACCAAGTAACCCACGGTCAACCAAGACATGCCCCTTCGTTGTCAATCTGGCTGCCTGGAACCGAACCAAGCGGTATGGATCCTTGTCATCAATTGTCAGGCACAACGAGGAGCAGTCAGACAGAATGGAACGGTTGTGTTCTCGCACTGTTTCAGCCATTATTGAGCACATGTTGCGAATCTGCTTCCTGTAGGGGCCCCTTGATCTGGCATCTGTCAAGCTTGTCAAGTACTCTTCCACATTCATATGTTTCTCCTAAGTCTGGAGGCGAGAAGACTAATTTAATGCTCAATGTCAGTAAACAGCCACATAGGAATGTTTTTAACAAATAATTAAATAATATAATGGCTGAACATGCCAAAATTCGGCCGTGTTGAATGAAGCATGTCGCAGCATCTGCCAAACACGGACCCAATCCTTCACCTGAGGGACAGCTCCCCGCAAAAGGTCAATGTCATCGACATTGTCAGACATGATGTCAATCAGAGTCTTGACTGGCCCAGGGTCCAAGAAGTTCTGACAGGCCAATTTGTGCATTGAAGAACGCATGTGCTGCACAAAGCAAGAAGACTGCATGCTTGCCAGACTGCGCCTCGGAGTGTCCACAATTTATAATTACTAGTCAGTTGAGAACAGTCCGCAATGAATGCATCAGACTGATGCCCGGCCGGGCATTACACAGTGACTGTTCAGTCAGAGTGAGGAGGGTAGGAGGTGGTCTTTGGCACAGACACTGAAAATCATCTTAAGGGCTAAGATGCCTCATGCCCTTTTGCCCCCTCAGTGACCAAACATTGTCAGTCAGTCCTTAGTCACTGGTGTGATTGGGCTCATGTACGGTCAATGTCATTTCGTCCAAAACTACCTTGATCACGACTCCTTTGAACGGCCGTTCTGTCCCACTATTGCTTTGACCAAGCCGAGATACACTTCAAACCTGCTCCATTTTGTGAAGAATCGACGTCGTTTCGATGTCAAACGCAGACCCTTGACAGATTCGCTCTGGGCGCGCACCACCAGCAAGCTGCACAAATGGCAACCCAAGCCCCACGAGCCGCCAAAGTGCGCTGGCCGTTCCGTCAGCCAAATGGTTTTAGCTCGTTTGCCCTGCTTGTTGTGAGTCAAGATGCCATACCTGGGCTCAACAAGCTTAATTGCCGACCCATTATTGACAAGCTGGGCCAGTGATCGTCGTTAATTGACGATGTCCGAGCAAAAAAATGCACTCACTCCGTGAAAAGGCGACAACAACACGTCTGTTGTCAAGAAACTTTTTGACCCATATTGATTTAAACCTGTTCCATTTCGCTTTGGCCGCGTCAAGCCCTCTTCGATGACCTTTTGGGGCTGCGTCAGCAGAAGCAGCCGAAGGTTGTTTTTTGCCAGGTTGTTTTTTGTCAGGCCCCTCACACTTCCTCTTCCTCACAGTCCCCGAATTCCTCAATGTCGAGGACTGTGAACCAGATCCCCTGCAAAGCCACTCCCTTCTTCGCTTTGCTGCTGATGCAGCAAGTGCTGCAAAATGAACATGCGGTGGCATCAAGCGCCCATGCCACAAAACATCCCCGAAGTGGCGTCAAGCAAAGTGAGTGACGGTGTCAAGTTGAACTGTCATGATGTTGTTTCATTGCCTAAATTGCCTAAATGCTGTCAGTCTGTCATGTCGCAGCCATGTTGTCAATCAGTCCATTGGCCTGTCCCCTTGGCCTAACTTGACAATATAAATCAGCGGCCATCTGGGTCATCAGACATGATAATTGCCATAAACAGTGGCTCAAAGGGCTTCTAACTGCAGCAGCAGCACAAGTCAAGCCTGAGTCAAGCAAATGTCAAGCCGCCAAGCGCAGCCAGCACTGACCTCGGAAATGATAATCAGCATTCGCAACATCATAACTGAGCTTGGCTCAACAAAACTGTCTGACACAAGATGGAAACACTGCAATGTGAGCTAGAGCCCTTTCTGCAACTTGACAGCCTTGTCAACGTCGCAATTTAAAAAAAGACTGTCCCTCAGTGAGAGTCAGTCAGGCCGGTGACAACTGAAAAACTAGCCCTCAGTCAGAGTTGTCAAGCTTGACTCTCCATGTCACGCTATGTCACGCTGAGATCCCCCTCTTTCCCTTCAGGGGCTGATGCCGTTTTGCTGCAGCACTTGAATCTGCAAGACTCCCAGGCGGAGCTTTGGGCGGATACTTCCCCTTGCCCCGGGCGGCCGAAGACTTTGACGCTGGCCTTTTCCGTGGTGTCAACGGTGTGTCAGACTCGTCTCCTGATGATGGGCCAGACTTGTCCGGCACTGACCCAGGAAATGGCAGTACAGTGTCAGGCTGCGCTTTCAGTATCCAAGAGTGCAAGTCGCACTGAACCTTGGAAATGTCATGTGCCAGCAAGTACTTCTGATGGGTCAGCCTGTGGAGCTCCTTGAGATCATTGTGAAGCCTTTGGGACACTTTTCTCATCGTCATATACATGTCAATCAGCTTGGTAATGTCGGATTTCTCCCACTGGGTAGACATGGCTCAGTCGTCAGGCCAAGTGTGAAAAACAGTCAGTCTGCCAATCCGTCTGATGTCAAAAGTTGCAGCCAATTATGTCTGACTTGACCAACTCGACATCGAGACTCAAGAAACTGTCATCAACCTGAAATTAGTTTTCCTGCTAGGCAGAGTGTCTCTGTGACTGGGAAGCACGCGTCAGGAAAAGCGATGGCTGCATCAAGGTAAAGGCCTCAGGTGCCAAGAACAACTGGGTTGATGAATCCAGTCACTGCCAAAAGTCAGCTTCACTCATGAGCAGAGCCTAAAATGTAAAGTTATTGTTAAAGTCAGTCGGAGGCGGAGGATGAAAAACGTCAAGTGTCAGTCCGTGGTCAGGCATTGTTTAGATGATCTCATCAGTCACACCAAAAAACAATGACAAGTAACTAAGTCTTCCTACCATCAGGAGAGCCAGGCAAGGCCTTGAAAAGAACACCTGCCTGCTAAGTATTGGCTTCTTGACAAGGTGTACGGTGAAGAGGCAGTCACACAAGCAACTCATATTTATTAAACTAAAATCAAACAGCCTCCTCTTCGCATGACTGGTCAGACTGCTGGAGTGGTCAGGCCTGCTGGAGTGCCCCCTTCGGCAAACTGCCAATGGCCTCAGGCAGAATGTGTCACTGATCATTGCAATCACTATGCGCCATAGACATAGATGATGAGAGCCTGAGTCCTCACTAGACTTAACATCATTCAACTGGTTCACACATTTTGCATACACTCCCCTGTATGCCCCTCGCAAAGTACCCGCCTGTACAACCAAGAGCCTTTGTCAAGCAGAGGGGTCGCCCTCTGATGATGAAAATGCCAGTCGGCCTTGCGTCTGTTGTGAAACCCCTAAGCCTAAGACCAAGCATCAAGTCAGTCTGCGGGTCAATCTGAGTCTGAGTCCGAACCATCACCTGAGCCACAACTGAGTTCGTCGTCTTGAATCGCGTCGTCGTCATCCATGGTCGGCTCAAGGTCCCTCAACTCCTCCCACAGGCAAGGTCTCCCACTCAAGTGACGTTCAGCGGCATCTGTCAGGCAAGAATATAAGAACTCCTTCTGATCCTTGTTCGCGGCCAAGCCAACATACAAAGTCCCTGTCGTCATACAAGCCAATGGCAACGCCAAACCAGCCCCCAAATGAACAACAGCTCCGATGTCCATGGATGCAATCAAACTTCTCCAAAAGTCAGGCCCTTTCCTCTCATTCCAGAACAAAGGGACCTTGTCATGCTTCCAGCCTGTGGGCGCGATGTGCTTGACCTTCTTCCACCCCATCACGCCCTGTTTCATGTCAGACTGTATCATTGGAAGCGCAGGCCTTGCTTTCGGCAGAGTTGTCTGGAGAGACTTCAAAGCTTTGCGATAATAGGCGTGCTTCAGCTGTTTTGGCAGGCCTGCTGCCAGGTAAAGGTGTTCAGGATTCTTCGTTCCTGCCAGGCAAAAACAGTGACTGTCAAGACATGTTCTAAAAGTCTGTCTAAATTATGTTCGAGGGTTGTAACACTTGGCAGGAGGGGGACTATTAAGTTAAGTGAAAGAGCTGGGCATCAGTCCTGATCCATGCATCAGAAGTACCTCCTTTGAAGCCAAGCACAAACTGTCGCAATCCTGAATCAATTGTCTGACAGCTCGTGACATCCCATCAAAGGCTAGAGCGATGACGTTGTCAGACATGAAGTCCTTTATGGCAGCCAACCTTTCTTTCAGAGAAGCTTTTGCCTTTCCACCAATATTCAAGGCCCTCCGCTGCCGCCACGGCTTGTAGCTCTTCTCAAAAACTGTGTCACCCGACATGATGAACGCAATCTTCTGGTCAGTCATATCAACATCAGCATTGGCTCTCAGGCTAGGAAACCAATCCTTGACAGCACTGTCTCTCAGCAACTTAGGAAATTCGTTGACAAAGACTGATCTTCCACGCCGTCTTCGACCGTCAGGCAAGCAAACAAACTGACACGTTTGGCCAACCCACAGTGCAGCCTTCTCAGGCGATGCAGCCTTCTCAGGCGAGCTGTCAGACGGTTGGTTGTCAGCATCTAAGTCAATCACCACAATCCCTGGCTCAATCGCATGCAGTGATCTGTTCAAGCTGTCAAACAAGTCTCCATGTTGAGGCCTCCTGCCAAGATCAGCCCAATCAGTTTTTGTATTTTCGGCAGGCCATTCTTTGAAGTCAAAAAGCAACAGTCTACCGAGAAACTCTGCAAGTGGTTGCAATTTGTCACTCAGGCTGGTCAGGCCTGTCATACGAGTCAGGCTCTTCATGAGCTCATGGTGAACCTGTGTCTTCAATGATGACTTTTCTTTTCTCAGGCCCGTCAGGCCCATCCTCACTGCCAGAAAGATCCTGACTTCGACTTCGTGTCAGGCCCAGGTCAAGCAACTCTGGCTGGCTAAAAACATTCAACAAAGATTTGAACTGGTCAACCTCGACGGACTCGACAACCTTCTTAGTCTTGAGCATCGTCAAAACCCTCAATGTAACGGCAGCTTTTGCCATCCAGCTTCCCTGCCTGGATACCACCATTTCATGGGTATTGCATATCGACGATGATGAGCTGGCCGATCTTGTCAGGCTGGTGGTGTGGAACACCAAAAGTTGCAAAACAAAGTTGAAAACGTCAGACAAGGTCATGCTGCTGCCAGTGCTCATCTGCTTGCAAGAAGTCAAACACCGCCGAAGCTTCTCAGAATGCAGTGAGAATGTTTTGTTCGTCAAACGCTCCAACATATGAAATGTTTTTTTGGCCTTCTGGTCAAACGCCATCAAAGCATTGAATGTACATTGCACCAAGGTTCTGTTCAGTGGCCGGCCATCAACATACCTGATGTTGTTCTCTTTGGCCAACTTCAAGGCCTCAACAATCTTGTTGTTGTCAGACGATGATGTTGACATCATTGGTCTAAGGAGTTGTTCAATCCTGGTCAGCCAGGCCAGAAATGATGCCTGCAATTGGTGCAATGCCTGATTGCGGGCAAGAAATGCAAGAGCGAGTCGGGCTTCATCCATGAACAAATAGGGGTCAGACTCGGTTCCTTTCAAAAGGTGGGCAGTAATTGTGGCTGAGCGCCCCATGTTTGACAGTCTGATGACTTCCTGCTTGTTCGTCTTTGAGCCTCATTCCGCCATGTGGCATCATCAACGAAAACAACCTAATTTAAATTACTTAAAATTAAAAATAGGTGGAACTGATTATTTGATGGTTCTTTATTTTAAAACATCCAAGCAGCCGCGGCCAGTCAAGCGCATTGCCACACCAAGGTAGAAGCAAGCCAGCAAAGGATGAGGCTCAATGAGGTCGCAGTTCTTTGGGAAGTGGTTCGCTAAGCCCTCCTGATCTCTGAGTATAATCTCAAAGGTGCTTGGAAAAGACATCAGACTGGTCTTTGGGTCCACCATTTTGTCAAACGCATCGGACAACTCCTGTAGACTCAGCCCCTGCAATGAAATGTCGGAAGTCTTCAGACGGACCCAGAAAAGGTTCCCAGCTGCTTCATAATGACCTTGTGTAGTCAGGCTGCGCTGACATTTGGTTATCGACCAGCTCTCCTTGTAGGCCGGCTCGCCCTTTTGAGCAAAGTCAAGGGGACCCAGACTCTGCACATCGTCAACCTCAAGGTACTTGGCAAGCTCATTCTGAACCTGAGACATGCAGGTGTGTCTGTCCACACAATTGTGAGTCGGGGGTAGCCTACGCCCATCAACATGAATTTACATTCAAATTAAAAATGATTCGACTGAAAGATGTTGAGTGGCCCAAACATCAATACCCTCCAAAAAGTCAGCTGCTGCTAGGACCCTCCAATCCCCATCAGGAGGGCTCCAAGCTGGCCGCCGTAGCCGCTTGAATGGCCGAGACGACATTCAGTTGTTTGCAATGGTTTGCTTATGTCAGTCTGTCAAAGTTGTGTGCATCTGCCAAAGTTGGGTCGATCAAAAAAAAGTCTGAGAAACACTGATAGACAGCTGACTCTGACAAATCTGCGGAACAAATGATGAAAGTCTTTGACACAATACCTCCAGCTCCTTGTTATGGCTCAACAGACCCTCATGACTATTAGCAAGGACCTCATCAAAGTTTGGGCTAAGATCGTTGTCATGCCTTAAGGACTGAACCGCAGCCCCGTCTGGATTGTCAAACTGAAGATTGAAGTGATTGCACTAGACCTCGGGGCAGCCAAGGGACAAACTCAATCAATGATGATAAGCTGTCTGACTGGTAAGAACTCTTAAAAAGCCAAGACAAGGAGAACCAGGGCTCACAGTGTGGGTACTCAATAATTGCCAGACTAGCTGCCAAACTGCTGGACAGTAAGAAGAACTGCTGCAATTCAGAGTGCGTCAGGCCTCAGGCAAACGTGGCCACCGTAGACAAACGTTTATTGACGATTAGAAATGTTATTTGAACTTGAAACTTGATAGGCAAACTCTCCAAGAGACTCACCCACACCCTGTCACATGAATTGAATGAACCTGCAAAAGGTGGAACTCAGTCAGTCTGGTAAGCATCTGACTGCAGCAGTGGTCACCTACAACAGTGGCAACTTAACAACAGGGAACAGTGAACAAGACAGGGACAAAATGTAACTCTAGCCTAAGCCTAGCCCAGCAAATCTCTGACTCCATATTTTCCAGTCAGCCAGGCAATGGTTGTCACTGTGGGCAAACCCTGACAGCGCAGAACAGCTAAACTCACAATGTCAAATGTGACTGAGTCTGGCAAAGGCCGGAGTCAATCCAGTCATTGCCGGGAGGCATCAAGAATATGGCTACTTCTTTGTAGCCTTCTTCTTCTTCATCACCTTCTTCGCATGTTTTTTCTGATGTTGAAGGACTAGCCCTTTCTTGGAGCTCCATGTGAAAACCTTGAGAGGAACATGCTTGTCAGTCTTGTCAGTCCGCATCCTTGATCCGAGCTTATACTTATTCCAATTCACCATGGTCATCGCTAACATCATGGCAAGCGCCATGATGTCGACATGCATGGCATTTCCTGCCAGCTTCGCCATGTCCAACTCGGTCATGCCCTTGGGAATTGTCACCCGTGACAAATCCACACCTTGGAGCTGCAATTTTTCTGCTGCGCTGACAAGTTTGAGCGTATTTGGGGTGCTGCTGTCAAACGACACAATCTTCCCAGAGCAGCTCAACGTGGGGACTTCCCCAGAAATCCCCCATGGTACCCGCCCTGCATTCTGGGACACGTCAGCCACAAAGGTGTTGGGGCATCCACGCCTCGCCCACTCAATCTGCAATGCACCTGACTCCCGTGGTGTGAGGCCAAGGTCTGCAGAAGGCGCGGCTAAAAGCTTTGCTTTCATAATGTGATCACTCCTGATGTTCTTCTTCAATTTGGCATGCCTTTTCACCCACTTTGGCTGGAACCCCTCGTTCTTCTTGACAGCCTTCTGGTGGCGAGTCTTTGACACGCTTGGCCCAGTTTTGGACAACCAATAGGATTCCAAAGCCAATGGTTTCGGCATAGACTTGCAGATGTCAGACAGGGCAAGTCTGACAAAGTGAACCAGGTCAGCCT
Source organism: Durusdinium trenchii (assembly GCA_963970005.1). Classification (NCBI taxonomy): domain Eukaryota; class Dinophyceae; order Suessiales; family Symbiodiniaceae; genus Durusdinium; species Durusdinium trenchii. Next base: position 111,786 of record CAXAMN010007213.1, read on the forward strand.
CAGGTCCCACCAACACAATCATGGCCACTGACTCATGCTTAAATTCAAAGGGCCTCACCCTAATTTTAACTTGGTCAATTTGAAATCCAGAAACCTGTCAAGACCTGTCACAAGTGGAAGCCCCTGAGAAGTGAAGTTAGCATCATCAGCAACAACACATTGTTGAATGCCAGGCCACCTTGACGGCCACATCTCGCCGGACCATCAAAAAGTACAGCCTGGGACGCCTGGCGTGCTCCTTCAGCAAATCCCTTGGGCACATAGGCACAACCAAGGTCACATACTTCTTGGTCAAACCTTGGGCCCGGATCTTTGCCCTGACCTGAGGGTAGTACTTCGCCAGGCCTTTTACATTCTCCAAGACTGCCCAGGCCGGCTCCTTTGTGGAGATCGTCTTCAACGCCACGTCAAACAATCTTGTCCTCTTGTCAGCCCATGCTTTTCTCCTACCGTTGAGGCGGGAGAACGGTTGGCAAGGAAATCCACAACTATAGCCTGTCATACTGCCACAGTCAAGTCTCTTCAATGCATTGGCCACCAAATGCTTTGGAGAGAAGTTGGCATTGATAAACCGGCGAGACTTGACTGACACGTCAGATGCAAAGAGATGACTGCAGGTCAGGCCTAGCCTTTTCATGGCCATGCAATCAGATCCCAAGCCTGAAAAGTCAGATGCCAAGACATGAGTTGCTGCGTCAGGCCCATTGCCGGCATCAAACCCAGCTTTCTTTGCCCTTTCGAGCACCAGCTTCTTGATGAAGGTACCCCGCTGCTCAAAGTGCCTCGTCAGGATCCGTTCAGGTTGGAGGTGCCATGATGTGGTCCCTTTTCTCTGACGTGTCAGCACCATGAGCTCAGTTGGTAGGTCTGTGACAGGTGAGTCAGTCAGTCAACCCCTTCTTTCAAGCCAAAGATTGTGAACGCCAGGCTGACGCGACTTGTCAATCTAAGACTCAAGTTTCTGGCCCTGGCACTCATGTAAACTTAGCCTAGCCAAATTTATGCTAACTGGGGCAAACCCGCAACTGGTAGTCAGAAATGTTTAAAACAATCAGCAAGCTGGCGCTATGTGGAGTGAATCTGGCTACTTGTCAATCAGGCAGCAGGCAACATGCCTGAAACTGTGTGTGTCCTCACCTGCTGTGAAGCTGGCGCTCGGTCGGAGTAGTCAAGCAGCACAAGCTGACCTGGCGCAAGTTACTGAGGTACGCTAAGTGACCTTACCAGTTACTGAATCGAAGAAAACTGGTCCTCCGTCAGGGTAGTCAAGCCCTAAGCAAATAGACTTAGGTGATTGGCTGTCAGTCAGAGTAGTCAAGCAGGCAAGTGGTTTCACCTGGTGTAAAACTGGTCCTCATAGCAGTCAAACAAGTAGGCTAGGTTAGGTCATAGTCTGAGGTAAAACTGGCCTTCGGGCAGAGTAGTCGTGGTAAAACTGGTCCTCAAAGTAGTCAAACAGGTGGGTGACACCTGGTGTGGAACTGGTTCTTGGTCAGACAGAGTAGTGAAGCAGGTAGGTAACCTCAGGTGGGGGATACTGGTCCTGAGAGTGGTCAAGAATTAAGGTGACTGAGTTAAGGCTGTCCTTCGGTCAAAGCTAAAACTGGCCCTCAGTCAGAGTAGTCAAGCACTCAATTGGGGAAAAACTGGTCCTCAGTCAGAGCAGTCAAGCAGGTAGGTGACTTTGGCTGGGGTAAACTGGCCCTCAGTCAGAGCAGTCAAGCAGGTAGGCGACTTCAAATGAGTAAAA
>CAXAMN010007213.1:113935-124855 GCA_963970005.1 Durusdinium trenchii
CAGTCATGCCGACAATGAAGGTCACGGGGGCAATCAATCGGCGTTCTGCATTTACTTGAGTCCATGTGTATGACCAATCATCCACACCTGCAAAAGACAACCAGGTGTCTGACTTCGAGTCGTGGTCAAGCCAAAAAACGGAGCCCCCTGCTTCATATAGTTCCAAGTGCGTCCTCAGTGACATTAATATTCTGAATGACTGACTGACCAATTGAGTCAGAGTCAATTAACTGACTCTGACATAGACATATGAATTAATATTACAGTTGCTATTCACAAATCTAATAATAATAGTAAAGGAGTTAGCAGAATCCTGTCAGGAGTCAAGCTGGTCAAACATCGCTCTTTGTGGAACATCTCCTTGTAAGACGACTCACTGGTCGGTCTCTCAGCCCCTTGGCTGATCAGTTTCAGCGGCGCAATGTCAACCAACTTCTTGATGGAAGTCGCACAGTTTATCCCCACTGCACGCAACTTGCTGTTGGTTTGCAGGAACTTGACCAGGTTGTCATGCACAAATTTGATCTGAGACTGCACATTGCTCCTGGCAGCCTTGGCGTCGCTAAAACTGTTCGACTGTCGCAATGATGTCTTGGTGGGTTTAGCCGTTCAAATCTTAAATTAAATTAACAAAATTGATAAATATTCGTCACGTCACTTGGTTCCACTCCTCTTTGGGTGGTTCGGCTGGCCGGCCAGGGGTTGCCATTGCACGACAAAGTAGAATTGCAATCAGTCAATCAGTCCGGGTCAGTCTGGGCCAGCTCAACAGATCATTCAGTCAGTCAACAGAAGCTTCCCGGCACCCGGCGCCGGGCCCCGGACGTAAACTTGGTGTCAGACCTCCATCGACAAAGAAGATGCCTAGCGAGCAATGTTGAGGTGACAAATGAACATCTGGGGGATTAGATAATTGTTATTGACTGACCCGGCGCCGGTCCGGCGCCGGGGGAGGAGTTTGGGTGGCCCGGCGCCGGACCGGCGCCGGGGGAGGAGTTTGGGTGGCCCGGCGCCGGGCCGGCGCCGGGGGAGGAGTTGGGATAGGATAACTGTTCATTGATGACCTGGCCCGACCCACTCCTGCCCAAGCCTTGGGCTTCTTGTGTGTGTGCGTAGCAGCGCGGCAAACCTTGGAATGACATCAAGTAATCATCGTCAGTGAGTCAGACCATTCAAATCATTGTCGTTGTTCATTTCCCCATCCACAGCCAAGCACTGAGACTGTGAAACATTGCTGCCATGTCAGTCTTAGACATGACCCCCGGCCCCCAACAATCCAAAAAACACTGCCACACGTCTGGTGATGTTTACTACAAAGTTAGGCAAAGTCAAGCAGGCAATGAAGTCAGGTGCGGTTTGGACCATTATTGACAATCACCTTGGATTCTGCGGCCAGCATGGGCACTGTCAAGCATCGTATTTTGTTTTGCTGAGCCTTGATAAGCTTGTTCATAAACACAACGTCATCCTTTTTGGTTCCGTCAGGCAGCTGACACACAATAACAGGCTCAGCAGGCTTGTCAAACTTAGCAGGCTGTTTTGGCTCACGTGTTCTTCTCCTTCTTTCCATGTCATACAGCCTGGCTCTAGATACCACCGGTGCCACAATAATAAATTTAACTAATTTGAGATTGACAAATTATCATCAGATCTGACTCCCCCTGCCTCTGCAAGAAAGCTCGTCTACTTTGGCGTTGTTCCAAAGGTGGTGGCTCTGAGTCCAAATACTTTCTCCGAAGACCCTGGCTCTTGCCTGAGGTGGTGATGATGATGATGATGATGACAACATGCATCACAACAACTTGTCAGTCAGGATTTGATCAAGACCCACACCATCAACCTCCCCAAGCTCTGGCTTCACAAGGATTGCCTGATAACTCTGAGGATGATGATGTCACAAGTTCAAAAAATAGTCAATGTGTCAAAAACCAAGATCCTTAACCCCCAGCCCCAGCCTGGGGAAGCACTAAATTGTCCAGCTGCCTGAAAGTTTGCAGTTGATAGCCTGATCTAAGCCTAAGCCTTTCTGACTCACTGATCATCAGTACGCCCTAAGTGCAATGCCTCTCTTCATCTTCGCAGGCCTTGCAAGATCGGGCAGTGTGACCGAACTGATACTTTCAGCAAATGTTTCAACTTAAGAGACTAGCCAGTCAAACAGCATGTCAGTCAGTGATTAAAGACTCTTAGTAGCTTCTGAAGTTGCTACATCCCTGGCCTTTGTAGCCTTAGCGCATGCTTTGCTGGGCCTGTATCAGTCGTCTTTGCACTCCACTCAGCTTACCATCATCCTCATGTCACCTCAAACTCAAATGATGTCCGGTCCAGCCTTGAATGTCGCTGCTGCTGTTTTTTGGCAGTGGCAGTCATGTGCCAGACACTGTCAAACGGTCGAAGGTTAGACAGGTTCTTGTTTTACTTAACCAAAATGGCTGAGGATCAAGTTTGCTGTCGCTGAAGGTCAGTCATATCACTGATTGCCAGGCTTCCACACAATCATCAATGTCAAATAATCATGTTACGTTCAACAAGTCTGTCAGGCCCCCAGTGACTGGCAGACTGTGGATGATGGTACCGCTGCACACTCTCAGCCCTCCACAGATTGGAAGGTGACCACTTCCAATCTGGCTGGGTCAGACCTCAGTCAAGGCATGATGCTGATTAAAGCGTCGTTACACACACTGACGCACACAGAGCGTGCCAGCACTGGTTGAAGCCCTACCTACTCCTCAATGCGTCAATCAATTCAGTCAGTGTCTTGCCATTACATCAGACCCTTGCACATGAATGCCCATGAGTCAGTCTTGACCATAGGGTCGACCCCTAAAGGTCAAGTCCACTGGATGAACTTTTTCGCCCCTCAGGCCATCAATGTCAGGCCGGAGTTTCACTGACTGTCAGACTGCCAAAATGCAAAAGCGGGCAGTCATTCAATGAATTATCTTTGTCCAACATTCTGTCAAACACAAGAAAGTCAGAGTCGGACAAGTTATTGAAAGGTCATGCCGTGAGTCTCTGCTTTCTCCCATTCCATTCTAGTCATAATCCACAGGCCGAATGTCTTCACACCAACTTCCGCAGGAGTGGATTTGCCTCTGCCTTTGGCGCCAGACGACGAAGCAGAACTCGCATCCTGACCTTAAGAGGCGGAAAAACACATCAACTCACCAGCCCAAACTCAGGAGTCAGTATTGCCATTAAAAAATCCATCAATAGACTTAATTCAAGTGTCGGCTTGATGGCACCGCAGTGAAAACAGTCCTGTCGGCATGAGCCAATCTCGCCACAGAGTCCTGAGCAGGGCAAAAGGCCAATAGGCGGCTCTAACAATATAATATAATTAATGCCTCGTGATGATTTCATCATGTCACAATTTGATTCAAATTCAGTAAGTCAGACAGGTTTCTAGCCCTTGAAATCTCATTCTGGCATAGGGAGGCTCAAAGTCGTCAGTCAGTACCTCATTCAACCTCTTGCAGTGCATCTCATGTGTATCGGTGGGCCGGATGCTGATGGCCCGGTCCAAAGCCTTCTGGATCATCAGGCGGGATAACATGTCCATTGACTGCCTGCTAGTGTGCGTTGAATAATGGCAATCGAGCGTCGTCAATCAAAGCATGTCTGAAGTGCAGTTTGACTGGTAATTTATTAGCTCTTCGTCTTCCTTGCCTTCCTCGAATGGTCTTAACCACATGCTCAGCGCCAATCACGACCCCCCCATAAGAACACCTGAGTTTGGGTCAAACTTCTTAATTATTAGCCAGCTGGTCAGTCGTTATTAATTTAATGATCCAAACTTTGGAATCCAAAGCGCGGGTGGCGAGGCAAGTCATCAAACGTCACGGTGTCCACCAGGCCACACTCCTGACACAGCCACGTCCTTGTGTCAGGCTCTTGCAGTGGACTCCTTAGCGCCCCAGCACTGACCGCAAAGGAAAATGAGTTGCCTTTTTTGAGTGAGTGAGATTTCTTGTCAAACAATAATATCACGCCCAACGCTGAGTTCAGTGCAAAAGTGACATGTCAACCCCCTCGCCGACCCGCTTGCTACAAACTGCACATTTTAGCCTGAACAGTAAGGCAACGAGGTGTTTGACATCAATGACAACCTTGTTAGCCATTGACGCAGCAGATTGAAGCCAATTTCATTCAATGAATGTCAGTCCTGTTCTCCTCATCCAGGCTGTCGGGGTGTGTAATGCCAGGATCACGAGGATCAGCCATGATGACAATCGTCAGTCACTCACCCAAAGCTTGCAGGGGTTTGATCAAACACAGCTGCCAGTCAGTCCATTTCAGGCAACAGCCTGCAGGCACTGCGCTGCTCTCACACTCACTGCGGATTGTCTGGGCTACCGAACAAATCATGTCTGCCAGCTGATCCACGCCATTCGCCTGAAATGAACAGTGTGACGAATAGTGTCGGAGATAGCCTAACATGACAATTGATGATTGATGCTACTAAGTGAGTCAGTTCAAATCTGAGTCGTCTAAGTTGCTCAAACGGACTAACTCATGCGTCAGGGATCCCCAACAAGATGTTGTGTGCAAAGCAGTCCATGGTCAGGCCTGGCGACGGAAAGTAAACTGCTGTAATTGAACGACTGCAACCGTCAATAGGCAAGACAGTCATCCAAATCATGGCACTCAGGTTGTCATGCACCAGATTCAATGTCAACTACAGCTTCTCCAGCCTGATTGAGACTCACATTCTGTCTGGGGACCCGAGCCATGTCCAACTGGTTGTCGTCATGCAGTTTTGTGCCTGTCATGGCGGCTGAATTGAATATCGCAAAGCTTCAGCTACCAGCAGTCAAACACAGCAAGAAGTCAAAGTGATGCCACTTTCGAACAACCATCTTTCAGGCCCTACTCACCTACAGAACTCTGACCTGACAATATCAAGCCTGACTCTGACCCTTTTGCTGTCAGGCGTGCCCCTATCACCAAAAGAAACGCCAGCCATTTAGGCTGACTTGCGTAGATGAAATGGGCCCCCAACTCTCTGACATGCTCTTAGCTCGGCCACTGTGCGTGTGGGGCTGCTGTCAAGCCTAAATTCAGGCTGTCAAACCCAGGCCAATTATCTCAGGCAGTAATGGGACTCAGTCAACCATCATGGCTTCCAACCTCGGGGCTGCCCATAGTTCCATTCAATGAACCTGTGGGCCCGATCCCCTGGCGGTGGGGGAAAAGGCCAATAAGCAGGCCCTTGGGTCGGCGGAGCAGGCCCTTGGGTCGGAGTGTCTGATTGGGATCGATTATTGTCAGGCCCTGGGGACCAATTGTCAGGCCCTTGGGACCAATTGTCAGGCCCTTGGGACCAATTGTCAGGTTCTTGGTGCCATTTGTCAGGCTCTTGGGACCATTGGTCATGCCCTTGAGGCCATTCGCCACTGTGCCATTCGTCATGCCCTTCGGACCAATTGTCTTGGGACCATGCACCTTGCGACCATGTACCAGTGCCACCATCACGGGGTACAAAGAAGCCTCCATGGTCAGTCGCCTGAGGTTTCGACAATGCTTGTCATCATCATCAAACTTTGCTTAGGGGCTAACATGTCACCCAAAGAGATGTGAGAGGCTGTTGAACTCTATTTCTGCCAAGTCTCAAAAGGCTGAGTTCTCCGCCATGGGTACTGGGCAGGATCTCCATAATGCTCCCAGCCCCACTGCTGACGATGATCCTGGTTGTAGTAAGAACCTGCTCAATGAGACATGGCCATGAACATCAATGACTGGCACCTTTAAATAAATAAGAAATGAACAACAGCCATGATCATTGTCATTCAAGTCACTCTTCTGGTCAGATTGTCCCCATTCGCCCCATTCATCGTCGTCGTCTTCCTCACCGGGCTCAAAGTCTTCAACGTCATGCCATGAAGCCTTCCCCTTGCCACCATCCTTCCCCTTGCCGCCTTCTGATTCTTCATGGTCCGTTCCCTTGGCTTTAGACTTGCCCTTGAAGTCATCCGTTCCCTTGGCTTTAGACTTGCCCTTGAAGTCATCCTTCCCCTTCTGGAGGTCATCCTTCCCCTTCTGGAAGTCATCCTTCCCCTTCCCCTTCTGGAAGTCATCCTTCCCCTTCTGAAAGTCATCCTTCCCCTTCCCCTTCTGGAAGTCAACCTTCCCCATCTCCTTGCCACCATCCTTCCCCTTCTGGAAGTCATCCATCGCCTTGCCTTTGCCCTTTGAGTCAAACTCAAAACCAGGCTTGCCCTTTCCCTTGTCTTCTTCATAGTCCGTTTCCTTGCCCTTTCCCTTAGGTGCAGCCTTACCCTTGAAGTCGTCCTTCCCCTTCTGGAAATCCTCCTTCCCCTGCCCCTTCATGCCCTTGAAGTCATCCTTGCTTTTGCCCTTTGAGTCAAGCTCATGCTTGCCCTTAGGTGCAGCCTTGCCCTTGGTGTCTGGGCTATCCCGCCCCTTGCCCTTGGCCTTTGGGGTATCTCCCTCCGCATTGCCAGCCTTTCCTCCGTCCTTGATGTCAGTGTCAGGCTTGGTCTGAGCCGCCTTTTCTTCTTCCGGAATCATACCATCTGCAGGCGATGTTGGTGACACAATTTCAGGCCTCTCTTCTGGCAGGTCAGGTGCCTCCTCCTCCTGCTCCTCGCACGGAGCCGGCTCAGCCTGGTCAGGCTTTTCTTGATCGCCCTGATTCTCCCAAGCAGAAGCCTCCCACGCCGAGGAGGGTAAGTCTTGTTGTTCTTCCGCAGCTGCTGTGGGAGAGGGAGAGTACTCGTCAGGCGGGACCTTGAACGCCACTCTTTGTGTCTTGGTCGGGGCTTCCTGCCGACAGTCATGCTCACTCTGACTCTCCAATGAAGGCAAAGGTGGTGGGCTGTGAAGCACATGGTCAGACTGGGCATGCCAGGGATGCCTAACTTCAAAGACAAATGTTCCTCTCAGTTTTGGAGGGGTGGCACGCAAAGGAGCCTTGGGATACTTTTTGATGCAACGACCGAAGTCAGGCATCACCACCAAGGGCCCGCCGCCATCAGACACCAACCACCAATTCGAAAAAAACTCTTCACTAGGCGGTTGTCTGGGGTCAGTCGGCGTCGGCTCAGGGTCAGTCGGCATTGACTGCTGTTGAGGCACAGGTTCAGCTGCTGCTGCAGAAGCGCCAGGCCCGTCAGACCCGTCAGGCGGAGGCTGCCTGCGGCGCTTGGAGCCCGAGCCCCTGCGGTCATTCCTCGTCATGTAGTCAGGCACTGCTCCATAAGTCTTCTCCTTGCAGCCTTAAGCAGCACGCTGACTCTGACAATTTGTCAGCTTGATTTTTATAATTAATGGTTTTATCAATCATATCACACATTTTTGAAGTGAAGACAAAGCAATAATGTCAAAAGTGAACATTAAATTAAGCCGAGCAGCGCATGCGATACTCGTCACACCTTTCCCGGCAAAACTTAGCAATGACTCTGCTGGGGTTTTGCCACACCTGCTTTGTCCCCTTGCCGCCACTCCTCCCCATCACCTCTCCTTAGAGTTGAGCGACAATGCCAGTCAATGTAGCTGATTGGGCTAAAAAGCATCATCATAAGTCTGACTAAAACAATAACTAAGTTTGTGAGGGCCAACCTCATGTCAGGCCAAGAAACTGAGAATGACAGGCACTTCCGCGCGGGTGCTAGCCAGGCTGAGATCATCCAAATGCATGACGGAATACATGGCCTGAGATGAACTTAAGTCCAACCGACAATCAGAGTCAGTAAATGACTAATCAAATTATTGACACATTTAAATTAAAAACAACTTAAAATAAGAAAATGTTCCAAATGCTGCAAATTGTCAGTCCATGCAAAGTAATCAACTTTCAACTGTTGCAAAGCCACATAGATGTCAGGCGCCAGTGTTTTGATGGTGTTAGCCATTATGGTCATTGACACCTTAACAGTCAAGCAGTCAGTCAAGGAGTGAGCCATCAAGCAACCAAAAACTTTGATTGACAAAAATAAAGATCTTCATTATTGAAACATGGGCCCAGGCGCTTCCGCCTCCTCCTCGTCAAACTCTGGGACCTCATCCTCGACGTCAAATGGTGGCGCTTGAGGCGCTGGTGGTGGCGACGGGCACATGCCGTTCATGACTATCATGTTGACAAAATCATGGTTGAACTTTGGCACCCAGTCAAGCATCAGCCTCTTCCTCAGCTCAGTGTTAAACAGTAAACCCAGCCAATGCGATGGATGACTCAACACGAATAACACCTGTTCAAAATTAAAAATGTAAGGGCTGATTCATGTCAAGCTTCACAATAGAAGACAGTTCTGGGACCTCTGCAAGGTGCTTCCCGCAGGGACCATGAATGTCAACCAGCCACACTGGCTGCTTTACTAGACCGCCAACCAGAAGCGCCACAGTTTGCGAAGCGACCTTCCCAGTCTTGCCTCAATAGACAATTGAACCAAGTCTTTGTCATTGAACTCATATTTTTAAACAACCTCTACGTCAATTAGGCTAAGGTGAAAAAACATAAACGTTGCAGTCAGCCAGCCACATGTTGGCCAAGGAGCATGTCAGGCACAGCCACCAAGGCTTGGTGCCAGCCCGACCCATTCCTGCCGATGCAATCGCCGTCAAGCCACACAGGACTCCAGCGCAAGCAGGCTTCCGGGCCATGGGGTCAGACAGGACGTCAAACAGGCACTCCGGTTCCGTCAGGCTACCTGCAGTCAGGGAGAGGAGCTCAAAGGCTACATAGTCAGGTGCGGTGCCAAAATGGCCTAAGAGTCATGCCACAAACACTATTTAAAAATTGTTAAACACGTTAAGTCAAGGAACCATAGGAGCCGTCCAGCTTGGGATTCTGGAGAAATCCTGCCACACTGTCGCTGTCAGGCCAGATCGCCTCCATGTCGTGTGAGAGAAGGACCGCCCTGCAGTCAGACGCTTCTTGCGCAATCCGTTGTGGCATCACCTCAATGGAGCATTTCAGTGAGGCAATTAAGAAACTGCACATCTTCACCGACCTGGTCTGGCCCACCAAAAAAAGAGTTGAAAGGATGACTTGAATGTTCAACAGGCCACCGTCTCCATCCACTGTTGTGCTGTAGATGGCGTCAGTCCCATAGGAAATGATGAGTCCTTCTGGCCAGTCCTCACGAGTCCACATCACAGACTCAGCCGCATCGATGCCAGAGACCTCCTCCATGTCAGGCCACGTGTCAGGCCACGTGTCAGGCACCGCGAACTGGACAGTGTGTTTTTGGGAAGGGGAGTCTGTGAAGTAAGCAGTCGGTCGATATGTGAGTGAGTCAGTCAGTCCGATATGTGAGTGAGTCACTCAGTCCGATATCATGGAATGCATGCGATGTCCTGAGCCTGACAGACCTGAGCCAAAAGTTACAAAATCATGTCAGACATGAACACTCATGACGTCAATGACATGAACCTGTCAACCACCTCCTCCTCCCACCAAGCACGCCTGTCAATCACCACAATGGGGATGAAGTTGTTGAAGTCAATCTGGAAGGATCAACTCCCTCCAGTCTACCTGGCAAGTCAGGCGGGTGAACCCATCAAGGGACCATGGGGCTGCTACCGCATATCAATACTTCCGATTCCACTTTCATGTTACATACTAGAGCGCTCTAGTCAGACTCGAGTCACACCGGGCAATGTCGCCTGTCTCGTCGTACTTGTCAAGCTCTTCCGGCTCTTCCATGATCGGCAAGTCAGGCTATGACGAAGTATGACACTGAAGTGAATGGAAGTGATGACAGTCCAAGTCAGACAGTGACAATATAGCCCATGAGATATTATAATTAACTTCAGAATGATTTCAGAATGGGAAGAACGCTTATCATATGAACAGTGGTTTGAGTATGAACCATGAGGGTATGAAGGTGAAGGGTGGTTTGAGTCAGACAGTAAGTTTGAGCCAGTCTAGTCAGTCCAGTGGTGGTCAGTCCATAGTTTAACTATTAAACTTATTATATCATATAAGCCCAGCACTAGCCCAAAAAAGCAAAAAATAAAAAATGTCCGAAAGGCCAACCCAGCAGCCGTTCAGAAGCCAGCAGTAGTCGCATTTGTGACAGTGACAGTCTGTGGCTATGATTCTTTGGCGCCCTTCCAGTTTGCGCATCTCGAAACGAGCTTGAGAGACGGACACTCTCAACACCAAAGAGTTGCAATCCGCGAACGCACCATCCCTGATGTGGGTCACGGAGTCCGGGATGGTCAAGTTCGCCAAAGAGAAGCAACCCGCAATGGGGACCAACCCAGCCTTTCACAATTCCGGCAGAGTTCGCATTCATCACAGTAGCATACAGTAAGACTCCATGGCAGTGATTCTTTTGCAGCCTTCCAGTTTGTGCATCTCAAAACGGGCTCGAAAAATGGACACTCTCAACACCAAAGAGTTGCAACCCGCAAACGCACCATCCCCGATGTGGGTCACGGAGTCCGGGATGGTCAAGCTCACCAAGGATCTACAATCCAAAAAGGCACATTCCCCGATGTGGGTCACCGAATCTGGGATGGTCAAGCTCGCCAAAGAGCTGCAATGTGCAAAGGCCCCGTTCCCAATGTGAGTGACAGAGTCCGGGATGGTCAAGTGTGCCAAGGAACTGCAATTCCAAAAGGCAAAACGCCCAGTGTGGGTCACAGAGTTTGGGATGGTCAAGCTCACCAAAGAGCTGCAACCACGAAAGGCCTCATCACCCCCAAAGTGGGTCACCGAGTCCGGGATGGTCAAGTCAACCAAAGAGCTGCAACCTGCAAAGGCACCCGCTCCGATGTGGGTCACCGAATCTGGGATGGTCAAGTTCACCAAAGAGCTGCACTTTTGAAAGGCACCATCCCCAATGTGGGTCACCGCATCTGGGATGGTCAAGTTTGTCAAAGAGCTGCAACCTGCAAAGGCACCCGCTCCGATGTGGGTCACGGAGTTTGGGATGGTCAAGTTTGTCAAAG
>CAXAMN010007213.1:164670-238838 GCA_963970005.1 Durusdinium trenchii
AAAGGCACCTTCCCCAATGTGGGTCACTGAGTCCGGGATGGTCAAGTTCACTAAAGAGCTGCAACCACGAAAGGCACAATCCCCGATGTGGGTCACCGAGTCCGGGATAGTCACCTTCACCAAAGAGCAACCAGCAAAGGCACTGTTCTGAATGTGGGTCACAGAGTCTGGGATGGTCAGCTTCGCCAATGTTTTACACTTGTAAAAAGCAAACTCAAGAATGTGCGTTTCACCGTTGGGAATTTCGACCACTAGCAGCAGTTCTGAGTCAACGATGCCACCAAGACTGGCGATCGCATCCTTGTTGGAGCATATCACCTTGTTGGTCTTGAAGACAACACTCACAACAGGATCTTCAGCAATTCCAGCGTCCAATACCTTCGCATCATTGGCCAGCAAGTGGTTGTGTCCGACAATAATCTCCGCAATTGTGGTGTTTCGAGTAAGCTCGTCCCAGCTCGGCTTTCGATCCTTGATCTGCTGCTTGAGCTCCTTGCCTGTTGTCTCAGGCGTGACTTCGAGAACTATGACTTCACCACTCGGCTGCCGTACTGAAATCATCTTTGCCATGGCTCAAAGATCTTGCGCAAGACTGGAATTTGAACAGATTTTTTCGCTAATTCTTACTTTTAGATGTCTGTCTTCAGTTTGCTCGCAGCCATAGCAGCAGCCTAGCATGCAACACTGATTCTGTAAATGGGTTGGCTTCTTTGCTCTCACTTGGGAACCATCAACGTCTGTGTCAGACATAAAGCACCGGAACCAATCTCCACCGCGCCAGGTGCCTGGCCGCGCCAGATTCAGAACACCCATGGCGACAGATTGCTTCCACCCTTCATCTGATTTCAGTCGGTTTTGCTTCGGGGGATGTTGTACTGAAAGCGGCCGATGGTCCTCCACTTAAGCCCCCCTAAGAATCCACGCCCCCTCACCAACAGATAGGGGCTCTGCTTCAGCTCCGGACCCTTAAAGGGTCGGGTCCGACCCTTGGCCCGGACGGATTCGCGGCTTCGCTTCCAGTGTCGCTTCCAGTGTCGCTCAAGCGCTTCCGTCGGGTGGGGAGTGCCCCTCCTGTTCGACCTCCGGATCCAGAGACGCCGCAAACGCACGCTGTCCGCATCCAGGCAGGCAGGCAACCCACGAGAGCGAGTTGGGAGTCCCAGTGGTTCCACCAGTTCGACCGGTTACTAACGGGCCCCTCACTCGTACTTGTGGGAACTGCCTGGGATGCACTGCCAGCTGGGTGTGTTTTTGCCCCATCTTACGATGTGTTCAATATCTATACCAGGACCTTCCGACAGGTGGTTTTGGGACACCCCGAAGCACCTCTAAGGGCTATCAGTAGACACCTCTTGGAAGGTCCTGGTATAGGCCTGCGGTCTTTTCTAGACCAAGCCTAAGCCTAAGCTGCTCAAAGAAGCATCTAATATGGTCTTAAATTGGGTGGGTCTCCCAAATGGACCTGACCTTGCTTGAACATTATATATTAAAAAGGAGCTGAATCGTATGGAATCATCGAGGGACATACGGAAGACGCCTCAGACGCTCACACTCTTTCCTCACTTCCAGAAAAAACACGCCCTAGCTACGGCCAGTTCGCCCAGGTCTCCGTTCGCCCCGGGAATCTTCGTGCCGCTCGGACCGGGGGAACACCGAGCCTTTTCCCGTTCCGAGTCACGCACGGCCGGATCCGAGATGAACCGAGCGGCTTCTCGGCGGAGAGCGTCATGAACTGCTCACACAAGTCACCGTCCACACCTTTGAGGCCGACGACGCCGACGGAGGCCAGCCGACCGGCCGGACGACGACGTTCGGAGAGAAAGAGGCGACGCGGCGGCGAGAAAGGCGTGAGACTGGCACTGGGGCCATGATCCCAGGTGATGACATTGCTCTGTCTGATTTAGAAACCAGCCGAGCTTCCACAATGCCTCGAAAGACCCATGGTGTGGGAGTTCAAGACTAAATGAACAAAAAATGGTCATTTAGGTTCCCTAAAACGGACTTTTCTGTATACTTTGGTCCCAACATGTGGCCCATCTCCCTGATAAAGGTCCCACCTGGTGTTTCAGACAGGTCCTCCATGTGTTTGGAGGGCCACACGGGTCATTTGCAACGGGGAAAAACAACATTGAACATCATCTCCATGTACCAGGACCTTCCGAAATCGCCCAGTGGTTTTTGGAACACCCCTTTATGTACCAGGACCCTCACTGCCAGGTCACCACTTGCGACTTTTAAGTCTACAAAAGCCTCCAGAGGAGACCTGTTGGAGGGTGCTGGTATGTAGTTCTTTTCTGAGCACCTGACTCTATACAAGTCTCCTTGTGATTGTTGCTCCTTGTGATGTTCTTTTTCTTCAAATTCATGTAGACTCAATGTAGACTCTTTGCTTGCATGACATTTCAACCCCTCCAAACATGGGTTGTGAAACCTCCAAACATGGCTGAGCTTGTTGATTGATCAACAGATATCAACAGATCTACATGATACCAGGACCCTCCTGTCGGGGTGCCCTGTCTGGAAGCCGAACGGCCGGTAGTGTGGGGTAGTCCAGCCAGGACACCCCGAAAACAGAGGGTCCAGGTATAATCTCTGATCCCTAGCCTGCCAGATACGTGGTTCGCATGATCTCAGTACACATCACCGCTCCATTTCGTCCTCACCGCTGAGGACCCTCGGGATCTCAAGTCATGTGTTGACCCGTTTGGCCGAACCGTTTTCGTACCGAACCGGGTCGGCTCGGTGGGACGACCGGGGACCGGGTGCCATGTTCCGTCGGCTCCAGTCATACCGAACCGGGTCGGAGGTCACCTGCTGGAGGTGTAAGGTTATACAGTTACCCTGGGAGTCAAAGACCATCAAAAGAATGGTCTTTAGGTGACCCGAGTCCAGGAATATGCTTTACTTCAGTTGGTCAAAATATAGTCGGTTCCTGGACTTCTAGGGGTTATACATCTCTTAAGTGGCCCCGATCGATCAATCCTTGCGGTGCTTCGTGCGGTCTCCCGAACCCACGTCCCGAACCCGTCGCCCGCGCGGGGCCGTCCTGGCGGGGCGAGCCTTCGGTGGAACCGAGCCCTTCCGGTCGACGGATTCCGGGGCCATTCTTTCGAGGTGGTTTTCGTGACCAGGTCACGAGTCGGATCCGTGAGTCACCTGGGGCACCGGTTCCTGGGATCGCCGGTCACGTTCGGGTTCGCTCCCCACCTCTGAGTGGCTCCTTTTTTGCGGGTGATGAGTTCCTTCCACGCTCGACGGCTCCGTGGCGGATCCGCGGCCTCGCCTTGGGCGTTGGAACCACCGCGCGACGTTCTCACCGGTGTTGGGTGCGTTCGTGGGTCATCGATGGAATGGTCAAAGGGCTCAACGAGCTGCAATTGCAAAAGGCCTCCTCCTCAATGTGAGTGACCGAATTCGGGATGGTCAAGTTCTCCAAAGCACTGCAATTCTCAAAGGCTTTCTTCCCAATCGAAGTCACGGAGTCTGGAAGAGTGAAGGTGACCAAGGAGTGGCAGAATCGAAAGGTGCCATCTTCAATGCGTGTCAAGGAGTTGGAGATGGTCAAGCTCGCCAAGGAGCTGCAATTCTCCAAAGCGACTGGCCCGAGGTGGGTCACCGAGTCCGGGATGGTCAGCTTGGTCAAGGAGTGGCAAAACGCGAAGGCACCCTCGCCGATGTGGGTCACGGAGTCTGAGATGGTTAAGCTCGCCAATGAGCGGCAGCCCCAAAATGACCCATTCCCAAGGTAGATGACTGAGTCTGGGAGGGTCAAGGTCACCAAGGAGCTGCAATCACGAAAGGCACCGTCTTGGATATGGGTCACTGAGTTTGGGATACTTAAAAATGCCAAAGCCCTGCAGTTGCGAAAGGCACTTTTTTCAATGTGGGTCACTGAGTCCGGGATGGTCAAGCTTGCCAAAGCACAGCAATTCACGAAGGCATCTCTCCCAATGTGGATCACTGAGTGAGGGATGGTCAAGCTCGTCAAAGAGGTGCAAAAGCCAAAGGCACCATCCTCAATGTGGGAAACTGACTTCGGGATGATCAAGCTCACCAACGCACGGCAATTCTCAAAGGCCTCCTTCTCAATGTGTGTCACTGAGCTTGGGATGGTCAAGCTCGCCAAAGAGCTGCACCCCGCAAAGGTACTTTCTGAAATGTTGGTCATAGAGTTCGGGATGATCAAACTCCCCAAGGAGCTACAATTCCAAAAGGCCCTCTTCCCGATATAGATCACTGACTTTGGGATGCTCAAGCTCGCCAATGCACTGCAATTCTCAAAAGCACTCTCTTCAATCTGAGACACTGAGTCAGGAATGATCAGCTTGCCCAGCATGCTGCTGTCTTGAAAAGCTCTCTCGCAAATACGATGCTCGTGGTTCGGGATCGCCACTACAAACAAACGTCCTGGGTCGGAGAGGTCCAACAAGTCCCGCAAAGCACCTTTCTCGGAGCATGTCACCGTGTTGGGCTTGAAAACGACATTCACCACCGTGTCATGGAGATCGGTCACCTTCGTGTCATTCTCCAGCAAGCTGTCTCCAACAAGGATCTCTATTGAAGTCGTTTTGTGAGTAAGGTCATCCCAGTTCCGCTGCAGTTCTTTGATCTGCTGCTTCAGCTCTCTACCTGTGGTCTCTGGCAACACCTCCAAGTCGAAGCTCTCGCCATTCACTGAGAGCGCTGAAATTCTCATCGCCATGGTTCCAAATCAACGACCAAGTTCGAGGGGTGCCAGCTGTTCAGTTCATGAACTAGGCTGCTAGGGACACCCAGGTTTTTGATGGTCTGCAGGGCCCCTGGTAGACCATAGAGGTCGACTATGAGTTCGACTACATGTGGCACCACCCAAGTAAACAAAAGCTGCCCTTCTTCGGGTCACAGGAATTGATGGACCATTTTCAATAGTCTTGGGCTTCCAGGGTAAGGGTAGATGTCGTATCTGCTTTTCACATCTCGTTGGCGTACTTGATCGATCAGATCGATTCTATGGCTGCTATATGCTGCTATTATAAAGAAAGGGCCCATTTTGAGCCGCCAGGCCAACGGGCCGTCGGACAAGGGCTGAGGGGGGAAGTTCGCCTCCCGCCATTTCCACCCGTTCGGCGACTTGGAGAGGTCAGCCGTTGTCGGAGCTGTCTTCTCCATCGGACTGGTGGACTCGGACCTGGACTCGGACAGGGAAAAGAAGGAGTTCCTGATCTCATGATACTCCAGGAGTTCCTGGTCTCTGAGTAAAACTGGAGTTTGATCATACAAGTTCACACGACTCAACAGCACCTGGCTGGATCTCGGGGTCACCTGCCTGGAAGCCCCCCCATAGTCCCTACTGACTCGGGGTCACCAGCCTAGGATGTACTCTTAAGTCATCATTCTCTGCGAACTCGTTCGCTTTCCACACTTCTTTTCGCAGCGTTCGTTCACCAGACCAGGTACTCCATGTTCACTTCTTCGTCCAGACAGGACGGAGCCTCGCTCTTCGCGAGCCGCCCACGGGAGCTGGGCGCCCCCGGCAGTTCTGGACGGGGAAATGGTAGGAGCGGTACCTCGCCCGAAATCAGCGGACCACACGGTCGACCAGCACGGTGACCGGGTTCGGATGGAAGAAGGGGTGGAGGATGGTGGGCTTCACCGGGAGAGAAGGCAGGAGAGAAGCGGAGGGATGCATGCTTGAAGCTTCGAAGTGGAAGGAGAGCGGAGGTTTTTGGGACATGAAGTGGAAGAGTTTTTGGAACATTCAAGGTGACTTACAATCGTTGGAACTTCCAAATTGGAGTTCAAGGGACTCGTTGAAATATTAAGTCGTGATCAATTATACGATATTAAGTGAGTCTTGTAATTGTCTTCCTTGAGCACCCAGAGTTACGGCCAAGCACCACTGCAAGAGAGTAAGCAAGGGATAACCTGAATGCTTCAGGTGGTGCTTCTTTCTCCAAGTATGTCCTTGATGGTTCAGTTTGTGGGTTTCCAAACGGGTTCGCCAAGTATTTTTTTTCTGACACGTGCAATGCTACAATGCCGGTGGATCATGTTGCACACAGGACCCTCCGAACTCCTCTTGGGTCTATCAAGAACGCCTCTTGGAGGTGATGACCGGGGTGCCCCAAAAACCACCGAACTTGGATGGTCTTGGCCACAAAAAGGTGACATATAGGTCACCTACAGGATCCGAACTTGGCGGTCGAACATAATTGAACCCAGAAAGACCCCCAGTCAACCACCCCAACTGATCGGCAGTCCCATGGCAGTCCCAGACAGGTCGTGTCTGGGCCTTTTAGGATCGCTGTGCTGCAGATCGTGAAGCGAGACATCGACCGTGTGGGTCGATCGAAGTGATTAAAGCGAGGACATGGTAGTCGTTCTTAAAGCGAGGACACGCAAGACATGGGTGCCAAACTGCTGAAGATCACCCAAGAAAGGAAGAACAAAAACAACAAACCCATGCCAGGGGTCACAAGAAGACGGGGTGGTGTTTGGTTCCCATCCAGGGGCCGTGGATGTGTAGCTGGGCACCTTGTTCGGCCATATGGCCATGACTCTAGACCCTTGGAGATGACCATGTTTGGACTCTCCACTTCCAAGAGAGGTTGAAAGACCACTTCAAGTTCGGACCTTAGTCGGCCGTAGTGGTACAGACCAAGGATGGGCAAGTTACGAGACACGGCGGTGAAAAACCTCGAGTCCAACTTCCTCTCACCCTAAGAATCCGAACGGGCTCTCCATGGGTTCGGGGTCGGACCTTCTCCACCGAAACGCGGGGGTCCGGGGCCGAACCAGGGCCCCTATCTGTTTGAAGGCCCGGATTCTTAGGGCAAAACACTTCGGTCATTGGACTCAAAACAGTTCTGTGACCAGACTTGAGGAAGGCCTTGTGACGGCGCCACACCTCATGACGGACCCGGAGGACCCAACCAGGACTTGCAGGCCTTGCAGGTATCCAATGGTCAGACAGTAAAGTTGCAAGATGGGCTGAACGAAATGGTGCTTTGAGCGAAATGCTAACATAGGGTGTTGTGGTCTCGTTGGTTGCGAGTTGAGACTGGCACGAGCTCTAACACCTAGCAGGCTAGCTCAAGGATCCTTTTTGATTGCAGAGGGCTCAGACTTCATGAATCATTCCAAATGGTGGAGGCCGCAAAAAAAAAGGCAGGTTTATATAATGATGTCTTATGACTTCTCTTTTCTTGGGCCATACTCAGGATCTAGGGGATGACAGCCATGCAACCGACCTTACACAAACACCTCTTAGACTCTTAGATCTCTAAAAACGAGTCTGTTCGTCTTCAGCTCGCACCTCTTTTCCGCCGTGTGGGCCCAATCACTGAGATTGCGTCAGGCTTGCCAAAGACCCACAACCCTCAAAGGCATCAATTCCAATGTGCGTCACCGAGTCCGGGATGGTCAAGTTTGTCACAGAGCTGCAACCCAGAAAGGCACCCTTCCCAATGTGGGTCACTGAGTTCGGGATGGTCAAGTTTGCCACAGAGCTGCAATTAGCAAAGGCAACGTTCTCAATGTGTGTCACTGAGTTTGGGATGGTCAAGTTTGCCAAAGAGCTGCAACCCATAAAGGCACCAGTCCCAATGTGGGTCACAGAGTTCGGGATGGTCAAGTTTGCCAAAGAGGTGCAATGAGCAAAGGCACAATTCCCAATGTGCGTCACCGAGTCTGGGATGGTCACTGTGGCCAGTTGCTTGCATTCTGCAAACGCCCAAGCTGAGACTGTCGTCTTGTCGCTTGGGATTTCAGCAATAACCTGCAGTTCTGAGTCCATTTCCCTGCAGCTCGCAATATCACCTTTGTTGGAGCATCTGAGGATGTTTGGTTTGAAGACAACGCTTACAACAGTATTTGCAGCAATCCCTGCATCTGCCAGCGTCTCATCATTCCCCAGCAACCTGTCTCCAACAATAATCTCCACCACGGTAGTACTGCGAGTCACTTCGTCCGGAAACTGCTCAGCTCTGATTTGCCACTTTAGCTCTCGACCTGTCATCTCTGGCGTGACTTCAAAGTGAATCATGTCACCATTGACTTGCAAAGCTGAAAGTCTCATGGCCATGGCTGAAGATGTTCCATGTCCGATTCTTGTATATGTTTGCCATGTCTCTCCCTTTAGGCATTCTTGTTTCATGAACTTTTTCGGCAAGAACGCATAATAACAAAATACGCAGGAAAACTACAAAACGGTATAGGTCTGTTGTAGAAGTGGAGACCCGTATGATCCCTGATGTTCGAATGAAGAAGAAAAAGCACATGTTCCCCGCGCAAAACACAGGCGTTTGGGTCGCATTTCCCAAAGAAACCAGGTCTTGAAGAACCGGTCTCCTGAAAGGAGGAAGAATAAAACAAACTGAAGAGGGAGATATCCCAGACAATCCGTGTACATATGGACTAGTGACGAGTGACTACTTAAGCTGGCGGGTTTCAAGTTTGAAGTCTTCAGGTGGTCACCTCAAGAGGGATGGTTCAACTTGTGTGACTTCAGTTCTGCTGGCCGAAAAGGTTTGACTGGGTGCTAGACTGGATTCCAGCCGGTCAAACTGGGGGTCAGCCACTCTTCTATACCTTTTAAAGAAGAGATCTAGGTGGAGGAACTTGGAGGGTCCAAATACCTTATGAGGAGGTACTTGGAGGTGTAGGGAGTCAAAAAGAGATCTAATTAGGCCGTCTAGACCCTTGCAAAATGGACATCTTGGCATTTGTGTGCATCATACTTTGACCAGAATGTGTCGATAGCTATATAAAGCCAGGCTGCAACAGTCTGGTGCACGATCAAAGAACACTTGTAACCCAAAAAACATGGCTTAAGACTCTCCCACTGGAGATGGGGTCAATATATTGCGATACATGGAGTGGGCTGGCTTAGGATTCTCCCAATCGAAGAAGTTTCAAACCCTCTCCAGCCCCATCTCAGCCATGTCAGCCTGAAAAAAGGAGTCCTTTTGGCTTCGGTGTGACCGACGCCCTTCGGCTCTCTTTCGACTCCCTTCGGGGTGGAGGCCACCCAAAACCGTGCTCAGGCTCATCACCGGTGACCGACGCCGGTCTACGGAGCTTCCCCGGGGGTGACCATCGAACAACCGCGTACGTCGCAGAAGAACACAACCACGAAATGCCAATGACTGGTGCGAAATGAAGGGAATGAGGGTGGCTGGATCCCAAGGAATCGGAATCATTCCCTCATTCCGCTCCTGAGAACCAGTCATCGTATGTCGTACCCGCCACTGAAACACGTGACAAGTACAGCAAAAACTGCGGACTGACCAGGTGTCTGCTCAAGAGCTCACAAAAGTGGACCCGTGAGGGAGACGGAGAAGCCAAGGAGGGTGACACATGGAGAGTAATGTCCTTCATTCCTGACCTGACCAATGCACCAATATTCATTCGGCGCCACAAGGCATTTCCTAAAGTCCTAAGCTTCTCATTTACACGATCAGACACAAGACTATAAATCAAAATAGGTGGGTTTGCTCGTTTCAACGAGATGAAACGAGCAAACCAGTGAACATCCAACCCTGGTGAGCACCAAACGAGATGAAACGACGAAACCAACAAAACCGGGCTCCAAACCGGTCCGAAGAACCGACCCACAATCCACCGAGCCCCGTTCAGGTCAGCATCTCGCGCATGTGTCCGACCATGACCGACCGGTCGTGGCGCACATGATGTGGTCCCGGCCACAGAGCGGCGGCTTCTCCGCTCGGACGAACATCTCCAAGTGTTGGAAGAAGTCCAACTGCCAACAGAGGTGGAGAGTGACCAGGTCACTAGGACACTACAGGGGTACCTAACTGGGATAGCCTATAGGGTCTTTCAACCTTCGTTGGTGAACCGAAGAACACGACGCGCGGCCGATGCGACGCGTCGCCGGACAGAGACGTGGTCGTGGTGTCCGACGCGCGGGCTCGTCGGTCGAGTGTGGAAGACACAGGACCGACGTGGTCGGCGTCTCGACCGAAGGATAGACCGAACGTGAGGTTTCGCTGCGTTTCGCATCGGCGTTCTAACTTGACTTCGGGGGGGCGCCAAAGGGGTGGAGGTCCGAAGAGGGCGAGAACGGCGTGGGCTCGAATGGACAACTGCGCTCAAGTTGAAAGGGAAATTGGGGAAGGAGCACAACATGTTAGGCGGCTCAGATCCGAGTCAAGACTTTCTAACATGTCCTGGTTCGAAATACAACCATTTCAGTCCGACCTCTTTTCGGGTGGCGGATCTTGGAACAAGACTTCCTACCTGGCTGGTCGTGCCTTTTTCTTTTTTACAGAGTCTCAGTGCGCAGTGCCTATAGATAGACCCCTAAATGGATAGAAAAGCGAATCCCCACTATGTATTGGAAACCGTGCCACTTCAAAGAACATCACCTTTCACTGGATCATTGAAGGGTATCTCTGCAGAAATCGGAACCCACGCTCCACTGCACGGCCGAGCTACGCTGCCATGCAATGCTCCCAAGCTACGCAGAAGTCATCGCCCCTCCGACCCCCACGTCCCTTCCAAACCGTGTCCCTTCGACACGGTGTTCTCCAAAACGAACCCAGCTCGTGCGGGTGCGAGAGGGTGAAGATGGTGGGTGGGCCGAAGAAGCGGCCTCATCCTTTCCTGCGAAAGGATAGAATGCACCAATGGCGCCTGGCAGCGAAATCGGCACTTCTCGGTGGCGAGGATCGGACGGCACCGGTGGGACCCAGTGCCCAGCCAGGTGGGTGAACACATCCCACCCGAGGGAAGGGCAGGGCCCTATATGGCGCAGGGCCGAGGCCGCAAGGAGTGGACACCCGGTGGACACACTTGAGGGGGGGGGCAACAAACGATTCGGATGACGCTCCGATGGAAGAGTAACAGGTCATACATGGGGTGAATATGTATAGTTTGACTCTATACCTGCATGGATCTGGAAAACTGTGCAACATGTCTTCATGGATCTTCATCTATAAAGCAAGCCAAGGACTTGGCAAACATGTGACATAGTTGGAAGATCGAGTGTGTGCCAATATAAGTATCCCATGCCAGCATCCTCACTGCAACGTCATCAGACCTGGGCACTGCGCTTGGAACCATTTTGAGGCTTCAACGTCAGAACTTCTTAGCCGATACACTCCATGTATATGCCATATATGCTGCCCCAACTGATCGGCATATATTCAATACATGGAGCCTCTGGGTTGGGGTGGTGTCTATTTCAGAGGTCACAATCTTAGGATGGGGCATCACCGTTCGGCTCAGACGTTCTTTTTCAGGGCGAGAATCTCATTTGTCCCGCCCGAGGCACCAGCTCAGACCTCCACGCAGGTATGCACGCGCCCAGACTCCGCCAAATTGCGGTACTCCTCGTCACAAGTTCGGGCAAGCCCAACAGCTGTTTTGAAGCGCTGAGCCCAAAACCAGAGCTGTTGCCCAACTGCTCTGGACTGGTTAGTTCCCAGTCACATTCTCAGAGCTGGTTCTGCTGTGTTCTGGCACGAAACCAGCAAAGCTGCCTTTCTCGAAGCAGAGCTGAGCTGTGTTCTGCCTTTCTCTCAGCAGGGTGCTCCGCGGCCTGCGAGGCCTCCAGTCAGGCATCCAGTCACGTTATTGTCTGGGATAGTCAACTGAAGCAAGGAGCAACCCTCAAAGGCACTCGAACCCATGTGGGTCACCGAGTCTGGGATGGTCACGCTCACTAAGGAGCTGCAAGCCAAAAAGGCACGATTTCCAATGTTGGTCACTGAGTCCGGGATGGTTAAGCTCGCCAAAGAGGTGCAAAAGCCAAAGGCACCGTCTTCAATGTGGGTCACTGAGTTCGGGATGATCAAGTTTGTCAAGGAACTGCAATATTCGAAGGCACCGTACCCAATATGGGTGACTGAGTTCGAGATTGTCAAACTCGCCAAAGAGCTGCAACATTGAAAGGCACAAATCCCAATGTGGATCACAGAGTCCGCGATGATCAAGTTCGCCAAAGAACTGCAATCTCGAAATGCGTAGTCCCCAATGTGGGTCACTGAGTTCGGGATGGTCAAGTCTGCCAACGACCTGCAACTGTGAAAGGCACCATTCTCAATGTGGGTCACAGAGTTCGGAATCGTCAAGTTCGACAAAGCACTGCAATTTCTAAAAGCATTGGTCCCAATGTGGGTCACAGAGTCCGGGATGTTCAAGTTGGTCAAAGCACTGCAACTGTCACAGGCACCATTTCGAATGTGGGTCACTGAGTCGGGAATGGTCAAGTTTGCCAAAGAGCTGCAACTCTGAAAGGCACCATCCCCAATGCGGGTCACAGAGTCCGGCATGGTCAAGTTTGCCAAACAGGTGCAATTGCTAAAAGCGTAGTCCCCAATGTGTGTCACAGAGTCCGGAATGGTCAAGTTTGTCAAGGAACTGCAATCCGAAAAGGCGCAATCTCCAATGTGGGTCACAGAGTCTGGAATCTTCAGATTTACCAACGAGCTGCAACTCCTGAAGGCAGCACTCCCAATATGGGTCACTGAGCCCGGGATGGTCAAGCTCGCCAAAGAGCTGCAACCCAAAAAGGCACGATCCCAGATATGGGTCACAGAGTCTGGGATGGTCAAGTTTGCCAAAGCGCTGCAGTTCCAAAAGGCACCAAATCCAATGTGTGCCACTGAGTCTGGGATGGTCAAGTTCACCAACGAACTGCATGTCCGAAAGGCATCGTTCCCAATGTGGGTTACAGAGTCCGGGATGATCAAATTTTCCAAAGCACTGCAGTTCAAAAAGGCACCGCGCCCAATGTGGGTGACTGAGTTCGGGATGCTGGAGGAAAGCAAAGAACAGCAACTAGCAAAGGCCCGGCAACCTATCTCGGTGACTGAGTCTGGGATGATCACTTTGGCCAACATGGTGCAGTCTTCGAAGGCCCCTTCGGAGATGCACGTTTCGTGGCCGGGGATTTCAACAATGAGATAAAGCCCGCTATCGCAGTCGATGTCTCGGCTGTCGGAGCACCTCGCAGTGAACGGTGGTTTGAACACAATGCTCACAGTATCTGAGTCAATCCCCGCATTCGCCATCTTCTGATCATTGCCCAGCAACCTGTCTCCAATCAGAATCTCCACCAGAGTGGTTTTGCTGGTAAACTCATCCCAGGTCTGCATTTCTTTAACCTTTCGCTTTAGCTCTCTGCCGGTCATCTCTGGTATCACGTCCAAACAAATCTGCTCGCCGTTCACCATTGATGCTGAAATTTGCATAGACATGGCTGGCCTAGTTGCCAACTCCCCAGTTACGATTCCTGGCATCAGTGATTCAGTGGTCTTTACCTAACAACGGTCTTTCTTCCCAGTGGTCTTTGCATGGTCGTTCCCATAAGCCCCTCCCATTGGTCCAGTCCTATCTCTGTGTGAAAACGTGTTCAAGCAGCTCTGGTCGTCGGTCAAGTCTGGTGGTCGGTCAAGTGAAAAAGTGTCCGCCATTCGACTTTCACATGAAATACCGACCTCATCCTGGACCCCAGACCTGCCAGCTCACCACCTGACACTTTTAAGTTTAAGTCTGCAAACGCCACCATTTCGGAGACCTGTTGGAGGGTGCTGGATGATGTCCTTTGGAGGGGTGGGTCCATCTCAAGCGCCCCAACTTGGGGCTACATGAAACCAAACTGACCAGTGTGAATCAGTGAACCAGATGATGGTGTCCCGATTGAAGTAGTCCCTGTGAAACAGGATGCCGAGCCCAACAAACCTGGCCGTCAAAGACCAAAAGACATTGTGTTCTCCTAGTCTTGTAGACTAAATCCAATCAAAATCAGAACGGTTCGGTGCTCCATGCTTCTTCGGGAAAACCGCCCGTTGCTGGGCGACCGGTTTTGTTCAAGAAAAATGACGACCAGTTGCACTCCCCAAATGACGACCAGTTGGCCAAACGACCCGTAAAAGAAAAGTTGAAAATCCCTGTGTTGACCAACGAAACACGTGCATAAGCGCAAGCGCTTTACCACCATGTCTTGATTGGGTTACAAATGTTACACCCCCACGTTTCAGCAAGCAGAAATGGAACGCCAGCGAATGGTCGACGGATTTCTCCACCAAGGAGTCGTGTCTCAAAAAAGGCCGCGCCTAGCAAGGTGGAGTAGCAAATCAACTCGCTACCTTAGGGTTTGCTGGCTTTTGGAGGCCGATGGACGCCATTGAAAACATGGAAGCGCTTTTATCTTCCACGCTCCAGTCCTGACTCATTTCACCTCCTAAGTGGATCATGACTACGAGCTGGGGGCACAAAGAATCCAAACGTCTTTTCCAGGAGCCTGTTCACTGCGAGATCAGCGAGCTAATTCGATTCTTCGGCGCCAGGTGACCGCCCTGTGCCAAGGTCGTCTTCTCCAAGGCCGTCACGGTGTCACCTGCGCACGCACCGTGGTTGGCCCGGAGGATGTCCGGAGGATGTCCGGGGGGTGAAAGAGGGTGTGAGGTTCACCCGGCAGTGCTGTAAACAGTGCCATGGGGGGGGAGTAGTGACATGAGGTGTCTGAGGTGTCCATTGACCATGCACAACCTGGGGGCCTAAAGTTCCTGGTGTTCACTTGCTTGTGCTAGATGTTGTGCCACAAGGTTGGAAGGTTGGAAGATGGTGAAAGAAAGGGACACATTGGAGCACCACATATTCCAGTGACCTAAGATCCACAGTGACATGAGGTGACCCAAGCAGTTGTTTTTATCTGCAGGGGTTGACCCTCGAGGCTTCACGCGGCTCCGAGGGGATCGATGCCAGTTCCAAGTGCCTGGACCCAAAACGCAAGACACGGAGCAAGACGCAAGACGTGGTTCTTGGAGAAGGCTTTCACCATCGGACCAAAACCGCCAAACAGGGTCAGAGACCAACCAGACTTCCTGACCAACCAGAAACCTCTTTTTCCCCGTGGTCTCGACCTCTAAACCCCCCCAACGCACCTTAAAAAATCAGAAACACCTCCGGCCGTGGACGACCGGTCGGCATGCCATGCCCCCGGGCGTCGTTTTCGCGCCGCGGCATTCGGCCGCCGCCTACGTGGAACTGGACGATGCTGTCTAACTTCGGGGTGGCTCCCGTCAAATACGCGGTGTCCGCCTCAGGGGGGCCCCGCGGGCGACGGAAAAACGGGAGAGACGGTGAGAGCGGAGTGTTGAAGCATGTGACGACACAACCTGGGACTGGAGTGGACCTTCTTGGAGGTGGATCTGGAGGTCGAGGTCTGTGGGCTGGGGCGGCGGCTGTTCGCCAGGTGACCCCGAGTTCCTGATGCTGGGAGTGTCTGGGGTGGTGCCTGAGGGATTGAGGCGGCAAATATTCTATGGAGTATAGAGGTGGTTAATGGGGTATTCTATACATGTTCTGAGGGGTTAATGGGGTGGTTCTTCGCTTGAAGTATTTGGGGAAGCGGAAAGGTCGCAAGAGTGGGGCAGTGGTTTGGGGCAAGAGACGTGTGGTCGAAAATAGACATTGGGATGGAGACTGAGCAAGAAAGATCAGGAACGGTACGAGAAAAGACCACCTGCCAACCCAAGATGGGTAATGAGTAATGATGGAATCTTTCATTGGAAATGACTTGCCAAGACTTGCCCAAATATGACATGTACCAGCACCCGAGACCTGCCAGGTCACCAGGTCCACCTTTAAGTCTCCATTTCAGCTACCTCAGAGGAGACCTGGCAGGGAGGGTGCTGGTTTTGGGACCTGTACTAGCCATTTTGGATGGAAAATGCGTGGTTGGGATCTGGGCACCGTTGGTCCAAAGCCTGGTGGTTCGACCACTCTGAGTCACGTCGATTCCTGATTCCCACTTCAACTCCTGTGACCGTCGACCCTTTTCAATCCAGCAGTACCCATACACGCCCGATTTATGCCGCAGAAAGACCTGGCACCTTCCAGTCGGTCGCGTCTGGGTACGGATATACGGATATCCACTCCCGAGTCAACTCACATAGACCCTGACAATCAATGGCCCCCTGGGTCCGATGGTTTTCCTCTACCAACCAGTGGTGACCCCAGGGTCGAGATCGTCGCCACCAGGGTGTACCGTTTTCGGACCTGGACCACTGGACCACTGGACTTCTGTCCGACTGGTCAACGAGGCTGGCGTGAGCGCTCGACCGGGGGTGATTAGACCGGTCGACCGGCGCTGTGGCGGCGTGCAGCTGGGTATACGCACCCATGACATGCACCTACCAGGACCCTCCAACAGGTTGTTTGGAGACCCGACCACAGGTGGTGAACCTGGGCACCTGTTGTCACCAGGACGCACCTGTAGAGTCGGGTGCTAGTACATGTATACAGCTATACCAGGACCCTCTCTTTTCGGGGTGCCCTGTCTGGAAGCCGAACGGCCGGTAGTGTGGGGTAGTCCAGCATGAACTGTTCTCGATGTTCTCGAAGCCATGATGAAGACACGTCTGACAATATTCCAGAGGTCACATGGAGTTGGGTGGTGTGGCTCGTCCCATCCAGTGAGTGGAGTAGCTGGGCACCCCGACTACCTCCAAGTTCGGCACCCCGTCTTGGTTATAATATTAAAGATATTTAAAGACGCTCCCAAAAATGGATGGTGAAACCTCGTTGTCGTATCCCAGACAACGACCCATGAGACTGGATGAAACGCCTTCATTTCACGGCTTTCGGGGTGGTGTGAGAGGGGGGGGTCAGACTCTGGGGCGGCAGTCCTATGCCAGTCCCATGGACCAAGAGAGGTAGCCAGTGACCTGAACTAGGACCTTACTGGGGTACCGAACTGGGATAGGCTAGTTCGGGTCCTTCAACCTCTGTTGGGAGTGTATGGGGCCCATGGGGGTTATATCCAGCCATGATGCCGCACCCGCCAACTGGGCGGCGGATGTGATCAGATCACTCAGATCACTCGCCAACGGCGCCAACGCCCAACCGCGCCCAACCCGCGCCTTCAGTCGAAGCCCCGTATGATCGCCGCCTGGAGACATTGAACATAAAACCCCTGGTTTCGTCCAGTCGACTATAAAAAGAATGGTCTGACGAACGGGGAACTGAGTCCGGGAACTTCCTTTACTTCAGCCGGTCAAAATATAGTCTTTGGAGTCACAAAGGGGTGGTGTTTGATCCCCAAGTGAGTGGAGGTGACGACGGGGCACCCCGACTACCTCCATGGATCGCACCCCGTCGAACGTGACTGCTGGCAATTGGAAGTTGTGGCCCACCATTTATAGCCTGTTCTGAATTGAACAACCGAGCTGTTGTACCAAGGGTTTTACAGTACAAAACCAGATCATTCCCGTTTTAAAAGACGGACTTCCTGCAGCGCACGACACGGCCTCCACCCACTCACCTTCCATCCCCAACCCATGGCACCTTCGTCATCCCGAGCCTTGCCAAGGCGCCAGCTCGGTTTCGGAACACATTCCTACCAGAGGCCCCAGAAATCATCCATCGACCTGATTTTCCTGTTCAAAAACATGGTTACAGAGTGGGGTCCTGACTGTACTGACTGGTGATAGAGTCGGGTCCTGGAAAGCACTCCATTGCACTGGATACCAGGACCATTTCCTATCTATCGTGAGTCGGAGGACCAGCTGGAGAGGCAGATCCCTAGGCCTTTTTTCCAGCCACCAGAGTCCAGTAAGGTCCCTTGCAACTCGCGGATCTGGATCCGTCCATGGTCATACTCCTGGCCTGGCCCGGCTCTCTTCAGGTTTGGTGCTTGGACCACCCCCATAGCACCCACCCACCCACCCATCGACCCACCCATCGACCCGAAAGAGGGGGGCGGCCGAGTTAGGAGCCCCGCAGGTATGGTAAAAACGAGGTAAGAACCATAGACTCACGGCCAGGGGTCACAAAGGGGTGGTGGTTGGTCCCTAAGTGAGTGGATAATGGGCACCCCTAACCTCCAAGTTCGGCACCCCATCTTGTGACTCCTGGGGGAGGCTTGTTTCCATTCACGGTTTTGGATGCGGGTCGAACTGGACTCCAGCCGGTTGATAGAAAGCAGCCCATCGGCTGGTTTTCGCCACCAAATCCGCCACTGGCTATTTGGTTTCTGGACTTCTTTCGTTTCACATACCTCGTTCCCAATGTTCGGACCACACCCGCGTGGCACACACCGGAACACCGGAACGAAGGTGGTCAATGATCCACGACGAAACGCTACCAGGACCCACCACCCAAGTCGGATGGTTTATAGAAAACCCCCGAAGAGGTATTTTTCATCCAAGAGCCACCCGAACTGGGTGGTGCTGGTGTATGCCATACTTTGGGTGCATCCCATTCCCTGTAGCAGTGGACCATGATGGTTAGTAAAGGCCTTTCTCAAAAATAGTGATGATCATTTATTGACTGTTATACAGGTCATGGGAAACACGCAAGCCATACTGTATAATATGCCGCCCCATAAAGACCCCTCTGGCACCACCCCAATGTATAGGCAAACCTGGCATTCCCGATGGAGTGTCTGGGTACAGGTCTCAAGGACCTCGTTAAGGACCTCGTGGGACTGGGCCCGGGTCATTGCAAGACCAGTCTGTCTCTCTCTAGAAGTCCAGGAACCGACGATCTTGAAGAACCGACTGAAGGTTTCAGGAAGTTGGACTCGGATCACCGAGTCATCGTCAGACCGTTTTCAAGTCATGGTCGACTGGACGAAACCAGGGTGTATACTCAATGAGGTCCAGGACCCTACCAGGACCCAGCCTGAACCGTCCTGGACTACCCTGGACTGAACTCCCCGAGGTCTCCAGGATGATCCAGAGTTCGGATTCCTCGATCAACGCATATATGCAGTCTGGCTACCTGGCTACCTGGCTGGTTCTATACCAGAGCCCACGGGCCAAAGGTGTCCAATTCTAGCTCCTTAGAGGTATCCAGTCCATGAACCACCCGCTGGCACCAGGGGCCCTGGTAGATGAAGCTTCGGCAGATGAAGCATTGGTAGATCCATGAAGGTCCAAGTCCAGCACCCCAAGTGTCGTCCACTGCCAGGTCCCCACCAGGTCCACTTACGTGGGTCATCTCCACTTCAGCTACCAAACATCGGAGATCCAGTTGTCGACCTGGTCCAGGTCACCTGCCCTGACCTGACCGAACGACCCCGTGGTCGGCCGAACGACCCAGGGCTCCCTGATGCTGTTTCCGACAGACCGACCCGCACGAAAACTCCTAGAAACAGACCGAATCAGACCACCCGACGCGTCGGGACAAGCGACGCGACGGATGATTCCTCCCACCTCCTCAGGTATTCTGCAGACGAAAAAGTTGTCGAACTTGTCAGCACCTCGTCATCCGGTCGGGGTGGTGGCTTCGGCGTCGAGTGGACGGCGTCGTCGCGGTTTCGACCGCGGCCGAGTGCGGGGTATGTGCGCGTGTTTTGACCGGGAGACGCCCGGTTTGGGGGTGGAATAGGTGGGATTCACTGAGCGAAATGGCGATAACATCCCTGAACCAGGACCGACACCAAGTCCGGTGGTTTTTGGGCACCCCTTAACCACTAAGAGGCTATTTATAGACACCTCTTGGAAGGTCCTGAAAGTATTCAGAATGTTACTCGAGAGTTGATGCGACATGTGTATATTTGGGCAGTCAGTGGGATGACCTACTCCCAGTCCTAGTCAGTGGACTACGGAAATGGCGGGTGAAAAGCTTCATCTCCGAAGTCCATCGACCGGGATGGCAGTGGGTCCTCTACTGAAGCCACAAAAAACAGATTCTCCTGCGAATTAATTTGAGGTCAAAAGGTGGAAACAAAAGAATCATTGTGCCGAACACCAACAGCTGCCAGCACGCATTTTCCCAACCAGAACTGCTTTAGCCAGCCACACTAACCCCATTGAGTTGGGGACCAAACCAGCTGTATTCGCATTCATGACATGGTATCATTCATGACAATGATGCTTCTTTTGCACCTCTCACTGCTCACGCAGTGTCCATGAATTTCTCGACCAGGTCGCTGCAGGCCAGTGACAGGTCGACGACGACAGCGATGATGCAAAACGACAGGGAACAAACCCAGCCGTCCAGAGTTATTCTTTAGTTTGTGCCTCTCAACACTGCTGTCAGCCCTATGCCGGTCACTGACTTCGGGATGTTTGCCAAAGAGCTGCAATTCTCAAAGGCACCATCCTCAATGTGAATCGCAAAGCTTGGGATGGTCACGTTCGCCAAGGAGCTGCAACCAGCAAAGGCACCTTTCTCAATGTGGGTCACAGAGTCCGGGATGGTCAAGTTTACCAAAGAACTGCAATCAGCAAAGGCACAATTCCCAATGTGGGTGACCGAGTCTGGGACCGTCAAGCTCGCCAAAGAGGTGCAACCATTAAAGGCATCATTCCCAATGTAGGTCACTGAGTTCGGAATGGTCAAGTTTGTCAAAGAGGTGCAACACGCAAAGGCACTGGTCCCAATGTGGGTCACAGAATCCGGGATGGTCAAGTTGCTCAAACAAATGCAATCCTCAAAGGCAGAATCCCCAATGTGAGTCACGGAGTCCGGGATGTTTAAGTTTACCAAAGAGAGGCAACTCGCAAAGGAAGCATCTCCGATGTGGGTCACAGAGTTTGGGATGGTCAAGTTCGCCAAGGAGCTGCAACCAGGAAAGGCACTGTTCCCAATGTGGGTCACAGAGTCTGGGATGGTCAAGTTTGCCAAAGAACTGCAATTCACAAAGGCATTATTCCCAATGTGGGTCACAGTGTTGGGGATGGTCAAGCTTGCCAAAGAGCTGCAATCTGAAAAGGCGTATTCTTCAATGTGTGTTACTGAGTCCGGGATGGTCAATTTCGCCAGAGAGCTGCAACCCTGAAAGGCAAAAGTCCCAATGTGGGTCACCGAGTCAGGGATGGTCACGTTCACCAAAGAGCCGCAACCCTTAAAAGCGCGGTCCCCAATGTGGGTGACTGAGTCCGGGACCGTCAAGTTTGCCAAAGTGCTGCAATTCAAAAAGGCACCTTCCCCAATGTGGGTCACGAAGTCCGGGATGGTCAAGTTTGCCAAAGAACTGCAACTCGCAAAGGAATAATTCCCAATGTGGGTCACAGAGTTCGGTATGGTCAAGTCAACCAAAGAGATGCAATCTAAAAAAGCCCGGTGCCCAATGTGGGTCACTGACTCCGGGATGATCAATTTGGCCAATCTGTCGCAATGTCTGAAAGCGCATTCATGAATTTGAGTTTCATCGTTGGGAATTTCGACCACAAGCAACAATTCGAAGTCAACGATGCCACCAAGACTTGCAATTGCATCTTCGTTGGAGCATATGACTTTGTTGGGTTTGAAGACAACCGTCACAGCACTATCTTCAGCAATTCCAGCTTCCAATACCTTTGCGTCATTGGCCAGCAACTGGTTGTCTCCGACAATGATCTCCACACCCGTAGTGCTGTGAGTAAGCTCGTCCCAAGGCTGCCTTTCCTTGATCTGCCGCTTGAGCTCCTTGCCTGTTGTCTCCAGCGTGACTTCAAGAACCATGACTTCACCATTCGGCTGCCTTGCTGAAATTCGCTGCATCGCCATGGCGACCCGGCGACCCCGGGGTATCCAGGGTCACGTCTCGCGAGTTGGGTGGTTTTCGTCGTCACATCGGAGACAAGTTGGTCCCCGACTTCCTGCCATGGATAGCACTTCGTCCATGGGGACTTTAGGAGCTAATTAAGTGATTGTTGGCCTTGTTTGAGCAGTCTATGATCCTGGAAAATATGTATGACTCTGTATGACTCTATGAGATATCTGTTTGTGGAAAAAAGACTCGTTGAAACGACGCTCGACACCGGTTGTTGATGGTCCGTCCACGATTGGGATGTTGCATCTGTTTTCTTGCTCGCTGGCCAGTTGCGGGTCCCAGCGTGCGGCACACTTGCTGTCATTGCAGCACACTTGATGCTCAGCCAGGTTGAAGAACCCGAACGTTCGACTATCCTAGTTCGGTACCCCTGGTGACGGGTCCTAGTGACCTGGTCACTCTCCACCTCTGTTGGACTGGCATGCAGGCACTGCGGCACCTCTCGTTCTCCTCTCTGTAGCTCCAAATAGGCGAGTCTTAGCTACCGAACCCGAGCTCGGGCTCTCCATGCAGGTCGGACCAAACCTCCCCGGGGGAAAAATGGACCCGAAGCAAAGCCTTTATATAGAGCAATGGGCCCGAGGCCACCTCCAGTGGCACGTGTTCTTGGTGACCAGGTGGACTGAATCTGATAGACGCCCCTTCCCCGCCTGCCATGGTCGTGCTATCTAGCACTGTAGCACAGGTCCTGAGCACAGGTCCCGTTCACGGTGACGGACGCGAGTCTCTGCGCCCCCCCCGGTCTGTATACAAGTATCAGTGGCCCTCAGTGTCCAATGCAAAATGCAGCTGATGTTCAAATACACAAAAAACAACATGTGTTCATGCTAGGGAAAGCCAGGTTCCAGCTTCAAAGAATTTTCCGGGAGACTACTCTATACACTAAACTTGTGGATCTCCATGGAACACCTCTTTGAAGGTCCAGGTTGTTGAATGAATGTTCCCTAGGGCTCCAACCATATCCTCAGAAGGTGGTTAGACCCCCCAACCATAACCATCCATCACCACATTAGCAATTAGGCCAGGAGCCCTAAGGGGTTGTTGATGGTTTCACTGCTGCCGGCTCGGCCCGGATCCTCTTTCGGCCCGGCATCCTCCACCGGACTCGCCCCATCCGCGCTCCCTCCGCGCTGCCGAGGCCCCGGGCATCCACCGGGGCGCCTGG
This sequence comes from Durusdinium trenchii, assembly GCA_963970005.1. Classification (NCBI taxonomy): domain Eukaryota; class Dinophyceae; order Suessiales; family Symbiodiniaceae; genus Durusdinium; species Durusdinium trenchii. The sequence continues at coordinate 187,326 of CAXAMN010007213.1, forward strand.
TCGTCCGCAAGCACGAAGAGCTGGTTGTCCGTGCGCCGGTACCTCGAGGACCGTCGCACCCGCCACGGTGGGGGGCGGAAGGCGGAAAGCGGAACGCGGACGGCTGCGGGTGAGGACGATCCATGTCCGGAAGCACGGAAAGGGGTGGTACCAAACAGAGTGAAGGATCACCAGGAGCACGGAAGGGGTGGTGGTTTGGATGGAACATACAATAGGAAAGGGGGTGTCCATCAACCATCCGAACTCCGTGGTCCTGGAATATACTTGTTTACGTATACCAGGACCCTCCGACAGGTTGTTTTGGGACCCTGACAGGTGGTGAACCTGGGCACCGGACTTGCCACCAAGAAACACCTGTAGAGTCGGGTTCAGGTAGGTGTGGAGGTGTTTGGTGATTTGGTGAGGATCAACCATGTCGAACGCATGAGTTCCGACCGAAAAAGGCACGCCGAAGATCGAACCGGCGCTCCGCGCTCTCACCCGCACCACTGCGACATGAAACACTGGCTGTGGGTCATTCCTCCGACCTGTGGATATCAGGAGAGCGTGTGTCGTGTGTGACTAACGTGGGATATCGGTGACCGTCGCCATGGACGCGTCGCCATGGAGCGTCGATTTGGAGCATCCGGATGCCATGAACACGCGAATCCGTCTCACCATCTCTCACCATCCATCGATACCCCTATAGGCGTTACACTGCAAATACTACAAACCTAGGATTTTACACTACGAAAACCAGGTCAACCGTTGTTTTAATGGTCAAACGAAAGTCTACAGTTTTGGGAGGTGTTGATGCATCAACACCTGCGGACGACCAGGAGTCACATGGAGGGCCGGGCCGTGGGGTGGTGTAGCTAGTCCGAATCCAGTGAGGATGTGACGACGGGGCACCCCGACATCCTCCAAGTTTGGCACCCCGGAGCTCACGTGACAGACCTGGTCTAGCCGTATAGTTCTTTCTCTCCCAGACGCTCCGTGAACGACGCCCGACTGGGTCCCTCAAAACCATATAGGTTCGGGTCCAGACCCCTGACCAGTTCGGATGACCGGGTCCGACCCCTGCACAGGTTCGGGTCACGGGTCGTGTCTGGGCTAGGAAATTATGATGAGACTGACTGCCAACAGTTCACTCGCTTCCCAGAATTTGCATACCACGTCGAGCACGAAAACGAGCAACGGAAGTATCAACGCCCGCTGAAACAAACTGCTGTGACTAGGAAGTCCAAGAGTGATCGAAAAATTGCCCTTAAAATGTGACTCGAGTTCAGGAATGTCCTTTACTTGCGTGGTGCTAAAATGTGCTACAGTCGAACTCACTGCACTTCCAATGACCCTGGGAGTCAAAGACTATATAAAAAGAATGGTCTTTAGGGGAGCTGAAAGGGAACTTCCTTTACTCCAGCCAGTCAAAATATAGTCTTTGGACTTCTAGGGATGATATATGCGTGATGCCGCCACAGCAGGACGAGGACTTTTCCTTTGCGCACTTGAAGATGTGGAAGGACTCTCGCAGATCTCCCGCAAAGATCTTGTCGCCCTTCACGTGCCTGAAAGGGTCCCAACAGGGGGCGGTCCGCAGTTCCAAGGAACTTCCAATTGGCATGGCCTGTTCACGTGGCTATGGCGCTTTTAGCATCCGAACCAACCCTCCAGTTGGCAGAAAAAATACCCAGACACTCCATCATGGGACTGCCATAGGACTGCCGATCAGTTGGGGTGGTGCCAGAGGGGTCAATGTGGCGGCATATATGGCAGTCCCATTAGTCGTGTCTGAGATAGTTTGGACCTTTCGAACAGTTTCGCAGGGGTCCGACCCGAAGCCAAACCCCTTAGATAGTTCACCTCCATCGAACGCACGCTTGAACTCACCAGGATCGGGGACAGGGACCAAAACCTCTCCTCCATATCCCAGACGCTCCATGGGGCGGCAGAACTATGGCAGTCCCGTGGGTCGCGTCTGGGTATTAGACCAGCTTTGGGAGTTCACAAAATCCCATGAAATACAGGGAAAGTTGGCACCAGTTCGTAGGCTTATTGTGGACCAGCAGACCGGACTGATGGACGGCTACCAGACTGGAGCTGTAGCTGGATTCAAAACCTGCCAGGTCACCACCTGACACTTTTAAGTCTCCAAAGGCTACCAGAGGAGACCTGGCAGGGAGGATGCTGGTAGAAGTCCAACATTCTCACTGAAGTCTTCAGGAAGCGAGCTGAGGTAGCTGGCCTCGGGGAACAATCGAACACAGAGCAGGAGGTCTACACCTCCCTTCCACCCTCAACTTCATCACCCCCTGACGAGGTGATGGACACAGACACCTTCGAGTTCGGGTCCTGGATGGTCCTGGTGTGGTCGCATCCCTTGGGGTGCGTGCGTGCGTGCGTGCCAGAGAGGTCTTAGACTGGGGCGGCCGACAGGGAGTGTCTGGGCCCTGGACTCCCCACCCTGCCCCCGGATGCGCCCGACCGATGCGCCGCTGCGCGCGCCGATCGGCGGCAAAAGGGGGTGGGGTTCTGAGGCTTCCAGCATCCACATGAGACCCTCTGGGATGTTCTTGTACTCGCACTTCCTCAACCTGGAGCTGCGAGGAAGTGGCGGTGTTCGATCGCAGGGGAGCGGTGTGCACCACACCGAAGAACCCAGTCCACGCGGACGTGGTAAGGCACGTCCGTGGCGCACGGACTGTCTTTCGACTCCCGTGGTGAGCAGCGAGCGCTTCTTGGATCAAGAACATCACATATCAGGACCATCCAGTCTGGGTGTCCAATCGATTTACCCTAAGAATCCGGGCCCTCAAACACATAGGGTTTTGAGGGTCCGGACCCCTGCTATGGAGGGTCCGACCCCTGCCATGGAGAGCACAAGGATTGTTAGGGTACACTACTTAGAGATGTCCATATTGGACAGCCAGACAGTTGGATGGTCCAGGTACACTCCCCACACTCCTCTGCTGTCAACAAGACACCCCGGACCAAACACCATGTTTACCTTCCAAAAACAGCAAAAGCCCGGGCAGGGCACGGCGCGCCTACTAGAACGTCCGTTCGACACTTTGATTCGAAGGTCAGTCAATATCAGTCACCTGCTTTTGGGGTGACTGACAATGGTGCAGCCGTCTCAAGTGGTCTCAATTGGATGATGCCTGAAGAAGAAACAAAAACTAGCGGGATATGACAGGATTGTATATACATCAAGTGATAGGATCATGTTGGAAAAGGTGAAGGAAATCATGTTTCAGGAGATTGAGCATCCATCAAGTGCGTGCCTGAACGGGGACACCCCCATGCGTCATCCGGAAGTAGTAGGCGCCCGGGTCTTCCGCAACGGGACACCCCCGGCACATGAGGTGCCGCGCGCATCGCTATGGTGTCTGAAGAGCCAGGGGGTGGTTGACATGTTGAAGACCATCCAAATCCGTGGGAGAAGCATTCCAAAAAAGAATTCCGACATGCGTCCACCAGCGCATGTCACATATGTTCTCCGATCTGCACCAGCGCCGAAAGTCGGGACCCGACACTTACACCAAAGCCCCCTGCCAAAAACAGATTAATACCAGGACCCTCCTAGCCAGGCTGCTTTGGGACCCTGACAGGGTGGTGAACCTGGGCACCGGACTTGCCACCAAGAAACACCTGTAGAGTCGGGTCCAGGTATATGATTCAACATGACCCAGACACGACCTGTCTGGGACTGCCATACATGCCAACATTGATCCCTCTGGCACCACCCAATCGGCCGTGAGTTCCTCGGCAGTCCGGACTGGCAGTCCCAGACGGGTCGCGTCTGGTCTTCCTTCCTCCCAAGGTTAAGACATACCTGGACCCTCCAAAGTACCTTAGAAAATGGGACATGACCCTAGAAAAGCAGGTACTTGTACTCATTTTCCGAGGTACTTTGAGACTCCAGGTATAGCCCGGAGACGTTCTTCACCCCGCAAACCAGTCCCCCAGGCGCCCCCGGCAGCTTTCGCTTCCCCAGCTCATAGACCCGAAGGTTCTTCCCCACGCTCGCCAGCAAGCGCCCTGGTTCGCGGTTCGGGCATCGGGGTGGACCGGGTGCTGGAGTCCCGCAGGGTCTAAACCCGATGTCGCCAGGTCAAGAAATCCTGTCCCAGGGGTCACATGGAGTTGGGTGGTGTGGCTCGTCCCATCCAGGGGCTGTGGAGGTGACGACGGGGCACCCCGACTACCTCCGTTCGTTCGGCACCCCGTCGAACGTGACTCCTGGTCATTTCCCTGGACCTTCTTTTTCAAGGGGCGTCCTGGACCTGGAGATCCCGACGCTGGCTGGTGCAGGTGAGTCCAGCCAGGACACCCCCGGTGGATGGTCCTGGTCGACTTAGAAAATCCCTTCCCTTTGCTCTGAGTCGAGTCGACAGGAGTCCCTGTGTGGTTGGGGTACCTGGACCTTCGGTCGGCCACAGACACCCGGCTGGATAGGAAGGTGGTATACGGGAGGTGCTGACCAGGTGCTGGCCATGCCTCCAGTGGAGGCATGCGCAGAGATGGTGTTGGGTGATCTGACGAATTTCGGCGGATGAAGCTTCAATGTCATAGGGACCAAGTGGAAGCAACACCACCATCCATGGATATATACCTGGACCCCACTGCAGGCATGGCCAGGTGTTTGCTATTGTTTCCTGGTCACAAGTCCGGTGCCCAGAAACCACCTGTTAGGCTTCTAAAACCACCGGACTTGGAAGGTCCTATAAGCTATACTGTATAAGCAATACATCGAGACTCCGCTGGGTCTGTCGAGACCCATACCCTGCCCGCCTGAGTTCGCCTGAGGGTTCACCGGCAAAAACCAAAAGAGGTTGAAGAACCCTACAAAGACTATCCTATAGGTACCCCTATAGGCCTATACCTACCCCTGTAGGGTCCTAGTTCAGGTCACTTAACCTCTGTTGGAATGGCAAATTGGTCCATCTCATTCACTCTCTGCTCTTGCGTCTCCCTCCCTGTTGCCGACATCATCGTGCGCCTTCGAAGGGGAACAGGCACAGTGGCACATCCTCAGTCGAGCCATCTAGTGTCAGAGATGGTCAAATCGCCACCCGTTTCATGGGAGAGACTCAAATGAAGCTGTCATCTAACCCAGTGCGTCACAGTTACCACTATATCAGGAACCAGGGATTCGTTCGGTCTATGGTGTTAGTCTTTGGAACCACTGGTTACCACCTATCGTGGTTTGCCTGGATGCCAAGACTTCCGAATTCCCACTCTCCACCCCCAGAAGCCCCTTTCGCTCCTTTCGGCGCCCGGTCGCTGAAACCTCACACGCTCCACTTGGCTTCCACTTCCTCGCTTCCTCGCGGACTGGGGGTGCCACATCCAAGGGCGTGGAGTGGATCAGCTGCAAGTGGTATCGCCTCACTTCCGTCGCCCGTCGTGGTATCGCAGGCGGGGGCGTTCGGACGCGCAGAGAGGCGGCCGCCGATCCCAGGAGTCGAGGCTGAACGCGAACGCGCCACGCGCCACGCGGAGAAAAGGGGGGGAAAGGCTGGAAGGTGGTTCTGTGCTTGGATGGAACATGTCACACATGAGCCCAGTCTTCAGTTCATGATCCATGTCGGAGTTGGGTCACTATCCAGACACTCCATGGGACTGCCATACCCATACCCGTGGAGTGTATGGGCTATAAAGCATATGTTTTGATGTTCCAACTATGCCGAACGTGGCTGGTTCAATAGATGAGAAAGCGGCCGAACGTGGCACAGGTCCGCTTTAAGATCGGACCGAAAAATGCCAGACGATCCCTAGAAGCCCCATCGGGGGCCTTGGTAGAACCAGAGTCTGACATGTTCTCTTTTTCAGAGCCATGTCAGACTGAACCATCATTTACATACATTGACCCCTGTTTCATCCTTTTTCAACCACCCTGATGATCCCTGATGTAGGTCTTTCCAGTCCCATGGAGTGTTTGCTGTACACGTCATTCTCCATCGTCCGGACCTCTTTTCTCCACATCCGGCCCCCAGAGTGGATCCGTGCGACGGAGAGGTCTATCTGGGCGCTTCCGGCTCGTCGTACATGTAGGTCTTAATGGTGGCCTTCGGAGCGTGTCTCGGGTACAGCCTGGCGGCGAAAGCGACGGCGAAAGCGATCACGGCGAGGAAAACGGATCTGTTCAAAGGAAAAACGGACTCGGCCGAAGTCCCCTGCATTTGATACCCATAGACCCTGAGTGACCTCTATTCGTGACGGACCAACAACATCCAACAACCACGAACTCACCACGAACTCGCTAAGCTGTGACGGACCAGATGTCTAAAACGGCTCGAATTGGGTCTTTCCCGCTTTTTTCAGGGTCTTTGCAGGTGACCCACAGGGTCTCTCAAAAGGACCGACTGCAGGTCTAACTTGGGCGAGTGTAAGTCCCAAGGACTTAGACTTACTTGCTCTGAGAGAAGCTAGACTTCCTCGTCCCTCAGTTTTTGTTGACATTGGGCACGGAAGTGAGGCGAGGAAAGCTGTCCGTTTCTCCTCAATCCAACACTCAGGCACTCAGGCAAACATACCGAAGGCTGTCCTTCAGAGTCGAATGCGTGATGCCATATAGACCTCCCCCCCACAGAAAACAAGAAGGAAAAAGACGATTGCCATGGCTCTTCTTCCCACTGCCATGCCCATGCCCTCCAGCTGCGCCTGACAGATACACATCTACACCACGTCGCGTATACGCATTCGCTCGCGTTCGCGAACCGCGTTCGCGAACCGCGTTCGCGTATACGTCGCTTACGTTCGCTCGGGGGTGCGGGCGTCATGTTGTAGACGGTGCCCACCACCAAGCAGGGCCTCCGGGTCGGCTGCTTGGGCGAGACGCAGCGGGGCGCTGAGAGGGCTGCCGGGATCCGACCATGAATGCAATACGGTATCCATATGGTATTGTCGGTATTGTGCATTCCAAAAACCGGGTCAATCCCTTTTAAAATGGTGTTAGAAGGCTATGGTTGGTACAGGACTCTCTCACTAAGTGGCCATGGTATGGTCCGCTATGTCCTGTTGGGTTCTGAAAGAATCATCCAAAGCTCCTGAAATCAGACAGAATCTACCAACATCTGACCACTGCCACCAATGGTTCGACCGCTGGGCTGTGGCCTTTCCCAACTTTCGAAGAGGAGACCTGGCAGGGAGGATGCTAGTATACATTGACATATCTTATGGAACAGCATCAGTCAGAACAAAAAATTACCCCATAGCATTACGACCCCAAGTTCTCTTAAGCTGCCCGTCTGCCCATCATCACTGAGACGCTCTTCATCCTCCTCTCGTTCCTCCTTCCCATCCCCTTCCCCAACTGAGAAGGCCCGCTGGTTGGCCAACTGGGAGAAGTAGCAGACCGTCAAGCACAATGCTGCCTGCCACACCACGGGTTTTCGGCCAACCTTATGTGCTCCCAGCAGAGGTGGGTCAGAACCCGAACTAGACTATCCTACCTCGACCTTCAAGAAGGGGTGTCCTGGCTGGAGGTCTCTTTTAGTGTAGGGGCGAAACCAGCCAGGTGACCCCGAGGTCCTGAAGGTGGTAGGTACCATTAGGTACCCCAGGTCTTCCAGGTCCGACTCGTGACCTGGTCACGAAAGACCACCTCTGCTCTGGGGTTCCTTCCCACCCCCCGAGCTCCAGACGTCTGGACCTGTCTCCCCAGCCCCCCCGGAATCGGCCAAGGACTGGGGAGTCGCTGCCAGAGGTGGTCGACTCGTGACCAGGAACACCTGGGGTACCCACCAGGACCCGACACGGTGTCTATTTATAGCCCCATAAAGCCGTGGATTCGGAGTGTCCATTAACGATATAGTCGAACGTTCGGGTTCTGACCCACCTCTGCTGTGAACGATCCGAGCTGACCTAAAGATCCACTGCCGACACTGAGTGGGTGATGTGTTCGACACTTTGATGTAGCTGCCAGCAGGATCCACTGCCATCCGATCACGAACCGAACAACCGACCACTGGACCCTGGCACCAACTGGGCACAGGGAAGACCTGGTAAGGAGGTATTTTGATCCCAAGAAGGGTAGGTAGAGGGAGTGTACCGCGAGCTGCAGGCTTTTTCTCCCGTCTTCGCACCAGGCAGCGCCCTACTGCGGCGCAGCTTCACGATCACGTCGATGGGTTGATCATACATCTGGTAGTGTGGCAAATACCTTGGATGTGTGCTTTTCATTTTTCCGGGGGTGGGGGTAGGCCGCTAGGTAGGTAGCTAGTAAGGGAGAAGCTAGTAAGGGAAAAAAACTATACCTTATATGTCTCAGGGAAATTTCACACCCCGATGAAACGAATTCAACATCGCCCTAGAGCCAACACAGACCGAGACTAGAGTTGTGACCCATTGAAAACCCCACACTTGGTTATCTTGATCCACCACTTCTAAAGAGGCTACGACGCTCCCTTCACAGCCCGACTGGTCTCTCAAATTATAACCCTAGAAGTCCAAAGACTATATTTTGACCAACTGAAGTAAAGCATATTCCTTTTCGGGTCACCTAGTCAGACCATTCTTTTGATAGTTTTTGACTCCCAGGGCTAAGGATTGCTTCAACAATTCGGGTCCGACCCCTCCACAGGGTTCTGGGCCGGTCGACCGGGTCACGTCCTACTTGGTCTATGAGTCAAACCTGGAGCATCCTGTCTAGTCGTTCCTGTCTCGATGTGCCGCTGTAGTGCAGTCCAGGATGGTCCTGGAAGGTCCTGGACTGTTTCGTAGATCTTCCAACTATCCACAATTGCTGCCGAACTTGGATGGTATATATGATATAATATGAAGTTCGGCAGATATCTGGCACAGTTAGAAGATCCAGCTATAGCAACCTGTACCAGGAGACTCGATGATCCTCTCCCAGGCTCGATGCTCAAGGCGAGGGCAACACTGGTCGATGTGCCGATCATCTTTCATCCGGATCCTCCGCTGCTTCGTGGTCATGTTCACATCTGCACGCCCACGCCAGCGTTTCTTCACTAATTCCTTGTGGCTTTTGTAGACATAATGAAAGATGAGCGCTTGGCTCTGAAGCCCTTCCCCATTGAACTCATTGAACGACCCTTTCTTCTTCAACTGCAAGCCCGCAGCGTCCCGTTGCGCCCCCTTCCAGAGCAAAGCATAGTGGACATGTGGTTGTCTGACGTCCTCTGATCTGGAGATCGTCTTCACATGCCGATTCACCTTCGACTCAGACTTTTGAAACCTCTTTGTCACAGGCTTCGGCTCATAAACTTTGTGTCCTGCTGGTCCAAACATCAGCCAGTTCGGGGACAGAGATCCATGATCCAGATATTCAGCCAAATAATCAATCACATTACGATGATCTTTCAAGATCAAGAACTCATCGACATCCCAAAAGGCCACCCAGGTGTAGTTCTTGGGCCTCACGTGCTTTTTCCAACAATCCACATAGGCGTCTTCTTGACCCGCGTCTGCAGACCAATGGACAGAGGTGACTTTGAGACGTCGAGACGCCCAGCGTTGCAGCTCCCAAGTCTTACTGTTGTCATAGAGGAAGATGTGGCTCATGCCCAGCGCTAAATGGTAGTCCACCCATTCATCCACATAGGCCTCCTCGTTGAGCATGATGGCGCAGAGTGCACAGCCTGTGTCTGACAGAGATCCGTGTTCGGTGGGGTAACGGGGCTCTGAGATGGGCAACATCAAGTCAAAGCCTGCATAGTAAGGAACCTTCCTCTTCAAGAAAGTCCAAGCCATATCGTCACGTCTCAAAGGCTGATTTCTGCGAAGCTTCTTGGCCAGGCACTGATGGGCAAAGAGTTCTTTGGAGGGACTCTGTGAGCACTTCTTATAAAGCTCTTTGATGGATTTCTTCCAGTAACAGTTCAAGGTCACAACGCCCCTTTCCTCAGGCTCCTGAGACGGGTCCTTCTCTGGTTCTCGGTCACTCCCCAGGCTCTGTCGCCGTCTCGGGTCTGTTCTCACCAAAGACCTGGTCCAGTTCATGTCCACAAACTGCATCACCTGGTGGTTGAAAAACGAAAAACGAAACGAAAGAAAAAAAAAAAAGAGCACTGTAGTGGCCTCGCTTTTGGGTGAGTGGGTGAGTTCCATCATCCCAATGAAACAGAATTAAAGTGAAAACCAAACTCTCCAAACATTCACCTCGGGTCACCCGCTTCGTCACTGGCAGCGGCTGATAGGTCGCCGCATCCGAGGCGAAGAGACGGCCGGGCAGCGGCAAGGAGCTCTCGGAAGGAGGTCGTCTCCTTGGGATTTTGCTTCGGGAACCTGAAAAACATCCCCAGACACTCCATGTATATGCCATAAATATGCCGATCAGTTGGGGTGGTGCCAGAGGGGTCAATGTGGCGGCATATATGGCAGTCCCATGGAGTGTCTTTTCAAACAACCAGCACCTTCCCTGCCAGATCTCCGAGTTTTGGTGCCTTTTGTCGACTTCAAAGTGAACCTGGTGGTGACCTGGCAGGTCGACCGGGTCCAGGCATCGTCTTGAATAGACTTTGTTTATAGGTGTGGAGGTGGTTTGGAGGTGATTTTGTGAGGATCAACCATGTCGAACGCATTGAGTTCGGACCAGATGGGACTCCCCCCACCCCTCCGACGCTGTAGGTCATTCAGCAGACCACCTGAACAATATGGGGAGCGTGTGTGCCGGTCACCTGGGATGCGGGAAAATCCGACCTTCACTTTCACCTGATCCTGCCAGGTCTCTCGAGGAGCTCAGCGATGTGGGTCTCGAACCTCACCAGGTCACAGACATGTTTCAGACACGACACGGTCCGGTCCCGTGAAGCCTGGGACTGGCCGGCGCCTGGAATCCACCTGGATCTTCCGAACCAGCTGGGGGGTTTATAGATCTGGCTGGAGATCCCGCTGGGGTGGTTGGAAGAGCCAAGCCAGGTGCTGGTAAGTATATATGCCAGTCCCATTGGAAGGTTCATCCAAGAGGAGTCCCAATTGGAACATGTTGAGACCCGTTCAGTGTATTCAAGTTTTGTTTGGGGAAGAGTCTTATGTTTTTATGATGTACTTTTGTTGGGAAATAATAACAGTGTCGGTAGCAACCGGAATCGTACTGTCCACACGCTCTTTTCGGTTCGAATGCGAGCACGGTATAGCTCAAGGGCCCTAGGAGCCAAACGGCGGCAGACACAACATAGTGTGACAACCTGGCTCAACAGAATGTGATCCTACCTCAAATTCACACTCAACCTGTTCTACAGGTGTCACACGGCTATACATTGAAACTCTTGTGTCTTCCTAAGGCATTGGAGAAATCTACTTCTGCTTCTGTACAGTGTAAAGGCACTCTCTCAGCACTCGAAGTAGCAGATCTGGCTTCATGGACTTCGTCAAACAGTCCGACACCATCGTACTGGTGGCAATCCAGATCAACTTGTCTCCTCCATTCTCGAAAGCAATCCATGTTGGTCTTCCTTCTTGCCACAAATTCTCATGGATTCCTTGCAACTCGATACCAAGGCGCTTGTCACTCACCTTGGCCAGGACTTCCTGATTGAGGTGGTCAGAAATGAAAGCGAACGGCAATCAGTCATTGCCAAATGCGGAATGCATTCTCGGGCATCATCTTCCCATGTCTTCAAACTGCGAATCTTACCCTTAATCTCCGCAATCACACCTCTCAGCTTGTCACCTGTCTCAAGTCCGTTCTGGAGGGAATACGTCTCGGCTTGGAGAGTGCTGCGGCAGACTCTCTTAATTGTCGTGGATCCAAAAAACAAAGGCATCACCTTATAGGTGGTCGTCTTGTCATCTTTGATCTCCTTGAGATCACCCAGAAAATGGATCCTGCCCTGCTGCGACTTGTAGTTCTTCTCGTTGGAGAAGGAGGCGTCTGTGACCGTGATCACTCCAACTTCACTCCACTGGAGATGAGCCGCGGGAAAACACAATGCCACATCGTGACCCTTGTGTGCCAGGACAACGACTGCGTTAGCGTCTGCCAACGTGGACACTGTTGCATCCTTAATGCTAGACTGCAAGCGGCTTACTCTGTAGCAGAGGTCAGGCCTGGTCTGTCTCGAGATCCAGGCAAGCGATCCGGTGATCGACCTGAGCTTCGTGATGTCTCCTTGTTGGAGTCGCTCACTGCCTAGCCTAGAACCAACATCTGCTCCATGAATCTTCCTAGTGTTATCTGCTGTGTCGACTTTGATGACCTTGTCATCTCCCCGCACAAACTGCTTCCCAGTATCGAAAGCGGTTAGTGTCTGAACTGCCGACACTGAACTTGGCAAGAAAAGACTTCATCACTTCCTCGCCTTCCGGAAGAAAACTATAGAGCAAATCGTCCACGTGAGTGCACATGAGGGCATATGCGTCTCCTCCCTGCTCACCTGGGAGGTCAACCCTGAAAAAAATGGCTTGCCTTCAGACCACTCTTACGTGCATCGGCATCCAAACGCAACCAAAAGCCTCTTCCTGAGTCTGTGATCCCGTACACTGGGACTCTCACAAGAAAAAGGACATCGGGTTCTACACCTGGCAAACCTCCTCTGGGTTGACGCATAAGAAGGACGCGATCCAATGGTCGTCCCTGGAAATACGCCGAGGTGATATCAGCTGAATGGATGTCGGCCTGATGACATGCTGCCCAACTGCAGACGAGACAGTGCATCTCGACATCGGCAGTTGGACTGTCTGACCTCAAACCCTCTGTCACTTCGAAGTTTCCGCACGAAACTAGCCTGCTCTTGTACTGGGGCTTGTAGTCAGGGTCTCTCCCTTGCTTGTACTACGCCTTATCTACATCCACCCATTTAGATGGAATGCATTGGTGCCCTTCATCAATGAGTTCTTGCGCTTGTTCTGGAGTCAAAGCTACGACGGCTCCGAACTCTTCAAACTTGGCCCACTCCTTCTGTCTTGATTCCTGCAAAGCCTTCTGCACTTCTGGGGGTGCAGATTCATAGTGAATGCTCTTCAGGACTTTCTTACCTAGATCTACTTCTTCCTCCGTCTGGGCAAGAAAACTGGTCCACATGGCATGTGCATCTTCTCGATCTTGCTCTGTCTGTTCTCTGTCTCTCTGACGAGCTCTCTCAAAATGCTCTTGCAGAGATGCTGGCAAGTCGTTCAAATGATCATACACATTGGGCCATGCATTTGGAGTATCCGATGATTCCCTACGGGATGGTTGCAATGAGGATCCGCGCTCACCTTCTGGCTCAGCGATACGGGGCCTCATATTGCGACCGTGGTCACTTCCTGCGGCAGGCGATGGGCGTGAGTTGGAACCTGAGGACCTACTCCTACTCAACTCTTCAAGCGCATCTTCACTTTCGGATTGGTCTTCATTAAAGAAACCCGGCCTGATTCCTACATCTAATTCATCATCTTCTGGAACAGGGGGTAGCGAACCGGCATCTGGGATTCGGGGTTCGGATTCTTGAGATTCGACGAGGATCGGGGACCCGGGCTCACTCGGATCCGCACGTGCATCAAGAAAAGACTGTTGAACTCCACCTTGACAACACTTTCTGGAAAAACAGGTTCACCATGCAAAACAGCATGAGCTAGTGCTTCGGTCGGCGTCGCAATCTTCACGTTTTGGTTGGCGACCAACACTGGAACGTTTCCACACAACAACCACAAATTCCTTTCACCTTCATGGCCTATCACCCGACTAGTGGGACTCCATGTGGTGCCCCCTTTTTGGTTGTCTCGGCGAAATGTCACTAGATCGCCTACTGCGTACTCCCGAGGGAGACTGGAAGCATTGCGAGTAAGCGCACGGGACACTCTTGCCGAACAATCGAGGTGAACAAATGCCTTCTGGGCTTCCTGCCTGGCCATGTGCTGTAAGGCAAAAATGCTCTCTGGGTTGTGACGGGCTTCAATAGCTCCAAGCTCGGCAAACCGTTCTTCAGACAATGGACTCGGGTCTGACCGGGGTCCTTTTCCAAGTACCCACTGACCAGGCGAGAATCCTCCAACTCGGCTGGAGTTGTTCTTGGTGGACACTACCTCGAGCAAGACCTGCTCAACCTGTTCTCTGCCAATAGCGCCTGTCTCCTTGCAGACCTTCCTGAATAGTGACTTGACAATACCTCCATGACGTTCTACACGGCCAAGGTTCTCTGGGCTTTCCAAAGGAGTATGGAATACCTGGATTCCATGTTCATCCATGTACTTCTTCATAACACCTCGGTTATGTAGACCTCTGTCACAGGCAATGTTCACTGGATGTCCGCACCATGAAAACCATCGTTTCTTCAGGGCTCTCAGACATTCTGCAGAGGACGGTTGACCAGCGCCAAAACGAACAACTTCACACAGCTGAAAGGTCGTGCCGAGGCAAACCATGTTCAACACCTGGAACTTATCACCTGAAATGTCATGGACCTCGAACACATCTATACCTACAGTGTGGTTGAGCGAATGGTTGTTAGGTAGTGCTGTCTTGTGTGTGGCTTTCTTCTGTGATGTTGCTTCACACGTCTCGCACCTGTGGATTCTGACAGCATCGATGAATTCCTTCCTGACCTTTGCTGCACGAAGGAGATGGATCAGTGTCTGCTTGGGGACATGTCCAAATTGCCTATGCAACCTTCTTACACCAATCCTTACACGTGCAGGCAGCTTGCGCCACATTCGGCGTCGTTCGGCTTCATCGGCTGGCAGACCTGGGATATCTACCTCATCGACCAGTGTCTCTTCTGAGATCATCTGCTCTATCGGGTTGGCTTGCGCTCGATCTTCGTCATCCCAAATGGCATCGAATTGTTGTTCATCATCCATCACTTCCTCTTGCAATTCACCAACAAATGCAACAGACATCTCATCATCTAAAGTGGTGTCATTTGTCCATTCACCCAGCCAATCGACGAATTGCCAAGACAAAACATCATTCATTGTTTGCCCACGAAACCACGATTCGAAAAGCTCAGCCCACTTGGGGTCATTGCAGGTGAATGCCAAATCATGGTCGTTGATATGGGGGATCTGCGGAAATTCGTGTTCCTCCCATCTCTGGGTAGTGGCAACATCAATGTGCAAAATCCGGCTACCAGTCATGTCACAATGGGATTCTACTTCACCCAAAATCTTTCCATGCCTCAAGGGGTCTGTGTGCTGTCCATATTCTATGGCAATGGCGATGTTCTTGTAGTCTTGCAAAACATCGTACCAAATCTTGGAGTCCTCATCAGGATTGAGGTTCTCAGCTCCCGCGCCGACGTCATCAAAGACGTCTGCAACACCATCTGCTGCTTGAAGCTCCTGGAAGAGGCGGGGATGCGAAGTAATGACCAAGGTTGGAGGCTCTGTGAATGGAACATCCTTCAAACCAACGCTGGACTTGACAAGTGCATCATTATGGTCCAGGCGATCAATGCCCTCCAAAACTGCCCTGCGATGCTTCCTACTCATGGTGGTTCTCTCACAAAATGCAATGAAATGGGCAAGACTCCTGAACTACTCGGCTGTGCATTGGGATCTGGAGGGACTTCCGAATCGGTTTCATTGCTCTCATCCAAATTGATCTCAACTTGTTCTCTCCTATCAAGGTCCCATGCCATGTGTGCTACTAGTTCGTAACTTGCGGACTCAGTGGATGCAGGACTGGTTGGTGATTGTGACTCAGACTCCAAGCGAACAGTTTGTGATGCTATGGACTCGTCTGGAGTTCTGGTGTCCTCGGTGTCTGGTGTCCTGGATGATGGGAGTAGGCGGCACGAACGAGCGAATCTCGGACCTTGGGGCCAAAACCACTCTCGCCTGCAGCACCATATATCCTTGCGGAGCACGGTGAGTGAAACTGATGACGTCGGACCAGGGCTCTGGGACATTGGCCAAGTCCCCTACAGGCGCTCCATTCTGGATGCGCTCCCAGACTGCTCCAGGTTCACGTTTTCGAACGTAGACCGTCTTGGTCCAATCCCATTTCGTCATCCAGCCTGCTTGACTTCTGAAGTGTAAACTCCACCCCTGATCTTGATGTCCACGCGGATGCCATACCACTGCTGATCCTTGGGGGGCAGATCGCGGTTCACCAACCACAAAGTTCTGTCACGGTTGCTCCAATCCCTAGCTGCACCGGCCAGGACATGGAGGAGCTCAGGATCCACCTGATCACCCTTCGGCGCCCCATCGTTGGTCAAAAGAACCCACAACTCATCTTCCAAATCTGGACGCTGATCTTCATCGTACCTGGACTTGGACAAGAGCTGGGGTGGCGGACGATCTGGTGGTGGTGGTTGATCTGGAGTGTGCGGACTCACAGGCTTAGGCGGAGGTGGTGGAGTCTTCGGCATCGTAGGGGCTGTCTTCACTGTTGGCCTGGTCGAACGAACCGGACTCCTAGACCTTGTTGGCCTCTGACTGGGTTCTGACGTACCAGCTGACTTCCTCCTCCTCAATGGGCTACGGGACCGTGGATTGCGATTTGCAAGTGTCGTCACGGCATCTGTCAGCTTCTTGAGGGCTTGCAGAATCTCTTGGCTTCCGCTCGAAGTCTCTTTTGCTGGAATCTCTGGCTCTTCAACCTCAACCTCTCCTATCTCTTCTTCTTTCTTGTCATCAACCTTCTGTTCATCCAGCTTGGCATCGTCCTCATCGCTGTCACCATCATCAAAATCCGGAACTGGCCTCACAGGCGAGGTCACGGCAGTGCTCGGCATTGGCTTGCTCTTCCGAGATGTCACGGCGTCACTCGCCTTCGGCGGTCGTGAAGATGAAGATGGTCTCGAAAGAGGACAGGCCTTGGGTGGAAGTGAACAAGCTTTTGCACTGGTACTGCGAATAGCCTCTTCCCGCGTCGGCGGTGGTGCCGTTGAACGCTCACCGGATCGCCACGGCACGTGGTCGTCCGCATCACCTCGAACAGCCCTTGGAGTGTGAACATTCATTGTATGTGCTGGAGTCAATGTCACAGTTGTATCACCGAAAAGCGGCCCACAAAGAGTGCAACGTCCTCCGCACGACATCTCACACCATTCGGGCGAGTGAGAATGAATCACAACACACGTGAAGCCCTTCGAAACAAGGTGCCTGTGGATCAACATGCTTCCGCCCACAGGACGATGACGCCCTGACTTGCAGCGCACATCCAAAACTCCCTTGTCGTGGTGCTCCACAAAGGCGTCCACCTCACGAAAGATGCGGTCAAGACCTCTCTGATCCCTCCTGAGACCATTCAAAATGGCCGGATGCCTTCCTACGTGTCCACGCAACGAAGGATCTTGGTCGGGATCCCACAGCGACTTGGCGTTGATGTACTTCACGGGGATACCACTGCCAACATGCTGTGTCAACCTGTCTTCAAACCGGTCACCTCCAGTGACCAGCAAAAACTCACGGCTCTTCAAATTGCCAATGATGTTGTCAAGCGCACGATGGATACCTTCGGCAGTCTGGGCTTGATACCCTCGCTCTGCCGTATCCAATCTCTCCATCGGAGTATCGAAGGCTGTGAGGGCGACACGAAATTTGCGATGACACTTTGGAATCTTTTGGGGCATGGTGGCTTCGAGACTTTGGACCAATTGTTGAGTGGTGATTGCCAACATCATCAAACCGGTATGTATGCATCTGAACACATTGAGGCGTTTCCCATTGATGCTAATGATACCATTCTTGAGGTCCTTTTCCCAAATGTGCCTGAGCATGAAGAGACAAAAGCAGCGGAGATCGACCTTTCGACAGCTGGTGGGATTCGAGAACACCATGCACTGGATCTCCCTCGTCGAAGTGCAACGAAAAAGGCAGCGTTCGGGATCCTTCTGTAGCGGTCCCTTTTTTACCTAATCCGGCAAAGTTCTTCGACGTTGTGGTTGAGAAAGGAAAATCATACCCTAGCTTCTTCAGTTTGGCTTCAACGACGTCTCCCCAGTGCTTTGAGTGGCAGGTGGAATTACACCCCTCGTCGAGAACGACGTAGATGTTCCCGTCGTCTGGGCTGTACATGTCCCTGGCTTCGTGAAAGATGTGCACCAAACCATCTGTCATCTGGGTAGGTTCCTCCCCATGAAAACAAACACCGATCCCTGCGAAAGGGTCTGAATCTTCTGTGTAATCGATCATGGTGAATGAGTCTCCTTTGCTCTCTTCGATGGACAAGTGCAGCAGCTCGTGCAGCTTGGTCGAAGTCACCTCCTCCGTTTCGGCGGCCAACGTGACTTGGGCGGCGAATTCGGTCAGGATCTTCTCTAGCATTTCAGGGGTAAGTCCCTCTTGGGGATCTTCAACCAAACGTTCAATGATCGGGATCCTATCGAGCGGTGCACTTGCGACTTTCTCTGAGGCTGCTTTCCTGGTCTTCTGGAGTTCCATCGGAGTCTCATCCAAAAACGAACAACAAAGCTTGCAAAACACCCGGTGAACTGACCTGGAAGAACCTCGAAAATCTGTGTCTGAATGCAGGCAATCTTCATATGCAAACTTCGGGGCTTGTTCTCTGCGCTCAGTGGTGGAATTCCTACAGACAAGACATGTCTTCTTGATGGTATATGCAGTGCTCCCCTGTTTGGTGAACTCGGTACAATTCTTGCATTTCTCTTTCGGTGGATATGGTGGTTTCTTCCTTGAGCACCCTTTCGGAATAGGCTGCAATGACGAAGAAGAAGCACCACCAACCTTCCTGAAAACTGAAGCTCCCCTGTACTCAAAGTGCTGATCAACCCATGTGACGAAAGCCGAAGCGATTGGACTCTTACCATTCTTGATGGCCCGTTGGTGGTAATCGGGGTGCTCATGAAGAATCTGCCAAAAAGTCTTCCCCCTGAACTGACCAGCCAAAAACTTCCTATCGCTTCCCTCAGGCCTTGCGAGATCGTTGGGACTCACTGGTGCCTCCGGGCGAACTCCTGAGCTGGCCTTCACAGCCATGTGAGCAATGCTATCCTTTGGAGACGCTGCACCTAGGAAAATCCCTTCGTCTTCGGATGAGTCACTCATGTGAGCAATGTGAGCTGCAGGCTTCGGGGTCGATCCAGCCTTCGGGGCGTTTGGCATCTTACATTGGGGGTCTCCGGCCCAGTGACCTAATCCACCACAACGAAGGCACTTGGATTTCGCCTTGATCTCTGACAGTTTCTGGCGGCGTTGCTCGATGCTCAGGTGAGACTTCACTATCTTACCTTTACCTTTCCCCTTAGGCTTACCCTTGCCTTTGCCTTTGGCTTTTCCAAAAGCGACGAATGCGGCAAGTTGCAATTGGATGGCATCACCTGAGGAACGTTCTTCGGCATCTTCACAATCAACCACTGCGTTCAAGGCAATTGCTTCATATTCATCAACATCATCATGATACTCAAATTCATCGTATTCGGCATGGCTAGCATGTTCATGTTCTTCGGACTCTTCAATCCCTCCTAGCATGCCTACGAAAGAATCTTCTTCATGACAATGTTCTTGCAGGTCCTCATCTCTCCATTCGAAATTCTCTTCCCAATCGGGATAGATGGCATTGTAACCTGCACGAGGGTATTGGCTACCTTTACCCTTACCTTGATACCCCTTCTGGTATCCCTTGCCTTTACCTACCTGAGGTTGAATTCCCCGTCCTGTCCAGGATCGGGACCCTTCACGGAGGTGGATTCCACTATAGTTGTCTACCAAGACTCGTGCAGTGCCTTCAAAGTCATCGCTCTTGCGGCAAGCCTTTACCACGAGAATCTCCTGCCGGGAAATACCTGACATTTCCAACAATAGCTCTGTGCGGAAAGCTTCCGAGATCATCATCGTGGAATCAAGCTCAACCAACAAAGTCCACCAGCGTCGTCGACGCTGAGTGTACGACAACATGCTTTCAGTAGGCTGTCTTGACAGTGGACCTCCATGTTTCTGTCCTGCGCGAAAAAGCTCTTTACTCTCCTCCAAGGCACGAGGAAACACATGGTTGCGTATCACCTCAACAAGGCGCTCCAGTCCCCCTGGACGAGAAAGCGTCTCTAGGCCTAAATCTCTGGCTAGCAAAAAGGCATCACCTCTCAAACCTTCTACGATCTTGTTCACTAGGACACTACGATCGATGATGCTCGACTTGTCTGACTTAACGGACGAAGCTTTCGGTGATGTCGCACCAGCCTTCGGCTTGGGAGGACCGGCTGCTTCACGCGGCTCGGGCTCAAACTCCTCGGGATAATGACCTGGCGAGGGGAATGTGAATCCTTCATCCGACTCTGGTGGCCAAGACTCCCCTTCCTCAGCAGGTCCATCAGCAGAGTCCTGCTTCTTTGCTTGTTGCGTTTGGGCTTGGTCGTATAGCTTGATGCGGAGTTCGGTACGAAACTTCCAATCATGGAATGATGCAGGATCTCCCCAATAGATGTAGGACCCGCTCTTGGTTTCAAGGGGGTTGCCTACCCTGTCACCAGTGCTACCCGAATGAAACTTGAGTCCGGCAATGGACATGTTCGACGATTCCGACGGAGATCGCTCGGACGAGCAATCTATTCCGGGCTCTGTCCCCAACGGGATCAGAGGAGGCAAGCGAAAGCACGCAAGGAAAGCAAGCTTAGGCTCTATGTTCTACGATTCCAATGACCTGGATCAGTACGTGCCGGAGTCAGGCCGTCACCTGCTCCGCTACCAATGTCGGTAGCAACCGGAATCGTACTGTCCAGACGCTCTTTTCGGTTCGAATGCGAGCACGGTATAGCTCAAGGGCCCTAGGAGCCAAACGGCGGCAGACACAACATAGTGTGACAACCTGGCTCAACAGAATGTGATCCTACCTCAAATTCACACAGTGAATTAAAAGTATTTTAACCACCAACCGAGCAACTCTTGCGGAAACAATATGAACTCATCCACATCCAACAGCCCAACCCAGCTGTAGCCTGCCCTCCGAGCCATTTGGATGCATCGTTTCTCCAGTTCCGCGCGAAAACGATGCACATCCGTGATATTCTTGGCGGGGAAGTGTGTGACATTCACATGTGCCTTTCCTGAAGCCCAGTCGTTCAGCTCCAGCTGGTTGGCTAAATCAAAGACAAAGAAGTGATCAACTCCCAAAGCTTCGTGGAAATGCACCCATTCATCAATGTAAGCTTCAGCATCCAACGCCAGCAAGCAAAGTGCCACACGTGCCACGCGTGCGCGTGCCACACGCAGCTCGGACGAGACGACGGCGGCCGGACTCGGACGTGTTTTCTCTGCCAGGATGGAATTGACGGAAGCGTAGGAAAGCAGAAACAGCAACAGCACTGTGAAGATCAGCTTCACCAACAACTTCATGCCTCGAGTGTCCCATGGCTCAAATTCAAGTCGAACCCGGCGCCGGTGTGGCCCCTATATCTCAACCTATGTCACCAAGAACATATCCACCAAATCCAGAGATACCCTGGAAGTCATAGAGTATGTCAAAATGGTCTGACTAGTACCCGAGTTCAGGATGTTCCTTTAATTGGGTGTTGCCAAAAAAACGCAAGTCGAACTGGACTTCTAAGGGATATATACACAACTCTTTGGATCAGAACCTTTAAACTGATCGTAGTATATGTTGCATGAGAGATCACGAGAGCCTCTTGAGTATCGAAACGTCTCGTTGTTCCATCAGCCATCCTCCACGGCAATCCTCTTCAAAGGACTGCGAAGATAGCAAAGCGAGTTTGGGAGTGTTGCTGGCTGAAGGCATTACACCGAGCAGACTTCAAAGAAGAACTCATGACACGGTGGTGTCCTAAAATTGGGAGACCCCCAGTTGCCACTTCCTGGAATCCGGACCGATGCGGGGCTTTTTGGGAGGTCTCCCATGTACCCACTTCAGAGGTCTCCCCGTCCACCGTGTTTCATGGTGATGCCTCCGGCATCCCCGAAGGAAGGACTTGGGTGCGTCGTCACATCCAACGGCCCGGACAACCGCCCGAGCGCCCCCTCCGAGCGAAACACTGGTGACTGAGCTGCTGGGAGATTATGACGGACTGACGGTTTCAACTGGACGTCCGGGTCTGGACCCGATTCCTTCGCAAAACCCAGAGGTTTTCTGTCTGGGACTGCCATTTTGACCGATGTTTGTGGGGGTTGAAAAGGGGTGAATGCAAAGTGTCTTGTTCGATTTCCGGTGCAGGTCGTTGTTGGTGCTCGCTGGTGTACCGATCAGTGCCATTGGGAAAGCCTTCGAATGCCATAGGGGAAAGGTCCTGGTCTTTGGAGATCTTACTGTACATTCTTCGCGACTTGTTCCAATTTCCTGCTCCATGTACTTTCCCGCTAGGAGTCCTGTCGACGAAATAGGTTTAAAAGGGTCTTTCGATGACCCACCAGTTCCAGGAGTTTCCTGAACATATACAACCCGTGCTGCCCAATCGAATCGTTCGACAACTCACTGGACTTCCAGCAATGTCTGCTCTTGGACAATCCCCGTCAAATGCTTCGACGGACGGACTCTGAACCTCTTCGCAGGTCTGTCTCTTCGCAGCGTGCCAAAGACGTGAACCGCTTTTGGGGCGGATGGGGTCGAGCTGTTTCTTCGCACAAGTCGTTTGACTCCGAGGTGGAATCCTGATCCGATCCATGGTGGACGAACTGTGAGTTGCTTCTCCAAAAACGGAACGTTGACGATTCAACACGTGGAGGGATCACGGAGGATGCATCTTTTTAGACTAAGACCATAAGATACCTCTAGGCTTCCAACCACCATTAGTTTAATAGGCTTTGCTGAATCAACGAAGGGTTTTACACTACAAAAGCCAGGTGAACCATTGTTTTAATGGTCTTGGAAGTCTAGGGATACCATAAGACTGTTAGACTGTTAGAGGGTCCTAAAAGCCCGACTGAAATGGAGACGACGCAGGTGGTGACCTGGCAGTGAGGCTGACGTGCGATCGTCCGACGGCTTTCTGGGGGGGTTGTGGTCTGCTGCAAGGGCCGCGGTTTTGCTGCGAGGGTACAAAACAACCAGCTCCACCAGGACTCCACCATCCTTTTCATGGTCGACCGGAGGCTCTTCCCCTTCCCCTGGAAACCACACATGCTTCATGCTTCGAGTCTTTTCATGAACTTCCTTCCTTGCACCCAACCAAAACCCCACGCTGAACCCGACACTCACCGTGCACGATTCTGGTGTGGCTTCCGTGTCTCCCCTTCTTCTAATGGTCTTGGGCGGTTCCGAATCGGAAAACCCTCGTCCCACCGGTCCGCCATCCGCCGTCCGCGCCATCCGCACCTCATCGATATCCAGGTCCAGCTTGAAGACCGGCGTCAAGCTCGATGGATTCACCTGGGCCCGCCGTGTTCAGCTTCTCCGCGACGCGACGCGACGTGTGCACCGACGTGCACCGAGTGCGGACGGCCCGGGCAGACTGGGAGGACACGGAAGAGAGATGGGGGGAACTGAAGTGATTCCGACCCAGGTCCAGTCTCCTGGTGTATAGTATAGCTATTCCCTAGGCTTCCAACAACCATTAATTTAATAGGCTTTATGGAATCAACTAAGGATTTTACACTGCAAAAACCAGGTGAACCATTTTTTAAATGGTCTTGGAAGTCTAGGGTATTAGTGCTATATTTGGATGACCAAGTCCAAAATTTTTGTCAGGAACTCCTGACCCAGAACGGACCCAGAGAAGGCCAGGGGAGACGTTTCGTTGCCCAGAATAGCGACTTGGGAAGATCAGCACATGGCGCCGTGCTAGAAGAGCCAGGCGTTCCCTTTTATTGGAGGGTCCAAGTAAAGGTATAGAGACACCTGGGTTGGCATGGAGCCCGATAGATGCCTGGTGTTTCTTCACCTTGGCTTATTAATTGAAACACTGCCAAATCCTCCAGGTCTCCCTCGGTGGTCGCACTCCTGAGCCTGTTCCATAGGCAGTCCAACCCACTCCAGCAATTGCACGACTGCCCACTCCCAGCTTTACACGCCAACAACGCGTGCCGTGTGATGGCGCTGGGACCCCCCGTGCGATGCGCACGCAGGAACCCCACTTACCTTCGCCCGCTTTGAAGGTGCCCACCTGATGACTCGATGAGATCCGTGGAAAACGCCCGTTTTGAGATCCACCAATACTTCGAGTAGGGAGGACCAGGGGCTGTTGCTGTCGTGGCATTCATGTGGATTCGCACATCTGAGTAGGGAACCAGGGAGAAAACAGCTGTCCTTTCAACAGCGTCCGGCAGGGAAAATGGAGGGAACGAGAAAGGCACTGGAAGTTGAAGCACCCAGACGCTCCGTTCATAGGCCGACCGGTCCCGAACCAAACCGGATGTGAGGGTCCGGACGACCCCGGTCCCTGAACGGAGGGTCCCTGGTCGCGTCTGGGCAGTTGCAAAAGTTTCCAGCACACCCCACAGACCGATCGATCTTTTGGCACCCACCATGTCTGCCCTCCGGGTTCCGGCATGCAGCCCCTGAACCGGATGGACGCAAGCAGGGGGGGGGCTTGCGGCTCTAGTTCAGAGGCCAAAGCACTGGAGTTCAAGGAGTCCAAGTGCCTGGCAACGTCTGATGTTCGAACAAGAAAATGGGCCAAGACCGGATCACGAAGCACCCATGGCTTTCGGATCAGGATTTGACCCAGACGCGACCCTGGAGGTCCTATAGTAGAACATCACCCCAACCTTCGGCCCGACACTTCCGTCGACCCATTTTAAAGCACGACCTTTCAATCACCCCAAGCCAACCACCACCACCAAGCCAACCAGGGCCACATCCACCGCCACATCCACCACATCAACTCGCCTGTGCTTCGGGCAAATCTTCCTCATCGTCTTCCTCCTTGACGTCGTCCTCGTCGTCCACTGTCTTGGTGAGACCTGACACGACGAGCCGGTCGTCGGTGCGGGTCGGAGGGGACGGGGGGAGAACAGAGGTGATGCCCCCAATCCAAGGACACACCACTACCCAGACACTCCATGTACCCTAGAAGTCGAACCACCATTGTTTTAATGGCCTGAATCCCGAACAACCATTAAGGGTTTTGCACTACAAAACCAGAATCAACCATTTTCAAGATGGTCGACTTGACTTCCAGGGTGTCTGCCTATATATGCCCATGCACATTGTGGTGGTTTTGGAGGGTCAATGTAGGCATATATAGTCTCTGGGCTAGGGACGTTCCTGGAGCCTGATACCCCTGGCGGGGGCAGTTCGAGGTGTTCAGGACAGCCAGCCTAGCTTAGCGAACTCAGTCCGATCAGCGAGCACGAGCGACGCGGGGACTGACTTCGTGGACTCGTGGGGCCCAAAAAACGCCGTCCGTTCGACCGTCCGACGAACGGATGCAGGAAAGCTCGAGTCGTGAGGGTCGTGGAGAGGGTCGTGAGGGTCGGTGACCGGTATGTCGTGGCAAACACATGACCCACACGTCATCAGACGGTGGCGGCGAGACGTGGCCACTGATGATGGAAACAAAAGCCGACTCGGCTCATATGATGAAACATGATGAAACCGAACTCGCTGTGGCAACGAGAACGACTGCGACTTGGCTGCGAACTGTCGCTGACTGTATAGCTGACGGAACTAGCAGCAGCTATACCGTCCATCACTGAGGTCTTGGGCGAATCTTCTTCAGAGCTGCTCGGATCTCTCTTTTCGTCTCCTGACCACGACGTGCTGCACGGAAAACAGAAAAGACACTGACTGGGGCGGGTGCTTCGGCGTGCAGGTTGGTTTTAAAAAAATTAGACAGTTGGTGTCAGTCTGCCAGAGTCCCTCATTTTGAGAGTCCATTGCCAAAGCACCCATCAACACGAATAGGTCAGTCAATGAAATCTCAAATCTGGCTACAGCTTCTCCAAGCTTTCCCGAAAAACCTGTGAAGGGTTGCTGCAGCTCATCCGGAAAAGCCTGCAATCTGGTGGCAAAGGCGAAAAGTCCCTTTAAAACCAATGCCATTGCTGTGGTGGTCAAGGGTGTTTCTGTGGGCGGTGGGGCCAGGTGGGGTGGCAACATTTCAAGGCCTTCCATGCGGATGGCCTCTAGTGGCCTCTCTTCCCAATCTTCCCGAAGAGTCTTCCAGTTCTTTGTCCAACACGCGTTATCCTCGTTGTAGGCGTTGTGGTCCGCCTCCAAAATCGCCAGCCTGGTGGGAAGCGTCAACAGTCAGCGTCAACATCATGTCCTTGAACAAAGTTCTGGGACCCTTTGTCGACAATTTGGGCAAAAGACTTGAGGTTTGTACCAGCACCCTCCAGCAGGTCACCTGCGGCTTTTAAGTCAGCAAAAGCCCTCCCATTTCGGAGACCTGGCAGGTCTCGGTTGCTGGTAGAGAAACGACTTGTCTAGGCCAGCACCACCCAATTTGGGTCGTTTTTAAAAGAACCCCTCTTGATATTCTGGCTTCCCATCCCAAACCATGTATATATGGATTAGTTCCGTAAAGGTCATAAGTCATAAAGCTAGGGTGTAAATGACTTGGTAAACGGTAAGTGCATGTGATTCTTCCACATGGATAGTTTGGGTCTTGCATGACACAAAATAGACCACGTGCTCAGCGGTTTTCAACATCAATCTCTTGTAGCCTGACAGTTCTCCAAGGACCTCGCAGTTACAACTGCACACTTTGGCTGAAAACAGGACCACCACCAAAAGCCAATACCTGAAAACAAGAATCGGCGGCCTATCGCGTCGCGTGGTCGGAGAGGGTGAAAGCCCCGGCTATAGCGTGCCGATGCGGCCGTGATCGAAATGTAGTCTTCCATGCTGCAGACGTCACGCTGCAGACGTCACGCCACATCTTATTCCCAGACGCGACCCGTCTGGGACTGCCATAGTTCTGCCGCCCCATAAAGCCCCCTGGCACCACCCCAATGTAGGCATATGGCATATATACCATGGAGTGTCTGGGATTGTAGTTGTAGCACTTTGTAGCCAAGCAGAGCACCAGCGGCGGCGCAGGAGCAGCACGGCTTTCGATGGTCGTTGCCCGGCATCTCACGGCGCGACACGCGCGTCGCATGTCGCTTGATCCGCTGGCTGATCTTTTCGGGTACCAAACGGCGGCAGTCCGTCCCACGCCGCACGGCGCCGTTTTCAGCGTCTGCGCATGTCGCGGCTCCGCATGGGTGCGACGTCGTCGCGGACACCAGTCATGGAGTGCGTGGGCTGACCTCGAATTCACTCCCCACGACCTGTCTGGGACTATAGGACTGCCGCCACCTCCCTGGCGCCACCCCTGGCAATCAGCGACTGGTGCCACCCTCTGCTTGGCTTCGACCCACGCTGCCACCGCAAGGGAGTCACCGGAAATCACCGAAGGAACGGAGCTTTCGGGTCACGGGTCGCGTCTGGGAGGAGCCTGAAACCCACTCGATTCACGGGTCGCGTCTGCCGGACGTTGGAGGAAACCAGTGCCGCGCTCTCAGCGCGGACGGCCGCCAGCGTTTTGCTGGCCATCTCGTGGTTTCTGTGGACCACATGAGCCACACGACTGGCACTCTTTGCAATGAATGGACCGTTCTCGATGCCAAAAGTGGGATGCAAAGAACCCTTCTTTGGTCTATGGGATGGTCATCCCATGTCATCCCAGACACTAGACACATCTGCTCCTACCTGGACCCGACACCTGCCAGGTCACCACCTGGTCCACTTTTAAGTCTACAAAAGTCACCAAAACTCGGAGACCTGGCAGGGTTTCTGTGCTGGTAGAGATGGGCAGTTTGAAACTTTGCTCTGACTTCCTGCTAAGACCCAAGTTGCCGAACTTGCTACTTCGGAGAGGTGCCCACTGTTCATGATAGGAAAGGGAGCGACTCCGAACAAACCTTCGAAGAGTGTGACGGATCTTCGCCAGGAGCAGCCAGGAGCAGCCAGGACTCAATGGCTGCCGGGCCCACCATCGATTTGGTCGGAATCCACCACCGATACCAGCACCCGACTCGGTCTCCGAAATGGAGGGTTGGGAAAGGCCCGTGCACAGGTTTCAATGGGTGACCTGGCAGGTCTCGGGTGCAGACAAGCGGTTCTTACACCTCTTAACACGACGCGATCATGGCGCCAGGTGTTGATCCATTCTGATCGAACGGACTTCCAGGGCCTTTTTGGTACCACCCAGACTGCTCCAAACAGCCCTTGGTCCCTCAAAACCTAAGGAATTGAGACCCCAGACCCCTCCAGAGGATTCAGGTCCGACCCCTCCATATGAGAGCCCATGAGCGTCTGGGCACCCTAAGAATCCGTACGGGCTCTCGCAGGGGTCGGACCCGACACCTTCGCAGGGGTCCGGACCCTCAAAACCCTATGTGTTGGTTCTTCGGGCCCGGATTCTTAGGGCTGTGTAAGGTCCCATGTCCCTGCACTCTCAACCCTATAGGGATCCACTGCCACCTTCTCCTCAGGTTCGCTACTTTCCTGGCGGCGCCCTACATGTCTCAGTGTCGTGGCTGGAAAGAAACACACAACTCTCCACAGACCTGGGTGGCACTCAAACCCGGAATGTCGGATGCTCCATCGTCGTCCCGAACCCCAAGCACGGCACGGCAGCGACCCCCCGTGGCGCTCCCCTGACGCTCCCCGGGGCGCCGCACATGATGGGATCCGTCGTTGGCTGCCCGGGCGGCGGCAGCACCGCCGGCGGCAGGGGCACGAAGCGCCGTGGGGTGTAGGAGAGGTTCATCACCTGGATCGATCGGCGAAGGTGCAGAGCCAGGGCCCCAAAGAAAGGGCCGGGTTTCCAATACCCAGACCATCCATGGGACAATGGGACTGGCATAGTACATTGAGGTGGACTAGCACTACTATAGCTACAGTATAGTAGCTAGCACCGATTCTCCAGTCTTTCTGCAGCAGAGCTGCTACAGCTACCTGTTTGGGACACGACCTGTTTGAGACTGGCACGGACTCAAAGAAAAATGGCGTCGGACGGCCGTCTGCATGCTCACTTCAAACAAGACACCAACGGACTGCATCACGTCTCACGTCTCAACGGACCTGGACGGTCACTTGGTCTCAACGGACCTCTGTCGACTGTCCAATGACTCGTCGACACTAAAAGAAGAAGCTCATTCTCGCCAGTTCTTCTGCTCTTCGCATCTTTGAATGATCTATCTTCTACCACCCGGTCGACCTGCCAGGTCTCCGATGGCTGGAGGTCTTTTGAGTCGACTTATATCAGTCGTCGCAGGTAAGGGTGGTGACCTGGTGATCGTCCTATAGGGTGCTGGTAGCTCACCCATCAGGTCGCGAGACACCAACCCTTCGCCCGGAGCCGCCCGGAGACTCTGCAAACTCTGGGCGTCCAGGCCGTGTGGTTGAAGAGCTCACCGAGGCGCTCACACGCCAAGATGCCTCGTGCGGTTTCCCGTGGACATCACGCGAGTCGCGTCTGACAGGGTTGTGTGTAGTTTGGTTGCTTTTTGGAGGGGCGCGAACAACGGGGGTTGGGGTTAGCACCGGGGAGAGGGAGAAGAAAAGGGGGTCGGCTTGAGGAGGACTCGTCAACATGTCGTTAATTAAGATTTTAAGAGATCAAAAGGAACAAGTACGAGGGGAGTTTCATGTTCTGTTGAATTGAATGTTCCTACTTGAGGAGGAGGACATTGCCTGGAAGAGAATCATGGTTTGGTGTGTCATCCCCAACCAACCACATGCTCAATTACCCTTTTTACATCCTTTTTGTACCTCTTAGTTGATTCTTACTTCAATCCGAGCCAAGTCTTCATAATTTGCTTCACCAGCTAACTCATTCGACAGTTCCCCTCAATTGAGCCTTCACCTGGATCAATCATCCCGGTCTGAAGGGCGTCACCGGGTTCATGAGGCTAGTCCTATTAGTGGTCCCCTGTCAAGATAGAAGTTTGTAGATCCACACGTAGAAAATGTATTGGAAAATGCGTCCACCATTCATCTATTTGGGGAATTCACTAGTCTTGGTGAATAATGAGGATTTCTACATGAATCTTAATCTTGGCTTGATCTTGTTGTTTCATCAATGTTTTGCTTATCGGTGCAACAGATGTTTGCAAAATCAAGAGTGAAAGAGATATGCAATAATAATATCCATTTACACCCTTCAAATGTTTGGCGAAAGTGCCGCACTCATGAGTCCTCCAACTTTCTCAACGACCAAGCCTGGCTTTCACCACCACCACCACCACCACCTCCTCCTCCTCCTCCTTCTCCTCCTCCTCCTCTTTACGTACCAAGTCACGCAGCGTGTTGCCGGAGATGCCGACAAAACCTGCTTCGGAGCGCACGCGGAATTGGCACCCAGAGGAAGTCGCAACTCCAGTGCTTCACCATCTGACAGCCCCCAGCTTCGCTTCGTCCAACAAAACCCAGCTCCACCACTAGGAAATTGAACATCAATCAGGTGGGTGTGCCAGCCTGTGCCACAGGTAGATAGATCACCCAGTGGATCCCAGTTACCACTATATAAGGAACAAGGGATTCGTTCAGTCTATGGTTTTAGTCGAAGTGGAACCGGTTACCAGCTATCGTGGTTTGCCTGGATGCCCTGGGTCAGATTTCACTTCAGTTGACCAGATTTCACGGTCAAATTCAACGGTCGCCCCTGGAGTTCACGGTCGACCCACACCGAGTCTCCCAACCCCAGGGCCAGTCGCACCCGTCTCCGCCATCTCCCGGTCCCGGTCGGCTTCTAAGCAACATGAATTTGGCCAACATACTGAAGCACCGACCTAAGGATCTTACACCACTTGGGAAGAAAAACCTAAGCCGAAGCTGCTTGCTTCAGCTGGGGTGTCTTGAAAGCCTCGGCCGGGCGCGACGCCGTCTCTGAGCGCGACTGGGTCTCCTTCGGGACACTGCTCCGAGGCGAAGGAGGAGGTGTACTCCAACTGCTCGTAGCTCATGGGAGTGCCTCGGTGCCAGACCAACGCGGCACACGTTCCTGGCACACGAAGAGGTGTACAGGAAGAACCGGAAGAATGACGTATACCGTACATCACAGACACGACCCGCCTGGGGCTGCCAGTCCGGACTGCCGAGAAAAGGCCAGGGGTGGTGCCAGGGGGGGTCGACCTCTGGGGCAGCATATCTTCTAGTCCCATGGGTCGTGTATCCCAGACACTCCATGTATGCCATAGATGCCTACATTGACCCCCCTGGCACCACCCCAACTGATCGGTAAATATGCTCTACATGGAGTGTCTGGGAATGTCTGGGATATGTGTATCTCCGCCACGCTCACGCACAGACCTGCGCCGGACCTGCGCCACGAACGGTCCACGGACAGAGCTGCAGCGTCCCACATCGGTGGGCAGACTTGCAATGTCCGATGCCGTGGCCCGTGGCCGCCCATCCTTGTTGTAATAGCCCTGGTTCAATGGAGGACCAGATGACTGGGCCGCCGACCAGCACGCTTCACGGCAGTCAGGTGAGTCTTCCCAACGTGGATCACTGAAGGTGTCCATCCCAGACTCAGTGGTGCACATAAAGAGCTATTGCGCCTCAAAGAGCTACTCTAAGAGGCGCAATAGCTCTTCATGTGCACCACTGAGTCTGAGATGGACACCTTCAGCAGACACTGAGTCTTAATGGCATCCTGAACTGTCTCCACGACATAGATGGAGCCGCCAACACCAAATAAAGAACTGCAATTCCCAACGGCACCGCCACTCTTCAAGAGAAACTCTAGATGTTCTTGCAGTCCTTCGCAGATTTGGACGTCTTCCTCATGACCGTGCTTCCAGTGGTCGTGAACTCAGGATGGTGCTCACCAATGAGCTCACGACTCTCAAACACCGTGGCCCCGGCACCGTGGGTCACGGAGATCCAGGAGTTCGACCACCCCGAAACTCGGCCGTTTCTGAGGATTTCGTTCTTGCCAGTCCCGAAAAAGTGTCAGGGATAATTACCCTGACGCGACCTGTCTGGGACTACCATAGTTCTGCCGCACCGCAAAGACCCCCCTGGCACCACCCCTGGCCTGATCGTAATATGTGGCAGTCCCATGGAGCGCTCGATAGGAATCAATGGAAAGAATAGATATTTCATCTGCCTCTAGCTCGAAGTAGCCACGGTGAAAGCGAGCAGGTTAGTGAAGCTGTTTGAAGCTAAAGCGGCTATTGATGCTACCTCTCTGAAAAACATTGAAAAACAACATGTTCCCGCAGTCTTTCAGAAGCCACCTTCAATGATTCAAAAGGTGTTGGGCAAGTCTACAATAGAAACACCTTCCAAAAGTCATCCCAGGTCATGTAAACATGAAGATCGTCCACCCCCCAAAACCAGGGCTGCGTGGCCCAACGCCTAGAATCCAGGTGTCGACCACGCACCCAATTCGACCACGCACCCCACCCACCGATTCGCTCCAAGCCCTGCTCCCCAGAACTCTTCTCCCCTGCTCCCCGCTCGCGGCCGGCGGATTTCGCTGGGGTCGGCGTCCTTCTTTCGCGGGACGGTGAGAGACACGCGTGTTTGGAACGCGAAAAGGGGGCAGACTCCAACAGCAGTCACTGCCGAGGCCCACCTCCTTCCTTCCATCCATCCCAGAGACTCTCCGGCATTTTCATTCATCACCTGGGGGTCCCTGGCAGTGGTTCTTGCCCTGAAAGTTGTAGGACAACCAGGGCTTGGTGCTCAAGGCCAACATGGCAGGCCTGCCACTGGCGCATGGAGCGGCACACGGAGACCGTACCAATCCAGTCATACCCCAAACGCTTCATGTATGGAATATATGCCTACACCGGGTCAATGTAGGCATACATCACTGGAGTGATTTTGCTGGAACACCAGTCCCAAGCAGAAAGAAATGGATGGAACTGCTCCCCAGTCCCAACCATTTCCGTAAAGGATTTCAAGCTGGCGCCGGGTTCCAAGCATTTACCCTGGGAGTCAAAGACTATAAAAAGAAAGATCTTTAGGGGACCTTAAAGGGAACTTCCTTTACTTCAGCCGGTCAACATATATAGTCTTTGGACTTCTAGGGTACCAGCACCCTCCAACAGGTCTCCTCTGGTGGCTTTTGGAGACTTAAAAGTCGCAGGTGGTGACCTGTTGGAGGGTCCTGGTATATATTATATGGCACACATGGAGTGTCTGGGTCCTGTCAATTCGGAGACCGTTATAACTCAGGCGGTTCCACAGCCCTCCCATCACCGGACCTTAATACCACTCAGTCGGACGGTTTTCATGGTCGAAACGGAAGCCCTAGACTTCCGTGAAAGACCATTTAAAAAATGGTTCACCTGCCAGGACCCTCCAACAGGTCACCACCTGCGACTTTTAAGTCTCCAAAAGCCACCAGAGGAGACCTGTTGGAGGGTGCTGGTGGTTTTTTGTAGTGTAAAATCCTTAGTTGATTCCATAAAGCCTATTAAATTAATGGTGGGCCAGGAAGCCTAGGGGAAGGCTATCTTGGTGTCCCACTGCATCCACTCATATCTCACTCGACTCCCTTCGCAACAAACCAAAACACTCCCTCCACAACCCTCGCTCCCCCCGGTGGTTTCTCGTCGTTCTTCGGGGCTCCGCACATGCCCTGCACCGAGACCTGCAATTCTCGGCGCGTCCGGCACGTGGTCGTTCGGGTCGTTCTGGTCGTTGGTGAAGGGCCCAGACGCTCCGTTCACAGCTCGACTGGTCCAAAACCCTAGGGATTGGTTCGGGTCCGGGCCCCTACTGAACGGAGGGTCCAGGGTCGCGTCTGTTCCAGGGTGTTGGAGCTGGCGACCTTTTGGGGGGCGATGCCCGAAGTAGAACCGACGATATGACCGAGCTGAAGGTGTCAGGAGTTTCTCCACCGAACGTCTGATCGACCTTTCAGGGGATGTGTATATTGAAAGCCCCAAAAAGGGTAGGCCCTCCCAGGGTCTGACATTTTAGGATGATATCAAGGGTCACCAGCCCGGCCTGTGAATGGTGCAGCTAGGTGCATCACAACACCACTGATACCGGCGGAAATGCAGCGCATTTATCAAGTGGCATGGTCGACCGGCCACCTTCCAGGGGACGAAACGAAGGATAGGATGCGATGATTTGCGAGGTAGATCTCTCCCTCTTTAGCATCTAGGAGGGTGAGATGTTTCTGTTTTTTGCAGAGCTTCAGAACTCTTTCAACCACGCAAACCCAACCCCAGTCCCCGCCCAAAAAATCTCCAGGAGAGCTGTCAGACAGGGTCTCCGAAGTCGCGCACTGCAACCATTGGCTCTTCTCTTTCACACGTGCACCGCAATCACCCCAATCCAACCACGTCCATATTTGCCCAAGAACACTGATATCCCATGAAATCCCAGGCAGTTCCCACGAGTACGAAGGAACTGATTCGTTCGGTCTATGGTTTAGTCCAAGTGGAACCCCTGGTTACCAGCTATAGTGGTAACTGAATGCCCTGGGCCCTGGGTATATTAATTATGTTCATCTCTTTTTCACCCAACCCAACCCCCACAATGTGTCCACCACGTCCTCAAACCTCCCCCCCAAAAAAAGGACAAACACATACAAACACCACTTCTCAGCTCCCCCCCCAAAAAAATAACGAAACACCACACCTCTCGCCACAAAAGCCTTTGCCCAAAACCACCACCGCCGATCGCTCCCCGCGCACCCCGCGGGTCACGGCCTTGTGCAAGCGCACCGCCTTGGCGCCCAGGAACCGGGACCGCTGATCGCTCAGGGTGCCCGTGACCTCAGTGTCCGGAGCTTGGGCTGGGGGGGGGGCGAGGGCGACGGCGGGACGGCGCATCGGGGTCAGTGCGGACTGTGAGGAAAACACGTGGAGGTCGAACTGTGAGGCGTCGAACTTGTATTGCGTCGATCTGTACGAGACGTCTCGATCTAATCCTTGCCAACCCCGAAGAATCCTGGCCGTGGAAGGCCCTCTTTTTTCAAGAGGTGCATGTTGAGCCGAAACGCGCATGTTGAGCCGGGATGTCGGGCCTATGTACCTGAAGAGGGGCAGAAGAGCGATGAGAAACGCCAAGTTCCTCGAAATCCTCGATCATCTTTGGATTAAATGCCAGCAGTCACAAAGGGGTAGTGTTTAGTCCCTAAGTGAGTGGATAATGGGCACCCCTAACCTCCATTAAGCACCCCTTTGTGACTGCTGGTGTTTGGATTAAATGAAGAATTTTTGTGTGATCTCTATCAAAGGCCGGGAGCCGTGTGCAAAGCCGGACCCGTTCATATTCGTTCATGCATGGTAAAGCATTGACAAAGTCCAAAAAAAATAATCCCATACACTCCATGTATGGAATATGCCTACATTGACCCCCAAACCCACCCCAACTGATCGGCATATATTCCATACATGGAGCGTCTGGGAATTACAATACCATGCAAATACCATCGTCACCACCTGCCACGATCAAAAAAAAGTCGTCTCCATTTCTACCCGAACATCGGATCATCTCGTCTGGTGCAGACCTGGCGTCTGCGTACCATCCTCCGTCTGTCCCGTGCACGTCGTTGTTTCCTCGGTCCGTGCGTGTTTCCCTCCGCGTTCACGGAGAAGCAAGTGGCAAAGTCCACCACGGATCGGATCAGGATTCCACTGCCTCGCAGGACGACGAGTTGTGCGAAGAAAACGGCTGGAACCCATCCGCCCCAAAAGGCAGAAGAGGTGCACGTCTTTGGCGTGGATTAGAGCACGGGCCTTCCGAGCTCTTTAAACGTCTCAAATTGATGATCAGTTGGATAGGACGGCGCTGTAGATATCGGATCCCCAAAGGGGTGGTTAATGGACACCCCTTAACCTCTAAGGGGCTATTAATGGACACCCTTTCCGTGGTGCTGGTAGATATCGGATGTCCACCAGAATCTCCTTGCGCCGGCGACTCCACAGATCTGGGTTTTTTGTGGCTCGTGCAGCGGGGTCCACCCTCCCCAGCAGCGACCTTTGCGGATCAGATCTGAGTGTCCCCACTCAGGCCGATGCTCAAGAACAAGCTGTGCACGTCCTGCGGAGTGTGAAAACAGTAGATTCCCCAGACACGACCTGTCTGGGACTGCCAGTCCGTTCTGCTGCCCCAGAGGTCGACCCCCCGTTAAGCACCACCCCTGGCCGTGAAACTCGGCAGTCCGGACTGGCAGTCCCACGGGTCATGTCTGGGGTAGATCGTCCAAGTGTGCGTCTGCCGAACTTCATCTCAAGGCGCAATCCGAGGCATTGATTCCTACTTAGACTTAGGTGCTCAGAATCGTCGAACTCACTGCACTTCATAGGGCCTCTCTTTCACCAGCTTTCGCCCAAAAGTTAGCTGCCCAAGCGGCCGGCGCCGAGTTTTTGAGGAAGGTTCAAGTTCTCCATCCCCAACCATCAAATGAAAACCTCTTTCACTTTCATCAAAAAAGGCCCTACACTTCAACCATCTTCAACCCCTTTCAACAAGCACTCCCTGCTCCCTCCTTGGCACCAGAATGCAACGAATCTGATGCATTTTCTTGGCTCTTTTTCTCGCCCTTCCCAGGCACAATCTTCCCCCAGATGCGAGCCAACTTGGCACGTCACCCCGCCGAAACCGGTCGGGTTCGCGCCTCCGCCTGGCCCAAGTTCTTCATCTCCAGGAGACACACGCTCTCGGCCGGCGACTGCAAGGCCTGCCGGGGTGGCGACGCGCGCGGACCGACCGGACCGACCCGCCGGCCGCCAGGCGGACCCCGGTCGGAAAGGGGAGGAAGCCGCGCGTTCGCTTGGGCGCAAAAGGGCGCGAACGAAGACCGCTCTGCGACCGCCTCCCAAAAGGCCGAAGCTTTCAACCCCCCAAACTTCCAGGCATCGGCTCGTGGCGCGTGTGGCGCGCGTGGCGCGCGTGGCGCGTGTGGCGTGTTCGGGAAGTGGACGGAGTGGGTGCCCAGTGGGTGACCATGGCCCGTGGCCCATTGGGAGAGTCGAAAGTACGGATGCACTTGCGCCACATATTCCTGGATCTTCCAACTAGAGATGCCAAAGGTTCTGTCGAACCCGGCTGGTTGGATGAACATATGCAGAAATGAGGCCTAGTTGGAAGATCCAGGTATATACGCTATATACCTACCAGCACCCTCCAACAGGTCTCCTCTGGTGGCTTTTGGAGACTTAAAAGTCGCAGGTGGTGACCTGTTGGAGGGTCCTGGTATAAAGATACAAAGTGTGTCTTTGCGTAAAAAGGGCATCCCTGGCTGATGAAGTGAGCGCCAAGAGCTACAGAAGCGTCAATCCAATGGGGAAGCGTTGCAACTCACTGACAAGCCCTTGAAACGACCAAGTGGGGCATCTAAACAGCAACTGGCTTTCACATGAATAACACCCCGTCTCAGTTCATCAACAGTCAAGGTAAGGTGATTGATGAGGAACCCCTTCTCAAACTACGCCTCCCAAAAGATACGCCGCCCCACCTACGGCTCGTGAGGCGCCGCGAGCCACGCCTGCGCACTGAGCTGCTTCAGTGGTCGCTCCCGCTCCAAGGACAAGATTCGGATGGTGTTGTCCACACCTGGCGACATCGCCGACCGCCCCGCGCGAGCATGCGGAAGCTGTGGTCGAGCTGGCAGCTGTGCTTGGGGAAGGCGGGCGCCCGAGTTGGGTTGGTTTGAGGGTTCGAGTGGAAGAGGAAAGAGGTTGTGACCAAACAATCATATTTAATTTAGCGGATTTACTTATATGGTTTTACCATGTTTTACCCAAGGATTACAGCAAAACCAGCTCACGACACGTTCTTCAAATCTTCGAAAGGAAGGCTGCGAAACTTGGGAACCGGAAGTGTCACAGACAAAGCCGCCGAAGGCCCCAGATGGAGCGATTCGCCCTTCATGCCGGCGAAAAGAAGGGAGGGGTCATACAGAGCCAGGTCCTATACCAGGACCTTCCGACAGGTGGTTTTTGAACACCCCGAAGCACCTCTAGGGGCTATCAATAGACACCTCTTGGAAGTCCTGGTACCTACAGGTCTTCCAACTGTGCAAAGTGTCTGCCGAACTTCATCCATAGGACCAGACCAGACCGGAAGTTGGAGCATTTTCGGGGGTGGTTGGTGGTCCAATGTATATTGGTCAGACTCAGGTTCCGGGAACCATGGTAGATGTTGCTCTTAGGAAATCAATTACGTAGACTCTGGGACAAGCTTCTTCTATAGCTCTGGAACAAGGGAATCGTTCGAAGGAGTCGACACGATCACAGGATCAAAACTCTTGCGGAAAAAAGACCAAGTCTCCACAGGCATTCAAATCACCTCCCTTCAAGTGCATGGTATTTAAATGTATTTAAAAAGAATTCTGCTTCAAAATAACGCGAACTGGTCGCACCTGGAATTTGATTGACTGGCATGTCTGGCTCCAAAAAGGAAAGAAGCACCTTCTTTGTGCTTGAACTGCACGGCACATCCGAGCAACGTCACATGCACTTGGTCTCCGATTTCTCTGACCAACGCTGCCGTCCGCTGTTTCTCTGGCTCCGTCTCAGACGGAGCTCCGACCCCCGAAGCTCTCGGGGTCACGCCGCTACGGGCGTGGTAAAGAACGTGCGCTGTGGCGAAAGTATTCGTGAAGTTCAGATGTACTCCAAGGAAACATCCATCTTTGGAATTGCATTGGATTTGTTGGTAGAATCGAAAAAGAGGGGCCCCCTCCTGATTGTCGAAAGACGAAGGTGCGGTGGTCGGGCAGCGCCAGGACAGTAAACGGAAGACCCTCTGGAAGAGTCCAGTGGGTTCTGGTCTGACGACGGGAGACCTGACTTCAGTCGCTCAAAAGATCGCCGTACCGAGGTGGAGAGTGACCAGGTCACGAGTCGGACCCGGAAAACCAGGGGTACCGAACTAGGATACTCTATAAAATTATTCAACCTCTTTTAATATATCACTTCACAAGTGTTTTTTCTTGGACTTGTAGGGTACAAGTCATCCACTTCCATATAAAGGGAACCACCCCAGCAGAACGAGCGAAGCATAGCCAAAAACCCTGCGTTTCGACCCATCTTCCACAACATCGAAGCTTCGCCACTTGAACCACAGCCCACGACAATTAAAACAAAACCACGGTCGCAACTTGACCCCCCTTGTTGGGAAGCACATGCGTGTTGCATCCGTGCCACTCCTCTTCCACCAGTGGGAGAGCTGCTCATGACCTATGCCAGAGCAAAAAAAAAGAGGAAACTTCAGAAGCTCTCTCCGAGAGAGGGTCAAAATAGCTGTGCCAGCTATGTTTAAAGGTCTTCTAGTCTCTTCTAGTCCTCATTGTTGACTAGGATCCCCATGTTTCACCCCAGCTGACTATGGCATTTGTGTCCATCCACTCCTATCTCGGAATGCATCCGAACCCATTGCTCCTCTGCTTCGACCCTCGATCCGTCCATCCTCCGCGCTCAGTGGATGCCCAATTGGCGTCTCAAACGCTGCAGCGCGCTGTCGTCCGGGTTCGGCAACTGCACGTCCTCGGAGCTGTGATCGACTTCGGAACCACCACCACCGGCACCGTCTCGCTGTGTGATCATGGTAAACACCAAAAAGGCGGGGAAAGGCGGGGAAACACCCAAGAACAGGGGGAGGCGCCGATGATTTCGGCCATGAAGTTCAGTGAAGAAAACATGTTTCTGGAGCAGCAAATGGGAAGTCAAGGAACTTCCTGAAGTCGAGTCACCGAACTCAGTCAGACCATGTTTTGAAATACAGTGGCCATCCTGGACCGGTGTGAAAGCCTCAGACCCGAGCTGAAGAAGATATGTTGGGCGCTATCCGAAACGTTTTTTCCAAAGAAACATCACCCTGTCGACTTCCGTTCGACCATTAAAAAAAGAAAGTGTGTTCACTGGTGTTTGTAGTGTAAAATCCGTAGTTGTTCGGTAGTTGGCCTATGAATTTAATAGGTTGGAAGTCTAGGGATCGACCGAAGTGCGGCAAGTGCGCTTCTGTGCGGGGGCGACACTCCGAAGAAAAATGGGAACCTCCACGGCTAAACTCTCTTTCCCCTTTGGCCTCCGTTTTCGTACCGAAGCCGGGTCGGTTCGGTGGGACGACCGGTGGCCCGGGTGCCATGTTCCGTCGGGTCCAGGAGCTACTGAACCGGGTCAGAGGAACGAGCTACGGAGGTGTAGAGTTTCTGATTCGTTTTCCCACGGTTGCGTGAATTGTTGGTGCTGCCGACAGACTTTCAAGGTCTTTTCGGTCTTTTCAAGCTGAAGCTTCTTTGTCACGGTATGAGATAGCTTCGGATACCCCTGGGATACTCTGTTTCGCTCCAGGTGTTGGGTGGCTGACAGCAGCTTACGCGCAGCTTACCCTGAACTTTCATGTTGACTCATTTTACCCCACCGTCATAATCCACCACGACCGGGTAAAATGTGCCAAACTTGAAGTCTCAGGGTCTCAGGGTTTAAGCACTTACTGCCCTTCGCAAAATACTCTCCAAGTGGCGAGTTGTGCGTCATGCTGGAGGACAAAACCATAAGTGCAAGCAAAAAAGCAACGAAAAGGGGAAGAATTGGGATGCTTCCCGCTCCAAAAACAAGCACCCTCTGTCTTCCAGCTCCATGTCCCCACGCCACGCCCAAGCTCGCCCGAGCGACGCTGGAGGCGAAGCCATTGAAGTGCGGTCGCTGTGCCTGTGCCAACAGCTGAGGCTTGCTGTCCCACCTGCCGCGCTCTCGGGGCGACCCGGGCCACGCCGAACTCGCGGCGACTTGGCGCGCGCCGGACTCGTGCCTGCGCCACGTCGTGCGTGACACGGGCCGTAAGACTTACCGACTTTGCTGCGTTCCAGGTGGGCTTTGTTCATGGGAAATCCTGGGAACCCTGAAAGACAACCAAACGCATGACCAGGGCTGAGGTTTTTCACAGCCCGTCTTGTCGCCCATCCTGTACCACAGACCTGGGTCCGAACGTTCTGGCCTCTCAACCTCTCTTGGGAAACAATTGTTTGTTCCAAATATGGCCATTGAGATCCTTTACATAGGCTGTATGGGGGGGATACATCCGTATTTCATTTCTGGTCGGGACTGGATTTCCATGGTGTATAATGTCTTTTAAACCTAAACTCTCTTCAACTTTCTCCGGCCCCAACCCTCAAAGTGTTCAAAAACATACAGGACTCATCGACCGGCCTCCACGGCTCAACGACCTGGTGCCCCTGCGCCGAGAACATTTGACGCGGACGACTTCCACCTGGGCGCTTCACCCCCGTGGTGGGGCTCCGCAGGGGTCGGCGTCGTTTCGGTCTGCCCGGGGTCACATGGAGTTGGGTTGTGTGGCTCGTCCCATCCAGTGAGTGGAGCAGCTGGGCACCCCGACTACCTCCAAGTTCGGCACCCCGTCTTGTGACTCCTGGTGCCTTGATATGCCTTGATCTTGCAAAGCTGGTGGAAAAAGGTCCTTGCTGATCCAAAAGAAACTCCGTTCGCGGGTGTCGATCTGTTCAGTTCGCCTGGTTCTTAGAGTTGTAAGAACGTCCTGTGTCACCACCGGGCGAAGAGTGTCGGGTCCTGTTTCAAACATCCTGTTTCGTTGATTGAAGAGGACTGACTTGCACGTGACAGATCACTTCCAGCACCACGGATTCCGGGTGTCCATTCATAGCCCCTAAGCTTAGAGGTGATGAAAGGGTGTCCATTAACCACCCCGAAATGGGAGTCCTGGTCAGAAACGTTCATGGTAACTGTGGA
This sequence comes from Durusdinium trenchii, assembly GCA_963970005.1. Taxonomy (NCBI): domain Eukaryota; class Dinophyceae; order Suessiales; family Symbiodiniaceae; genus Durusdinium; species Durusdinium trenchii. Next base: position 228,723 of record CAXAMN010007213.1, read on the forward strand.
CTTGCACTTGTTCAACCCGCACCTCCTCACCCTTCCAAACATCAATAGATGGACATCTGCACCCCCTGGTGTGCACTGCGAGATCAGGTCATGTCATGTCATGTCCGCCTTCCCGACCTCTCGGGGCGTTTCTGTGTCTGTGTGTCCTTCAAAGGGCTGCCGCAAGGGCTGCCGGACGTCATACCATCTACCCATCATCCATGCGATTGGACACGTCAGACGGATGGACCAAAAAGGAAACCGGCTTTCTATCCAACACCAGACGTCACCACTTCGTCTCCAAACCTTTGTCCCCAGACCGGTCACCGGGTCGATGGATGGATTCAGGTCATTCGTTCCGCTGATCCGGTCGATGGTCGTTCCGCTGCGTAGGAGAGAAGGTCTGTTTGCCAAATAGAAGGCCAAAGGCAGTCATGTCAATCATCGAACGCTTCGGAATAAAGCTTCCCAGCCACTCGGCAAGAGTCCCTTCTTGACCTTTCTCTTCATGGTCGCCTCGCGGGGCTCGCTGCGGGGCGCCCTTGTCGCCCGGCAGCCCCGGAAGAGCTGAAGACGCTCAAGACGTGGAAAAAAAAACATTCCTTTGAGCTGCTTCCAACCAACCGAAGTAGCTGCCCCATTCCCTGCCCCATTCCCGGTGCGGTGCGTCCGGTGCTTTAGAACAGTCACCATCACCGAACCCGAAAAAAAAAAAAAAAAAAACTCCGGTACCGGTCGACCAAATCAAAAGAAACCTTAGATCACAAACAGGGGGTGTTTGGTTCCATTTCAGTGAGTGGATAATGGGTATACCCTAGACTTCCAAGGCCACTAAAAAAATGGTTGACCTGGTTTTTGTAGTGTAAAATCCTTAGTTGATTCCATAAAGCCTATTAAATTTATGGTTGTTGGAAGCTGGATCTTCCAACCGTGAAAACCGTTCTGCCCTTTTCATCCACAAAAATCCTTCGTTCGGCCGAGTTCAGCGCATGTCGTTGGTTTCGATCGGGACTCGGGGGGTCTGGGCACTTGGGACCATCCTGCGATCAAATGACACGGATGCCCGTCATGATACATGGCACCTTATTAAGTCTGTTTTTTAAAGAACGAAAGAAGCAATTAGCAATTGGAACCATGAACATATAATATATGAACCTGTAACATACGTGTCGCGTCTCATCTGCGTCTCGCTCGTTCCTGGCACATCAGGTTCCCCCAGACGACATCGGCGTGTCGCTTTCTCCGCGCGGTGAACTTCTGCAATAGCAACTCCGAAAGCTTCGAACAAGAACACTTGCAATAGCAGTAGCATGACCCAGACACTCCATGTATGCCATATTTGCCTACATTGGGATGGTTTGGGGGGTCAATGTAGGCATATATGGCATACATGGAGTGTCTGGGTGATGGCAAATACAGCACCCTCCCTGCCAGGTCTCCGAAATGGAGGTTCCTTCTTCTAGACAGCTCCAGTCACTAGGTCACTGCTCCCGTCCACAGCATCAGACGGCAGCTTCGCATCAGACCACGCGCCTCGTGGGCGCTGCGCATGGTCGGCTTGGGCACGAGGAGCAGCTCATGGCCATCCTGGATGTCCAGCTCCTGTGCCCCGGGAGATCTCGGTGGACGTCTACGGCCGACGTCGGCACCGGTGTTCTGCGGAGAACAAAAGGAGAGGATTGGTCCAGAAAAAGAAAATCTATACCCTGGAAGTCAAGTCGACCATTTTAAAAATGGTTGATCTGGTTTTGTAGTGTAAAACCCTTAGTGAAACAATGGTTGTTCCTTAAAGGCTATTAAAACAATGGTGGTTCGACTTCTAGGGTATATTGCTATATGAGTCACCTGGCACTGGGTACCCCATCTTTGACAAGAATGGAGTTGTGGGTTGTGGACTACCCTACGCTACGGAAAAAAAGAATGTCTGCCTTTTGTCTGGGGCAAATGGATGATAAGGCAGAAAATGTGGCATAATTTCTTGGAAGATCCAGGTATGTATATCCGATATCCCACTCTAATATCCCATGATATTATCCACTACCAGGACCGACACCGTTTGAGGTGTCTATAAATAGGCTCTTAGTGGTGATGACCGGGGTGCCCAAAAACCACCGGACTTGGTGTCGGTCCTGGTAGAAGTCAGTTTGACCTCAAAGACCCCAGATGCTCCATGAAACAGGAGGGTGGTGGTGCCAGGCGGGTCGACCTTTGGGGCGGCAGTCCTATGGCAGTCCCATGGAGCGTCTGGGTGGAGATGGTCATACAAAACCGATACGGAATAAGAGGTAAAAGACCAGGTTTGGACCTGCAGTCAAACTGGACAGACTTGTAGGGTAGGGTTTTCACAAACCCTCGACATGTTTTAGACTCACGTGGACCCTGAAGTCAGGAACCACCGCACATGCGACGCCGGGGGGTTGGGGCCAGGAAGGTCTTTCTCAAACGCCACCCCATCCGTGGACTCCTTGAGCGTGCCATTCGGCAAGATGTGCTTCTGGTGAATCCTCAGCCACGACTCTGATGCAACGAACTCGGAAGACCGCGATGTCTGCCACGATGTCCGCCATGCGCGACCTCCTGTTCGGTGTTTGGGGTTCAGGTGAGAGATTGCGGAAGATGCTGCGACCAGGAGAAGTGGTTGGGGGCTCAGAAACTGCTGCAGGAGCACGTGAAGTAGAAACTGCACTGGGAACATGAAGCCAAAAAAGATTGACAACTCAACTCATAGCACTGCTGTGGGAACGGAGGAATCCAAAAATCGTCACCCGGAACTCGCGTGGAACTTGCTTCTGCACTTTAGCGTGGTTTGTTTTCTGAGGCGACCAAGCAAAGAGGGGTGCAGAGCGCTACCAAAAACAAGATGTTTATGAAGTAAAAATAAGTTTAAAGAAAAACACGGATTCCGGGTGTCCAGTAATTGTCGCCCCGAAAAGAGGTGATGTATTCGGGGTGTCCATGAAAACCACCCCGAAATGGAACTCCTGGGATGAGGAGTATCTTCTTTGAAGATCTTTGAACCGACTATCCCTCCGCCATATTTCGCGGCTGACCGAATGAAGGCGATCGAATGAAAACGTTCAGCGGCAGGAATGAATCAACGTCCAGCTTGTTGGAGGGCGAACGCCCCAACCTGGTTCAGTCGACCGGTCCACACCTGGTCCTGGTCCGCTGTCAGAGTCGTGTTGTTGGGGTAGGACCAACTACTACGAATCCCCCTTCTTCAGCGCGAAGTCCCTTCCCCAAGCCGCCCGGTCGCCCCCTTTCTTCGGCCAGGCATCAGCCGTTGATGCGCCATGGGTATCGCCGTCAGCGACTCAATCCTCGGCTTGGCTCGCTCCACGGCGACGAGATCTCGGGCCGATCCGGGGGAAAAATGTCCGCCGCTGATGTATAGTCAGGGAATCTAGACCCTGACGTTCCAAAATCCCTAGGCTTCCAACCACCATTAATTTAAGAGGCTTTACCGAATCAACTAAGGATTTTTTTAACACTACAAAAACCAGGTCAACCATTTTTTAAATGGTCTTGGAAGCCTAGGGAAATTGTTCAACATAACCTCCAGCAGGTCACACGTCACTGTGTGGTTGGCTTCATCGAACGACAGGGTGACCGTGGGCGCTGTCGGGTGACAGGGGCATCCCAACGTCCTCCTCGTGGATTCTCCCGGTCGCCCATGGCCACGCTGCATGGCAAGAACCAGAGAAAAGGACACGAACCCAAGTGAAGATCTGTGTCCACATCAAACCAAGGGGCCTCCCCACCCACTACTTGACAACTGTGAGATTTAAACAAGTCCCGCTAGTCATATATCCATCCGTCCTCGGTCCTGAGGTCATGGTGCTTCATGCTTCGTGACCGGTCATGTCTCCCCCTTCTGTAGATGTATAAACCAAACAGTGCAACCCTAGGTCACTCACCATGCATCGGTGCAACTATAGACCCCACCCTCCCCGTCCTCCCAACTTCGAAGAGTTCAACGCCCGACTCCATCCATTCGTCGTCCTTCGCCCGCCGAGGAGCCATGCCTTCAACGACTTCGGCTCCTCCTCCGGGAGCTCGCTGCCGTGCCTCGCTCGCTGTTCACGGCGCCTGGGGAGGGAAGGCCGAACTGGACCCTTGACCCGCGAAGGTCGCGCAGTCGGACCCGAAGCTATGGAGGTCAGGGCTCAGAGGGTCAGACCCATCCTCGGTGTATGGGTGTCCAATCCCGGTTTGGTGAGGTCGGACCGGGCTGTGAACTCGCGTCTGGCGAGGTCGATTCCCATCCCTCGAAGTTCAAGCAAAAACCGACCAGCACCGACTCTACAGGTCATGCTGCGAATTGGAAGTCTGCATTTCAGCTATCAGCCGAACATCGCAGACCTGGCTGACTGGACGGGTGCTGGCTGACTAGACCTTCCGAACCTAGGTCGCCCGGTCCGTGTACCCGGGAGAAAAGCCAGGTCTCCGATGGCTGGAGGGTTGGGAAGGGCCCCGACGTCCTGGTGGAAGGTCCTGGTAATTATAGTGGTTTCTGGGCACCAAACTTGCCACCCACTAGGAACCAAGAGAGGTTGAGAGACCGCTTCACGTTCGGACCCCATAGTGGTGCATATGGGATGGGCGACCTACTAGGGCTCTTCAACCTCTCTAGGAACTTCACGGAGCTGGACTAGGAGTCTATATACCCTAGAAGTCCAGGAACCGACGATATTTGGATCTGGCTGGAGGTTTCAGGAAGTTCCCGGACTCAGTTTCCCGAACTCGTCAGACCATTCTTTTTAGAGTCGACTGGACTTCTATAGGGTATATAGATCATGGGTCTAGGACTAGGTCTATAGGTCGCCCGGTCGTGGCTGTTGCGATGTGCCCGCCTTCACGGCTTCCGCCGCCACAAATGCCCCGTCGGCCGGTCGCTCGGAAGAAAGGGATCCCTCAGACCCGACTCAGACGCCAGGTCATCACCTGGATACTTTTAAAGTCTTCATTTCAGCTACCAAACATCGGAGACCTGGCTCGACCGGGTGCTGATACAGGTCGAAGATCGGTCAAGGACCTCATTCTCAGACACACACACACTCTCTCTCTCTCTCTCTCCTCTCTCTCCTCTCAGCTGCTTTTCTGAGCTCCTGTGGAAATCGATACTCACTCCCAGGCCTTCACGAAACACGTGGACCTCGGCCTCAAACCCTTTTGGGTGAACCGGGACCCCTGGTCCGATGCTCCGATAGAGCTATCGCGCTTCTCCCGTTTCAACCGGGATGGTCCGAGGGTCCAGGACCCGGCGCAGCGTACCGAGCACGGGTTCGTCCAGTTGTCTCTTGGTTTCCATGGTCTGATGGTCCGAGTTGATTGCATCTACCAGCACCTTCAAAGGGGTCACCAACAGAAGCCCCTACACTGCTAAGGGACCTCCAGCCAGGACACCCCTTTAAGGTCCAGGTAGGTACTTCTCTTGCTTGTACTGGACCAGTCTTTTTGGGAATCAGAGCGATATGAGTGTGTTTGGAACTAGAGTGCCTTTGTCAACCCCAGGGAAGAAGGGGAATAGACTTGACTGGCTGGGAGTCTCTCCATTTAAGGTATATACACAGTACACGACCCATATATGCTTGTAAATACTAAGAACATCCTTCCTTCCCGTCCATCAAGCCAAGATCAACCCTCAAGAAAGCTTACCCCTTCAAACGGAACCTCTCCACCCGAAACCAGCTATTCACCCAACTCCAATCTCGTCAGCCCAGCCAGACCCAGGGTCGACCATCCTGGAAACGTCACCAAACTTTCACATCAAGTAACCCCACCAACCGCTCCAGGGCCAAGCTCGCCCGCCGCCGCGGCCGCCACGTCGCGTTCGGCGCGGCCCTCGGCGGGTCGGCGGAGCTCAGCGCCAACCCATCGGTGCTCAACGGCAGATCCTCGCGCGCGCGGAGGAGGAGATGTTCACGGCCCAGGCGCAAGCGGAGGCCTCGGCCGTGCGCACGGGGGTCGTTGGATGGCGCACAGGCAGGCAGTTTGCTCGGGCTCCAGTTGGTGGGCTCCAAAACATGTGGGCTGTTGCCCTTCACCCGCTATGAACTGGGCAAGAACAAAGCCCACCCAAAATACACGCAAAACCCACGAGGACGAACGTCTTGAACCAAACCCAGCAGGAACTACAGCAAGCATTGCCATCCTTTGCACGTCCGGTGGCGCAACGTCCGTGGCGTCGTTTTCTCCGCAGCGCCGGGTGTGACGGGGATGGTGCGGCCAGCCGTGTGTAGCTCAGGCAGCTCAGGCAGCTCTGCCTGAAGGTGTCGGATCCTCAGCGTTGTCGCGTTCGACAGCGGTGGCAGCTTGGAAGGTTGGCAGCTTTGGGCACCAAGAGAGGTTTTTCACAGCCTGAAAACGCCCATCTCATACGTACCACAGACCAGGGTCCGAACGTGAAGCGGTCTCTCAACCTCTATTGGCAGTTGGGTCGAACTTCGAGGCACGAAGCCCAGACGCTACTTCGACCTTTCCCTCCCAGTGCCAAACCCAACCGGGGATGGGCTTTCGCAGGTGACCCCTGACCAGTGCGGATGTGGTACGGCCCCGGACCTCGGGGCCGGTCACGGGTCGCGTCGGTACGTGAGTTACTGTCCAGGTGATGGGGGGGGCGTTGGTCATCCGGGAAAATAGAAACCATCCACTGATCTTCAGACAGGACAACCCGAAAGGAAGGTCGAGGTATACAAAGTGTCACCATTGACTGCTGTATTCAAGCTGTCCAAACCCTCAATTAGCTGACGATCTGCGAGGGCTGTAATGGACACCCCTTACAGTCCTCTTCCCCTCCACTCAAAAAGTGTAAATACAAACCCTGGGAGTCCAGTCGACTATAAAAAGAATGGTCTGACTAGGGGAACTGAAAGGGAACTTCCTGAAACCTCCAGCCAGTCAAAATATAGTCGAACTGGACTTCTAGGGCAAATTTCTTTGGCGCCCAGCCCTTTCGTTCACACCTTCGTTCACGACCTTTGGATGACACCGCGTTTAACCTGTGAAAACGGCCGATCCGGCGGCTTTGTGGTCAGAGAGTGGGTCTGTCAGACACGTCGTGCCGAAGCTCTGGCACCCACAAGACACAACAGCTTCCGATTAAAAAAGAAGGACCAAATAGCCCATGTCCAAGCAGTTCCATGTCGGAAATGGCTAGCCGTTCATCTCCTCCAAACCTTGGATGTGAGATGAACGGCACCTGTCCTCCGGTCCTCCGGACACCGGTTTCACCAGCCGACCATGGAGCAATGCGCAGGTCTGCCCCCCCCAGCATCGATGCGGACAGGTCGTCCACATACGATCCATCCGAGTGGCAAGAGTTCCACATCCTCATCCTTGACGGCCCACTTTTTCTCCTGGGGCGAAATCGGCCCAAACCAACAGTCCCGTCCCAAACAGGGACGGAGAAGGCCCGGCACGAAAGGCCCACGCCTGCGAGGCCCCAAAGGCGGCCGCGGTGGACGACGCTCTCTTTTTCGGAAAGGCCCGTGAAGGCACGTCCGGGACGCAGGGCGTGCAGTGGGACCACAGAGTGGATCCGCGGTTGACCCAAATCGAATTTGACGTCCTGACCATTTGAGGACGTCCCTGTGCCAGACGTTTTGGATGTCTTACACCTGTTCGAAGAACCATTCCGGGTGGAAACTGCACCGGCAGGCCACGGCATTCCTCCGCGGCATTCCTCATTCTCCCTGTAAAGTCGAAGCACCATTGATTTAATAGCCTGAATCCCGAACAACCGTGTTTTACACTACAAAACCGGATCAAGCATTCAAAAAAGATCTGACCGTCGACTAAACCGGGGATTCCCAGAATGGGACATCGAGCGCAGACCCAATCATCGATCGAATTGTCGGGCAGGGATGGCGGCATCCCGACCAGCTCAAGCCTTGAGGATGTCCCGAGAAGCGCCTTTGGTCGGTCGTGGACGTCTTTCACCCGGCCGAGCGTCCTGGCCAAACCAAACCCTGCAGAGCTGCAGAGCTGCTTTTTCTGCAGTCTGCAGTCGAAGCATCGCCACCGAAACAGCTTAGCAAATCCGAGTACTGGACATCACACGGTGACACTGTCATCGGACGGCCCAAAACCATGCACCGTTTAAGAGTGAGCCCGTTGATGCGAGTCACCCGAACTGTCTGGAGGGCTCTGGAGTTGAAGCAATCCAACCACCAATCCCTCGTCGGAAGAGGCACCAGGAAAAGGCGGCTTTTTTTTGGCATGGGTGGGCGGACCGATTTTTGACGTGTAGTTCACGGACACTTGCAAGTCCTGCACCTTCTGCACGCTCTGGCATGAGCTGGCTCTACATCGACTTCACCGAGTTCATACACGAAAGCTGCGAATGGATTCGCGGAGATCAGCGTTTGGAAGACGAGTGGGGGCAAATAAAGTGAAGAGATCATGCCATGAAGATTCAGTTGACTCCAACAAGGGAATCGTGCATTGTCCCCAGCCATTCTCCCACAAGCAACAGCTCTGCCATCACTTCGGAGTAGCACTGTATGGTGCAATCCTGCAGAAATCCGGGTGTAGGACAGTCTTTCATCCAACGCTGGAATATTGCATTGTCCGCAAAGTTGTCCTCCACAAGCAACTGCCTTTCCATCACTTCGCAGAAACACTGTATGAGTCTCTCCTGCGGAAATCTGGGTGTAGGATATTCCTTCATCTAACGCTGGAATGTTGCATTGTCCAAACCTATTTCCTCCGCAAGCAACAGTTCTGCCATCGCTTTGGAGAAGCACTGTATGGACCCCTCCGGCATTCAAAGCTGGAATGTCACATTGGCCCAAGTCATTGACCCCAGAAGCAACAGCGCGGCCATCACTTCGGAGAAGTACTGTGTGGTTCGATGCTGCAGCCTGTGTGTAGGTAATTCCCTCCTCCAAGGGTGGAATGGCGCATTCTCCTGTTGCTCCACCAACAAAAGCGCTTCCATCGCCTCGGATCAGCACTGTACGAAGCCTTTCTGGGGATTTTCTTCAGGAACTGGGAAAAAAATGGACCCTCCTAAGTAGGGGTCCGGACCCGAACCAATCCCTAGGGTTTGGTTCGGGACCAAGAGCTGTGAACGGAGTTTCTGGGTGGGGAAAAAACATATTGAAGTTCCCAAACCAACTCGCGATCGATCCACGTTCGCACCTCAGGGTCCTTCCTAAGCGGGGTACCCGGGTTCGGGAGTCTATGTACCAAACAATCCCAAAAATATTGAAGTTTTTCAACCTGGACCCTCCGAGGGGTGTCCAATGGACTACCCCACACTACCTATAGGCTTCCATTGGGCACCCCTTAGAGGGTCCTGGAAAAGGGATTTAGGGAAATAAAAAACCGGTTAAGGAAAACCATGCTTCCTGCAGAGCCTTGGGCGTAGTGCATGTCCGTATCCGATGCTGGAATATTGCATTGTTCTGCATGCTCTGGATCTTCTCCTCCGCAAGCAACAGCGCTTCCGTCACTTCGGATCAGCATGGTGTGAGACCTTCCTGCAGAGACTTGAGTGTAGCGAAGTCTGATACTTCAAAGCTGGAACACTGCGTTGGTACTGATTTCTGCCACAATCGACTGCCTTGCCTTGCTGTCATTCTCTTTTTGAGAAACGCTCACAAGGAATGAAGCCGCCACAGCCATGGACCGCACTCTGGCAATCGAGGCGTCTTACCTCGACTCTCCGAGTTCTTTCGCCCCATCCAAGCTGGGCGTGAGCATGAATGACTCCGTAAGGCCCTAAATTCTTGAAAGCCCAAAGGTCTGCATGAAGCGCAAAGAGCAGCAAGTTCCGTCTGGGAAGGTCCGTGCCGACTCGCCGGGGCTGCTGTTTCAGCTGTCCCAAGTTGTTTCGTTGGAAGGGCCCACCTAGATGCCCATTCTCCACTCACGGTCCTAGATGCCACAGCAACTCCACGGAACGGAACTGGTGGCGATGGAAAGCGGCCGCCACCACAACTGCTGCTGCTGCTCCTACTCTTAGTCCAACAACAACAACGACGACAACAACAACAACCATACTCACTATACTCATTATACTAACTACTATCTACTATCTACTATCTACAATCTACGATCGTCTACTAGTACTACTACTACTACTACTACTACTACTACTACTACTACTACTACTACTACTACTACTACTAC